>OY804576.1:134861217-135247762 GCA_963680875.1 Bathymodiolus brooksi | reverse complement strand
ATACACTACAGACCACTATCTTATAAGGAATCATGAACACCATACACTACAGACCACTATCCTATAAGGAATCATGAACACCATACACTACAGACCACTATCTTATAAGGAATCATGAACACCATACACTACAGACCACTATCTTATAAGGAATCAAGAACACCATACACTACAGACCACTATCTTATAAGGAATCATGAACACCATACACTACAGACCACTATCTTATAAGGAATCAAGAACACCATACACTACAGATCACTATCTTATAAGGAATCAAGAACACCATACACTACAGATCACTATCTTATAAGGAATCAAGAACACCATACACTACAGATCACTATCTTATAAGGAATCAAGAACACCATACACTACAGATCACTATCTAATAAGGAATCAAGAACACCATACACTACAGACCACTATCTTATAAGGAATCATGAACACCATACACTACAGACCACTATCTTATAAGGAATCAAGAACACCATACACTACAGACCACTATCTTATAAGGAATCAAGAACACCATACACTACAGACCACTATCTTATAAGGAATCAAGAACACCATACACTACAGACCACTATCTTATAAGGAATCAAGAACACCATACACTACAGACCACTATCTTATAAGGAATCATGAACACCATACACTACAGACCACTATCTTATAAGGAATCAAGAACACCATACACTACAGATCACTATCTTATAAGGAATCAAGAACACCATACACTACAGATCACTATCTTATAAGGAATCAAGAACACCATACACTACAGACCACTATCTTATAAGGAATCATGAACACTATACACTACAGACCACTATCTTATAAGGAATCAAGAACACCATACACTAGAGACCACTATCTTATAAGGAATCATGAACACTATACACTACAGACCACTATCTTATAAGGAATCAAGAACACCATACACTACAGATCACTATCTTATAAGGAATCAAGAACACCATACACTACAGATCACTATCTTATAAGGAATCAAGAACACCATACACTACAGATCACTATCTTATAAGGAATCAAGAACACCATACACTACAGACCACTATCTTATAAGGAATCATGAACACCATACACTACAGACCACTATCTTATAAGGAATCATGAACACCATACACTACAGACCACTATCTTATAAGGAATCATGAACACCATACACTACAGACCACTATCTTATAAGGAATCATGAACACCATACACTACAGACCACTATCTTATAAGGAATCAAGAACACCATACACTACAGACCACTATCTTATAAGGAATCATGAACACCATACACTACAGACCACTATCTTATAAGGAATCAAGAACACCATACACTACAGACCACTATCTTATAAGGAATCATGAACACCATACACTACAGACCACTATCTTATAAGGAATCAAGAACACCATACACTACAGACCACTATCTTATAAGGAATCATGAACACCATACACTACAGACCACTATCTTATAAGGAATCAAGAACACTATACACTACAGACCACTATCTTATAAGGAATCAAGAACACCATACACTACAGACCACTATCTTATAAGGAATCAAGAACACCATACACTACAGACCACTATCTTATAAGGAATCATGAACACCATACACTACAGACCACTATCTTATAAGGAATCATGAACACCATACACTACAGACCACTATCTTATAAGGAATCAAGAACACCATACACTACAGACCACTATCTTATAAGGAATCAAGAACACCATACACTACAGATCACTATCTTATAAGGAATCATGAACACCATACACTACAGACCACTATCTTATAAGGAATCAAGAACACCATACACTACAGACCACTATCTTATAAGGAATCAAGAACACCATACACTACAGACCACTATCTTATAAGGAATCAAGAACACCATACACTACAGATCACTATCTTATAAGGAATCAAGAACACCATACACTACAGATCACTATCTTATAAGGAATCATGAACACCATACACTACAGATCACTATCTTATAAGAAATCAAGAACACCATACACTACAGACCACTATCTTATAAGAAATCATGAACACCATACACTACAGACCACTATCTTATAAGGAATCAAGAACACCATACACTACAGATCACTATCTTATAAGGAATCAAGAACACCATACACTACAGACCACTATCTTATAAGGAATCATGAACACCATACACTACAGACCACTATCCTATAAGGAATCATGAACACCATACACTACAGACCACTATCTTATAAGGAATCATGAACACCATACACTACAGACCACTATCTTATAAGGAATCAAGAACACCATACACTACAGACCACTATCCTATAAGGAATCATGAACACCATACACTACAGACCACTATCTTATAAGGAATCATGAACACCATACACTACAGACCACTATCTTATTAGGAATCATGAACACCATACACTACAGACCACTATCTTATAAGGAATCAAGAACACCATACACTACAGACCACTATCTTATAAGGAATCAAGAACACCATACACTACAGACCACTATCTTATAAGGAATCATGAACACCATACACTACAGACCACTATCTTATAAGGAATCAAGAACACCATACACTACAGACCACTATCTTATAAGGAATCAAGAACACCATACACTACAGACCACTATCTTATAAGGAATCAAGAACACCATACACTACAGACCACTATCTTATAAGGAATCAAGGACACCATACACTACAGACCACTATCTTATAAGGAATCAAGAACACCATACACTACAGATCACTATCTTATAAGGAATCAAGAACACCATACACTACAGACCACTATCTTATAAGGAATCATGAACACCATACACTACAGACCACTATCTTATAAGGAATCAAGAACACCATACACTACAGACCACTATCTTATAATGAATCAAGAACACTATACACTACAGACCACTATCTTATAAGGAATCAAGAACACCATACACTACAGACCACTATCTTATAAGGAATCATGAACACCATACACTACAGACCACTATCTTATAAGGAATCAAGAACACCATACACTACAGATCACTATCTTATAAGGAATCAAGAACACCATACACTACAGATCACTATCTTATAAGGAATCAAGAACACCATACACTACAGACCACTATCTTATAAGGAATCATGAACACTATACACTACAGACCACTATCTTATAAGGAATCAAGAACACCATACACTAGAGACCACTATCTTATAAGGAATCATGAACACTATACACTACAGACCACTATCTTATAAGGAATCAAGAACACCATACACTACAGATCACTATCTTATAAGGAATCAAGAACACCATACACTACAGATCACTATCTTATAAGGAATCAAGAACACCATACACTACAGATCACTATCTTATAAGGAATCAAGAACACCATACACTACAGACCACTATCTTATAAGGAATCATGAACACCATACACTACAGACCACTATCTTATAAGGAATCATGAACACCATACACTACAGACCACTATCTTATAAGGAATCATGAACACCATACACTACAGACCACTATCTTATAAGGAATCATGAACACCATACACTACAGACCACTATCTTATAAGGAATCAAGAACACCATACACTACAGACCACTATCTTATAAGGAATCATGAACACCATACACTACAGACCACTATCTTATAAGGAATCAAGAACACCATACACTACAGACCACTATCTTATAAGGAATCATGAACACCATACACTACAGACCACTATCTTATAAGGAATCAAGAACACCATACACTACAGACCACTATCTTATAAGGAATCATGAACACCATACACTACAGACCACTATCTTATAAGGAATCAAGAACACTATACACTACAGACCACTATCTTATAAGGAATCAAGAACACCATACACTACAGACCACTATCTTATAAGGAATCAAGAACACCATACACTACAGACCACTATCTTATAAGGAATCATGAACACCATACACTACAGACCACTATCTTATAAGGAATCATGAACACCATACACTACAGACCACTATCTTATAAGGAATCAAGAACACCATACACTACAGACCACTATCTTATAAGGAATCAAGAACACCATACACTACAGATCACTATCTTATAAGGAATCATGAACACCATACACTACAGACCACTATCTTATAAGGAATCAAGAACACCATACACTACAGACCACTATCTTATAAGGAATCAAGAACACCATACACTACAGACCACTATCTTATAAGGAATCAAGAACACCATACACTACAGATCACTATCTTATAAGGAATCAAGAACACCATACACTACAGATCACTATCTTATAAGGAATCATGAACACCATACACTACAGATCACTATCTTATAAGAAATCAAGAACACCATACACTACAGACCACTATCTTATAAGAAATCATGAACACCATACACTACAGACCACTATCTTATAAGGAATCAAGAACACCATACACTACAGATCACTATCTTATAAGGAATCAAGAACACCATACACTACAGACCACTATCTTATAAGGAATCATGAACACCATACACTACAGACCACTATCCTATAAGGAATCATGAACACCATACACTACAGACCACTATCTTATAAGGAATCATGAACACCATACACTACAGACCACTATCTTATAAGGAATCAAGAACACCATACACTACAGACCACTATCCTATAAGGAATCATGAACACCATACACTACAGACCACTATCTTATAAGGAATCATGAACACCATACACTACAGACCACTATCTTATTAGGAATCATGAACACCATACACTACAGACCACTATCTTATAAGGAATCAAGAACACCATACACTACAGACCACTATCTTATAAGGAATCAAGAACACCATACACTACAGACCACTATCTTATAAGGAATCATGAACACCATACACTACAGACCACTATCTTATAAGGAATCAAGAACACCATACACTACAGACCACTATCTTATAAGGAATCAAGAACACCATACACTACAGACCACTATCTTATAAGGAATCAAGAACACCATACACTACAGACCACTATCTTATAAGGAATCAAGGACACCATACACTACAGACCACTATCTTATAAGGAATCAAGAACACCATACACTACAGATCACTATCTTATAAGGAATCAAGAACACCATACACTACAGACCACTATCTTATAAGGAATCATGAACACCATACACTACAGACCACTATCTTATAAGGAATCAAGAACACCATACACTACAGATCACTATCTTATAAGGAATCAAGAACACCATACACTACAGACCACTATCTTATAAGGAATCATGAACACCATACACTACAGACCACTATCTTATAAGGAATCATGAACACCATACACTACCGACCACTATCTTATAAGGAATCAAGAACACCATACACTACAGACCACTATCTTATAAGGAATCAAGAACACCATACACTACAGATCACTATCTTATAAGGAATCATGAACACCATACACTACAGATCACTATCTTATAAGGAATCATGAACACCATACACTACAGACCACTATCTTATAAGGAATCAAGAACACCATACACTACAGACCACTATCTTATAAGGAATCAAGAACACCATACACTACAGACCACTATCTTATAAGGAATCAAGAACACCATACACTACAGACCACTATCTTATAAGGAATCAAGAACACCATACACTACAGACCACTATCTTATAAGGAATCAAGAACACCATACACTACAGATCACTATCCTATAAGGAATCAAGAACACCATACACTACAGACCACTATCTTATAAGGAATCAAGAACACCATACACTACAGACCACTATCTTATAAGGAATCAAGAACACCATACACTACAGACCACTATCTTATAAGGAATCAAGAGCACCATACACTACAGACCACTATCTTATAAGGAATCAAGAACACCATACACTACAGATCACTATCTTATAAGGAATCAAGAACACCATACACTACAGACCACTATCTTATAAGGAATCAAGAACACCATACACTACAGACCACTATCTTATTAGGAATCATGGACACCATACACTACAGATCACTATCGTATAAGGAATCAAGAACACCATACACTACAGACCACTATCTTATAAGGAATCATGAACACCATACACTACAGACCACTATCTTATAAGGAATCAAGAACACCATACACTACAGACCACTATCTTATAAGGAATCAAGAACACCATACACTACAGACCACTATCTTATAAGGAATCAAGAACACCATACACTACAGACCACTATCTTATAAGGAATCAAGAACACCATACACTACAGACCACTATCTTATAAGGAATCAAGAACACCATACACTACAGATCACTATCTTATAAGGAATCAAGAACACCATACACTACAGACCACTATCTTATAAGGAATCATGAACACCATACACTACAGACCACTATCTTATAAGGAATCATGAACACCATACACTACAGACCACTATCTTATAAGGAATCAAGAACACCATACACTACAGACCACTATCTTATAAGGAATCAAGAACACCATACACTACAGACCACTATCTTATAAGGAATCATGAACACCATACACTACAGACCACTATCTTATAAGGAATCAAGAACACCATACACTACAGATCACTATCTTATAAGGAATCAAGAACACCATACACTACAGACCACTATCTTATAAGGAATCATGAACACCATACACTACAGACCACTATCTTATAAGGAATCAAGAGCACCATACACTACAGACCACTATCTTATAAGGAATCAAGAACACCATACACTACAGACCACTATCTTATAAGGAATCATGAACACCATACACTACAGACCACTATCTTATAAGGAATCAAGAACACCATACACTACAGACCACTATCTTATAAGGATCTAAGCCCTTTAGTGTCCTCTTATATGACAGGCATCATTTATATAATAAGACATCTCACAAAATGACATTTTTTGAAGCAGTGTAAAGAACAATGTTGATAATATAATTTAGAAGATAATCATTATTATTTGCAATATAATTCGATCTTACTTACGGAAGGCAAGATCATCAGTTGATAAAACAAATAATCAGCGTCTGCATTCAAGACGCTTTCTGTATCACATCCTACCCTGTAAAAGTAAAAACATCTCAATGCTTACATGAACTAGAAAACAGGCTTCTTCGAGTTGACCTACAGTTTCACAATAATGCGTACCTTTCCAGAAAAGTTAATTATTAAAGCAGAAATTAAAGGTTGTTTCTTAATTTAAGAAATGTGCCTCCCCTACAATCTTAATCTTTTGGTAAAAAAACATCGCATAAGCTATGTAAAATGAATTACCCGTAAAATTATTATGATGTATTCAAAGAGGTCAATAACTCGATACAATATCCATATGTTATTATGGGCATAAACAATCTCGCAGAATTTCAGTGAACTCCAACTTCATATGTAGGAGGAATTGCAATTACAATTTTTTCATGAAATATTAAAAAAGAAATAACTGGTCCAATCAATCCATTGGAACAATATGCATTTCTTCATTTGGTAATAAACAGGCATCCACATTTGAGGAAGTTCCATGTAAAATGTAGGAGGAAATTCGAGCATAAACTTTTTGATTAAATATTCTAAGTCAAAAGGGACAAAAACTCCGTGAAAATGTTGTGACCAAACTGCCGTAATGATATACAAACTAGAATGTTGGAGACATAATTTCAATCTAATCCTCTTTGTATAATGACCATGTGAGAAGCTATTGACACGAGCTACAACAAAGGATAAATTTAAAGTGGCAAAGTTTATTTAAAGACAGTACATTGTGTATAATGTCTTATACAAAGAATAAATACATGTTTTATAACCAACAACATTTTATCAAACATTTACTTATTTGTTGAAATATTGTAATCTAGAAAATAAATGTAGTTCAGACACATATGGGTTGTGAGTTTTATTTTAAAAGAAACCTCAACAATGTTTTAGTTATATCGTAGTTTAATTAGTGGATGAAACCGGAGTACCCGTAGAAAATCACGGACCTGCGCAAGCCACTGACAAACTTTATCACACAATACAGTTATATCGAATACTCCTCGTCACGGCGAGAATCGAACTCACAACTTACATAGGTAGATATGAAACTAACTACCACTGACGGTCATATTTATCATGATTTGTAATAGTAAACAACTGAACGGAACAATAGTGAAAGTACTTATTATATACTATGTAATGAGACGTTCTGTGTATTTATTGCTATAATAATTCAATTCAACATCCGTACCTTGATATACTGCTGGTATTCGTATATGACGAAGATGAGAACGAATCAAACAGTATTTCCAGTACTGAAAACGACATCTGAAAAACAACATTGCATGCTTAGTAATGGATATATCACGCACAAAATATAAAATGGCATGCTTGATTTAATTTGATTTGATGTATTTGCAACAGGTATGGTCGATTGAATTTGACTTTCCTGTATTTGCAAAAGGCGTGCTTGATTTTATTAAACACTGGTACATTTGCAAAAGGCATGGTTGATTTTATTAAACACTGGTGTATTTGACAAAGCCAAGTTTGCTTTTGCAAAATGTACTAGTGCTTGTATTTGACTGTTGTGTATTTGTCAAAGACCTGTTTGATTTTATTTAACACTGATGTATTTGTCAAAGGCATATATTAGTAAAAGACATGCTTGATATTTTTTGGACAATGAGGCACTTGTATACGTCTTTATTTTATTTGACTGATGTATTTGCAATAAACATCGCAGTTTTATTTTGATTCTGTATGGAGTCTACTATAAAAGTCTAGTAAAACAAACACAGCCTCAAATTGTCTCAGTGATACCAAAGGAGACAATTGCGTTTCCATGGCCACTAAAGGATCACGATGCTGTATATATCCCTGAAGAATGGCTTTTAACATATTTTTTTATTTAGTTTAAATAGTTCACAGAGTATGCATTTGATGATCAAGTATTAAATAAAATGAAAAACACAAAATAACACAGTCGGAACAATTCCAAAATCAAATATCGAAATCATAGAAAGATGCAAAATAGATACCCTTAAAGGCATACAGACTGTCAGAAATGATTTTTTTTTTATATATATATTAAAAGTTGCCAATATTCGATGTTTTATACTAAATTTAATTGCAGTTGAAATTTTTCATAATATCATACGTAAATAGCCTAGAACGAAGGAAATACGTCGCTGTTTTATTTTCTTGAATCCAGTAAATAATCCAATGTTTACCCGCGCAATATTCATACGACCTGACAGTGAACTCATTCGGGAAAGCGTTTGCGCATGTGCGAAATTGTTTGTTGATGAAGAAAGCACATGGCACAAATCGAATCGTGGGAGAGCAAAAACATTGACGGATTCTATACGAAAACGACACAAAAAGGAGGATTCAGCAAGCTTTGTGTAAAAATTAAAAAAAGATGTTATACCGACCTACTCCATTTTTCAACACGTAAGCATAATTTAGTATCTTTTTTCGGCCGAATCATATTTTGACATAGAATTGCATCGTAGTTTTTTTTTTATATATTATTATTTTCAGGAGAAAACGCTAGGTTATATCTCTTTTAAATTAGAGACTAAAATAATGAACTTCATGTCTGTTTTTTTCTAAAAAAAAGTATAATCAAGCCAACTCAAGTGTTGTCAATAATATGCAATACAATTTGTTTACAATTTTCACTTTATCGTGCCCCTTTGCAGAGTTTGGGTTTGTTTTTATTGATTTCATCACGTATTTCCGATTTTAAGTGTCATTCTTACTAAATACCATTATATAATATTAACTGATTACCCCGGGATCCAATTTCATAGATATATTTCTTAAATTATATTAATTCTAACGAATTTACACGCAACATGCTTCCTGGTTATTAATAGCAGTTATCAGTATTCGGCAAACTTCGGAAAAGCAGCCGACTTATAATTAGGTCGTGTTAATGGCGATTTTACCAAAAGACATTCGAATTCTTTTCATTAATTACGACATTATAACATATTTTTTAAACCTGGCTTCTTGTTCAGAACTTTTTATTAGTATAAAACATCGAATATTGGCAACTTTTAATATAAGCAAAAAAATTAAATTCTGACAGCCTGTATGCCTTTAACATACAAATACATGACCGCTCACTGGCAAACATCGATGCCCCTAACAAACAAATACATGACCTCCCACTTTCCTGGCTTCAATGGTACGGGCACTTCAATGAAAAGTGATGGGGGTCAACTAGTTTTATGGGCCCAAACCTCCGCTCTTAGTGAAGTGATGCGGTCATGCAAGTGCTTTCCACATGTGAGTAAAATGCCAACCCTGACATATAACCGTCAAACATCATGACACAGATGACATCAAATGATTATTAAATATTTGACATTTTTAGGAGCGTGGCATCTTTTTGAATTTGCAATATTTGATATATAGATAAAACGTATCTCATTTCTTGAGACCTAGACTACTAACTGTGCTCCTCTTCTCGCCGTCGACTTGTTCCTTTATTCGTACGAGGCATACTTCATACAGGGACTTTTCAAGAAAAACGAAAGAAAGATTAATGTGACGTTCCGCTATACATATGGTGTCCTTTCACTAAATACTTTAAAAATAAAATTTGGTGATTTTGTTGATCACATCAATCCCTTTGAGCTTAAAATAAAGAATACCAGTGCTAGGTTTGCTTCATACCTTGACCTACATCTCGAAATTGACAGTGAGGACTAGTTCAGAAAGAAACTTTACGACAAAAGAGATGATTTCAATTGTATCATTTTCAACTTCCATTTGTATGTAACAACATTCCAGCAGCACCTGAATATAGGAAATATATCTCTCAGTTGATCGATATTCCAGAACTTGTGGTTCCTGTCATGATTTCCATGATAGATGATACTATAAAGAAAGCTACTGTTCCAATGGGTTCCTAGTGGTTAATTTGAAGTCATCACTTCGAACGTTTGACTGTGGTCACCATGACCTGGTTAACGTTACGGAATGTATGTGTCACACCATGACCTGGTTAACGTTACGGAATGTCTGTGTCACACCATGACCTGGTTAACGTTACGGAATGTCTGTGTCAGAAATTACCACGGATATGTTTAGTTTGTTCTAATCACAATCCGGTCCTTTCCTAATCCATGGCAAAAAATTGAAGGTACCAAAAGGGTAATCAGAAACCGGAAATTGCAGGACAGACAATACAATGGACAAACGGAAAAAGGACAAACAATGATCAACAAAACACTATGCACTGCATGACTTATAACCGAGAATAACACGACATGTGCCACATGTTGAGAAGGAACTGCTTACCTTTCCGGAGCACGTGAGTTCAACCCCGGTTGTTAGTGAGACTCGTGTTGATCGATCTTTAGTTTATTTTGCAGTGTTTTGTAGCTCATTGTTTGTCCTTTTGTCATTTTATTTTGGCCATTGTATTGTCTACCCTTCTTCGATTTACGGTTTCTGATTACCCCATTGTTATCTCCGCGAGCACCTTGGTGCACTACCGGTTTTTTGGTGGGTTCGTGTTGTTCATTTCTTTTTTAGTTTGCTGTGTTATGTTGTTTTTTCCTTTGTTTGCCTTCGCCTGTTTCTTGTGAACCTCAGAGCCAAGTAGAATGTATTTTTTCTAATAGTATCAATGTTTATGTGAAGACAAAAATAGAGGAATGGGTGAAATTCAGTTTTGTTTTTTACCCCAAAGACAAAGTTGATATTATACAATTATTGACCTTTAATGAGGTCTACTCGTGACTATACGGACCTGGTCAATGATTGATTGACCGATTGAACAAAATAGGCTACAATTGTTTTATCATTTTTCAAGATTATTTAAATATTAAAATTTTGAAATATGATGAAAATTTTGAAATCTTATGAAATTTTTGAAAGCTTTGGAAATTTTATGAAAATTTTGATTTAAAAAAAAAAAATTGAAATTTTTTGAAATTTTTAAAATTTTGAACTTTTTTTGCAATTTGATTGGCCGACTGGAATTGAAATCTCGTCTCTGGTTGGACAACGTTGAAATACCGAATAGACAGTAGATAAAAATAGAAACACGCCCGAATATACCTCACGCAAGGTGTACTCACTGCACGCGAGGTGTACTCACTGCAAGCGAGGTGTACCCACTCTGAGGTAGAGTTGAGACAATGCTGTTTAGGCCAATCAGAAAAAAGCAAATACAATATAATGGTATAAATGAAGGTGAAACGAACACGAGTAAAATGTAAAAATACAATCTGGTATCAAGGCACGCGTACGTGTAAAGAATAACATAGCGGTTGGTTGAAATGCAGTTATAATGCTTTTCTCAAAGTCAAGTGTGATGAAAACTAATCTAATGGCATTCCTACGCAGTTTCACAGGCGATACAAAAATAGCGGGATAGGTCAATAATAGACCTATTGTTGACCTAACAGCAAAGTGTGTTTAAAATTAACAAAATGGTATCAAGGTATTTTCAAAGAAAGGAAAGATGAAAATAAAAGACATGATTTAACTAAAGAGAAAGAATGTGCTTTGTTTTTTGCTTGTTTTTTTTTCTTTGTCATTTTCCACTTAGTGGTTTAACAAATATTCTGACCACACTATTACGACCTGAAAACCGGAACCAAGTGTAAAACTATGTAATCGATTCAAAACTGATTGATTTGCAATTGTCTAAGTACACGTTAATAGAACCAACAAGTCTTTCAATATTTTTTTTTTCCTGTATTTCCAAAAGAGTTGTAAGAAGAATTTGAATATACTAAAGTGGTTTCAGAATCCCTAATCGAAGAAGTACAGAGAACACAATGGCCAACTGTTGTCAATTAATTGGCATTTGAATGTCATAATAGATTTTGTTTCAAAATTGATAGCGATGTAGCTTAAAACATCTTTAAAAAGTAAAATGTAATAATTTTTCTAAAAACAAAAACAACCTACCTTTTGATCTTTTAAGGTTTTGAACAGTTATTTAGTATAAATATAAATGACATGTTTGGTGAGAAATATTGAATTTAAAATCGAAATGTTTGTTTATATACACAGAGTAAACAGATTTATAGAATGGATGTATGTAGGAATATTTCCACATTTAATGTAAACACTTTCACAATTTAATATATACTGTCGCGAGTGAAAACGGAAATTCTATTGAATTGTTTCATAGCCATTTATATACACTCACGGGCTAAAAGTATTTCCCCACTAAGATATTTCCCAATATATTTCATATAAAACCATTTATTTTCAAAACATTCTCTTGAATGCATTCCTTATCTGATTTTCATGAAATTTTCAGCATTAAATGCAGAAATAAATATAGTTTCTTCTTCGTATAATTTTGAAATAATTTTAATTCTACTTTCCCTTAAGAATTTATTTAAAAACAAAGTTTAATTTGTTCACCAAATCTTACTATATAATCTTATAAAATTGTGACGTCAAGAATTTACATTTGTGTTTAAATCATAAATGCTTGTAAATAAAAGTTCGCAAAAATTACATGAAGATATTAAAATAAACTCTACTAATTCTACTATTAAAGGTGAACATTTCATGAAAATCGGCTAAGGAATGACTTCATGAGAATACTATGAAGTTTCTAAATGTAAATGATTAAAAACTTGTCTATAGGACTGATTTTAATGACATTAAAACAATTGTTTTCAAATATTTTGTTATACAAGTTAAACCGCATCGGAGTCGTAAAATCTGGTGTGGTAGATTGTGGTTTCGAGTCCCGGTAAGGTTATATCAATTGTAGGGAGAGGACAGACCATAAGTTGTAATAACGTTTTGTCCAATCCCATCCATTGCTGTTTTATTTGCAATAGAAATAATATTAGTAATATCAATGACTATTATATTAGTATTTGTTGTTTCTCCGCTAAGAACACAGCACTAAGAAGTAAGAGCACAGACTGGTTAGCTCGAAATCATATTAATGTGTTCGAGTGAAGCGACATGTCTACATACGAAATGTTGTTTCAGTGAGCTAACACTATAAAAATCCAACTCAGCGTGTTGGTTTAGAAAAAAAGTGGAAATCATCATCATCGTCATCGTCAAAATGTAACTTTGGTCGCCATGATATGGCTGAAAATATCTTATTTTGGTGTTGAGCAATAATCACTCACTGTCCCCATACAAGGTTTCATTTTCAAAATTATGCCAAACAGTTATGCAATTGTATTGTTTGCTCATGATGAATGTTACTGTATACTGCATGTTTGTAAATACACATAAATAAATATGTAGATTACAATTATGTTGAATGCCACCTTCACCACAGGAATATTAATTATTCGTTAAAAAACAGTATGCTCGTAGAAAAACACCAACCTATATTAAGTAACTGATAAACTTTATTACATAAAGTTGCATTGAGCACACATCATTATGATTGGAAATCAAACTCCTCTACTTCAGTGGTGACAAGCACCGACATAAATCAAATTACCATATAATCCAGGTCACGACAACCACAATACATTTTGATTTTCTAGATGCAGCAAGAAGATAAATAATAATATATGTTAGCTGGATTTAGTTGGCTTATGCCCATGGAGCCAGAACTGTAGTAATATGATGTCAAGCTGGAACAATGAGATAAATAAAGAAAATATCATTAATATTATTCATATCGATAGTTTCAAGTGGAATAGAATTAAGAAATAAATCATGGAAGCCAGAATGTGTTTTGAGTTTTAACATGGATTGGCGAATATTAGTATGTTATCCCGAGCCAGAGGCTTCCATGATTTATTTCGATTCTGATATGTCTAAGAGTACAAATACGGTAGTATACTTTAATTGGAAGACGGTAATTTATATTTACGTTTGCGGAAAATGTCACACACAGTTTATGCTGCCAATGGAAAAGTCAGTCACATTCACCGGCGCATGTGCGAATGAGATTATACCATCGATAAATCGCTCGTTTGTCTACAAAGCGAAAGAAGGACGTTATGTTAGAATTTGTATTTAAATGGGGAGTTATTATAATATTAAGTGAGATTACGAAAAGCAATTCGCATGCAAATTTGTATGGTCGTCATCTTGAATTGTCCTTGTTTAAGCTGATTCTAGGTATATTTCTTATTTCTTGTGATAAGTTGCAAATCGTTGTTTTCCTCAATTCACGGCGTGTACCAGATATTGAACAGGAGATGCTAGGCCTTCCATGGCACTTGGTCCCGCTTGAGGCTTTTGAGTGAGTTGTGTTATTCTATAGTATTATTACGTGATGTTTTTCATATTGGCCTAGTTATAGGTCCGACGCCTGTGGTATTGGCCTGAGGCGCAGCCGAACGCCAATACATCAGACCGAGAACCTATAACTAGGCCAATATGAA
Source organism: Bathymodiolus brooksi (assembly GCA_963680875.1). Taxonomy (NCBI): domain Eukaryota; kingdom Metazoa; phylum Mollusca; class Bivalvia; order Mytilida; family Modiolidae; genus Bathymodiolus; species Bathymodiolus brooksi. The sequence goes on along the minus strand of OY804576.1, from coordinate 135,232,312 downwards.
AAACATCACGTAATGCTACCTTTATTAATTAACCAGTCCAATATGATGTATAACTACATAGGCCAATATAAAAGCATGTGATTTCCATCAAATGACAAGATTTTAGGCATTGCATGACTCATTCAAAGCAAATTCATAAAAAACAGTATAACAACTTTACTGAATCGAACAAACAACAGAATATCTGAATTGGACATATTAAGAGTTAAATATTGTTAGAAAAAACTTTAAAACATTTGGGAGTCCCAGTTACTGACTTCAGTACAGTTAATTTGTGCTCTTTCTTTCTCCAGACTATATAGCCTCTGCTTCCATTCTTGACAGATCGTCGTATCTAAAATAATCTTCAATTAGTACATCTCGCACATCTTCAGAGTTTTTCATTTCTCTGTTTTGAACTTCAACAGACGACTGACATCTCTCGGGACTTTTCCTTGCGATTGTCGAAACGTCTAGCGGATTCCGATCTAGCTGTTATAGGACTGACCTGAATCGGGCCAATACGGAAAATATCCGTATTGGACCATTTTTTTCCGCATTGGCCCAATGAAAGTTTTTACATCGTATTGACAGATTTTATCATATAAAGGCTAATAAATCAAAGTTAATTAATAAAAACCTTTATTTCCGACTTTTGCTTGCCACACCCTGTATATAGACAGCCGTTTCTGTATTTGTAGCTTTCTTTTTATTCTGACTTGGGTACTGTGTGTTCGTCTTTTTATTCTGACTTGGGTACTGTGTGTTCGTCTTTTTATTCTGACTTGGGTACTGTGTGTTCGTCTTTTTATTCTGACTTGGGTACTGTGTGTTCGTCTTTTTATTCTGACTTGGGTACTGTGAGTTCGTCTTTTTATTCTGACTTGGGTACTGTGTGTTCGTCTTTTTATTCTGACTTGGGTACTGTGTGTTCGTCTTTTTATTCTGACTTGGGTACTGTGTGTTCGTCTTTTTATTCTGACTTGGGTACCGTGTGTTCGTCTTTTTATTCTGACTTGGGTACCGTGTGTTCGTCTTTTTATTCTGACTTGGGTACTGTGTGTTCGTCTTTTTATTCTGACTTGGGTACTGTGTGTTCGTCTTTTTATTCTGACTTGGGTACTGTGTGTTCGTCTTTTTATTCTGACTTGGGTACTGTGTGTTCGTCTTTTTATTCTGACTTGGGTACTGTGTGTTCGTCTTTTTATTCTGACTTGGGTACTGTGTGTTCGTCTTTTTATTCTGACTTGGGTACTGTGTGTTCGTCTTTTTATTCTGACTTGGGTACCGTGTGTTCGTCTTTTTATTCTGACTTGGGTACTATGTGTTCGTCTTTTTATTCTGACTTGGGTACCGTGTGTTCGTCTTTTTATTCTGACTTGGGTACTGTTTGTTCGTCTTTTTATTCTGACTTGGGTACTGTGTGTTCGTCTTTTTATTCTGACTTGGGTAACGTGTGTTCGTCTTTTTATTCTGACTTGGGTACTGTGTGTTCGTCTTTTTATTCTGACTTGGGTACCGTGTGTTCGTCTTTTTATTCTGACTTGGGTACTGTTTGTTCGTTTTTTTATTCTGACTTGGGTACTGTGTGTTCGTCTTTTTATTCTGACTTGGGTACTGTGTGTTCGTCTTTTTATTCTGACTTGGGTACCGTGTGTTCGTCTTTTTATTCTGACTTGGGTACTGTGTGTTCGTCTTTTTATTCTGACTTGGGTACTGTGTATTCGTCTTTTTATTCTGACTTGGGTACTGTGTGTTCGTCTTTTTATTCTGACTTGGGTACTGTGTGTTCGTCTTTTTATTCTGACTTGGGTACTGTGTGTTCGTCTTTTTATTCTGACTTGGGTACTGTGTATTCGTCTTTTTATTCTGACTTGGGTACTGTGTGTTCGTCTTTTTATTCTGACTTGGGTACTGTGTGTTCGTCTTTTTATTCTGACTTGGGTACTGTGTGTTCGTCTTTTTATTCTGACTTGGGTACTGTGTGTTCGTCTTTTTATTCTGACTTGGGTACTGTGTGTTCGTCTTTTTATTCTGACTTGGGTACTGTGTGTTCGTCTTTTTATTCTGACTTGGGTACTGTGTGTTCGTCTTTTTATTCTGACTTGGGTACTGTGTGTTCGTCTTTTTATTCTGACTTGGGTACTGTGTGTTCGTCTTTTTATTCTGACTTGGGTACTGTGTGTTCGTCTTTTTATTCTGACTTGGGTACTGTGTGTTCGTCTTTTTATTCTGACTTGGGTACTGTGTGTTCGTCTTTTTATTCTGACTTGGGTACGGTGTGTTCGTCTTTTTATTCTGACTTGGGTACTGTGTGTTCGTCTTTTTATTCTGACTTGGGTACCGTGTGTTCGTATTTTTATTCTGACTTGGGTACTGTGTGTTCGTCTTTTTATTCTGACTTGGGTACTGTGTGTTCGTCTTTTTATTCTGACTTGGGTACTGTGTATTCGTCTTTTTATTCTGACTTGGGTACTGTGTGTTCGTCTTTTTATTCTGACTTGGGTACTGTGTGTTCGTCTTTTTATTCTGACTTGGGTACTGTGTGTTCGTCTTTTTATTCTGACTTGGGTACTGTGTGTTCGTCTTTTTATTCTGACTTGGGTACTGTGTGTTCGTCTTTTTATTCTGACTTGGGTACTGTGTGTTCGTCTTTTTATTCTGACTTGGGTACCGTGTGTTCGTATTTTTATTCTGACTTGGGTACTGTGTGTTCGTCTTTTTATTCTGACTTGGGTACTGTGTGTTCGTCTTTGAAGGTCAACACGTACTCAGACAATTAGAACATATATTCAGCCAGAGGAAAACAATCAATAATTAGTATTGTTTGTGCATATAGGTCATTGTATAATTACTGTTTTTATCTCTTTTCTCCCAAAACTTACACGTTGTCTATAGACCACTCTCTTTCTGAAATCTTGTATATGTATAACAGTGTATTTTATTTTATTAACAAAAACATTGTGTTTTAGTATACCTTACACAATTGTTTGTAATGTTTCTTGGGTTTCGTATACAAAGTTGATGCTTTTGTTGATCTGAAAACAAAGATTCCATCCACAGCAAGATCTAGTTTAACATATGAACAATGCGTTAACTATCTGTTAACAAAGTTTAGTTAACATGTTCTTTTTTTCTGTAACCTACGATTCGTTAGATTATGATTGTTAATGTAGAATGGAGTATTACAAGTAAGGAATTAACAGTTATCAGTAAATTACCATTTGGTGGAGGGGAATGGTTGGCAGAGTGATGACGAATGCTGACTTCTGATAAGCCTAACACCATTAAAGTTGGTTGCAACCCCAATACCCACACATAATGGTAAGGTTCCAAGATACTCAATGCCAGGGGTTTGATGAATAACACTAAAGATTCTTATGAGCCTATATCGCTCACCATGTAAAGATGATTTTATTGCCTATCATATGTCAAATGTTGATCCCCCAGGACTTCGATCAAAAATTGAATGATGCTTCATGCCAAATATAGTTGCATTGCATTTATTGGTTCTTAAAATGTTTTATTTTTCGTTACAGTGTATTTTAATATTTTGATTACACCGTGGCCTAAATGTGTGTAAACTTGAAAGAATACATACTGTGGCCTAAATGTGTGTTTACTTCAAACTACATTTCGCAATGAACTCATTTCTATATCTGGATGTTTAATTATTTAGTTTCCTAATTCTAGTCTTTGTTAAACTTTGGATTGTATATTATATATCATGTGCCTTTCAATTCGGGTGAAACATAATCTAGGGAAAAGTTGTGTTCCATCTGGATACACGGGCCACTGTATGCTGGTTACGGACACTACGTAGGATATAAATTTCAATAAACATATTCAATATTTGAATAAACCTTTAATGTATTAAAATGACATGAACATATAACATTGTGAAGCACAAATTTGAAGCAGTAAACAAAGCTATGAACACTATATAAAACTGATGACAGAAAACAAATTAAAATATAAAAACTATTCTTCTACAATAATTAGAACTTTCTTTTTCATTTCTTGTAATGGCCTTGTAAACCATCTGACAAACGAAAGATGGATAGGGCAATCGTCTCTACTTTGTGGAACAAATATTATGACAACAACAAATGACAACTTTGAATTAGAATACATAAGCATATTATGTACAAGTGTCAAAATAAGGGACTTCTCAGATGTAGAAAACAATTACATGACTGAACCATTTCACTAAAGATTGAAGTTTGGTAACATAAAACCCTGTCACTTCATATTGAATTTTTTTTTATAAATTTTAAATCAGAAGAGTGAGCGATCATGTAACTGTGTGTTAGGGATATCAATTTTGACTGTATTTCTATAGATTTTAGATTGGATGTTTGCTCTGACAGTGTAGTATTTTTTTTTTCATTTATCATTCCTTTTCTATCTTTGGTTTTTTATACCAACACTGTACAATATGCAACAATATACAAATATATAAACATATAAACCTCTAAAATACAGGATAACATAAACACACAAACTTCTACAATACAGAATAACATAAACACACAAACTTCTACAATACAGGATAACATAAACACACAAACTTCTACAATACAGGATAACATAAACACACAAACTTCTACAATACAGGATAACATACACACACAAACTTCTACAATACAGGATAACATAAACACACAAACTTCTACAATACAGGATAACATAAACACACAAACTTCTACAATACAGGATAACATAAACATAAAAATCTCTACAAAACAGGATAACATAAACACACAAACTTCTACAATACAGGATAACATAAACACACAAACTTCTACAATACAGGATAACATAAACATAAAAACCTCTACAATACAAGATAACATAAACACACAAACTTCTACAATACAGGATAACATAAACACACAAACTTCTACAATACAGGATAACATAAACATAGAAACCTCTACAATACAGGATAACATAAACATAAAAATCTCTACAAAACAGGATAACATAAACATAGAAACCTCTACAATACAGGATAACATAAACATAAAAACCTCTACAATACAGGATAACATAAACATAGAAACCTCTACAATACAGGATGACATAAACATAAAAACCTCTATAATACAGGATAACATAAACATAAAAACCTCTACAATACAGGATGACATAAATATACAAACTTCTACAATACAGGATGACATAAATATACAAACCTCTATAATATATTATGACACACATACAGTACAAGAGCAATTCTAGTCAGGTTTTGCAATAAATAGGGTAACATCATTTCAGAGAACATTTTTGTTTCCTGCAATTCAACATTATAGCTCTCCTATTTAAAGTGGATCCGCTATAACTCAATTGCTGCAGAAGAGAAAACTTACATGTAAAAAGTTACCACCAGATGTTGTCTCCACGATGACCAAACAAAGGTCACGACATTTGGTTTCGACAGTTAAACATACTGGCATTAAAGATTTCGTTTTAGATAGTCAGCGAGTAAATCGATTGCTACTGAATGGTATTTATAATGGTAAAAATTATAAAGTCCATGCTCTAACCCAATCCAGTATTTAAGTTCAACGCTGCCACTACCAATAAGTCGTTTAAGACGCTCAGCATAGATTAACCCTTCATCTCTCAAAGAATCGTACTCAGTAATTGCAATGTAAGTCTTTGGTAATTTTCTTAAATCATCGTCTGTTGCCATGATTGGATATATGTAAGGATTTGTTAAATTAGCAAGCAACATTTCAGCCAACTGGTCGATTGGGTCATCAGGAACAATTTGTCTTGATCTTTCCTTTATTTCCACAGGAAGTAGATCTGGATCAAGGAATTTTCTGTATTTTACTCTGGTTTCTTTTGAAACATGTTTATTTTTTGAAAGGTCATCAAGATTGCCTTTGTCTTGAAATGCATACATATTAACGGTACTGACAATTACATCTTTGTGTAAATAACAAAAACTGCTTCTATCTGGATATTCCTGGTAAGACGGGAGGCTAAAATCAAACGCCTGTAGCACCGGATATAGAAGAATCTGAAGCTTAAGCTTTGGTAGACCTGGTTTCGGGTCTTTAGAGAACTTAATAGCAACGGCAGCTGCCAAATTTCCACCTGCACTGTCACCTTAAAGAAATTGTGAATATTAATCATGGCATTTGTGTATTAGAATGCATTTAAACAATAACACTTAAGTGTTAGCGTCTTGTAGATGTTGGTGCTTTTAAGTGTTAAGATCTTTAAGTATATTTTAGGTTGAGATTTGTTAATATCTAGACTTGTGATGATTGTTTTCTTATCCTCACATAAACTTTTAATGGGTATTCTGGGTTCTTTGTGACACTGTGACTTTTAATGGGTATTTTGGGTTCTTTGTGACACTGTGATTGTTTTCTTATCCTCACATAAACTTTTAATGGGTATTCTGGGTTCTTTGTGACACTGTGTTTTAATAGGTATTTTGGGTTCTTTGTGACACTGTGATTGTTTTCTTATCCTCACATAAACTTTTAATGGGTATTCTGGGTTCCTTGTGCCACTGTGACTTTTAATGGGTATTTTGGGTTCTTTGTGACACTGTGATTGTTTTTTTATCCTCACATAAACTTTTAATGGGTATTCTGGGTTCTTTGTGACACTGTGACTTTTAATGGGTATTTTGGGTTCTTTGTGACACTGTGACTTGTAATGGGTATTTTGGGTTCTTTGTGACACTGTGATTGTTTTCTTATCCTCACATAAACTTTTAATGGGTATTCTGGGTTCTTTGTGACACTGTGACTTTTAATGGGTATTTTGGGTTCTTTGTGACACTGTGACTTTTAATGGGTATTTTGGGTTCTTTGTGACACTGTGATTGTTTTCTTATCCTCACATAAACTTTTAATGGGTATTCTGGGTTCTTTGTGACACTGTGTTTTAATAGGTATTTTGGGTTCTTTGTGACACTGTGATTGTTTTCTTATCCTCACATAAACTTTTAATGGGTATTCTGGGTTCTTTGTGACACTGTGACTTTTAATGGGTATTTTGGGTTCTTTGTGACACTGTGACTTTTAATGGGTATTTTGGGTTCTTTGTGACACTGTGACTTTTAATGGGTATTTTGGGTTCTTTGTGACACTGACTTTTAATGGGTATTCTGGGTTCTTTGTGACACTGTTTTAATGGGTATTTTGGGTTCTTTGTGACACTGTGACTTTTAATGGGTATTTTGGGTTCTTTGTGACACTGTGACTTTTAATGTGGATTCTGGGTTCTTTGTGACACTGTTACTTTTAATGGATATTCTGGGTTCTTTGTGACACTGTGACTTTTAATGGGTATTTTGGGTTCTTTGTGACACTGTGACTTTTAATGGGTATTTTGGGTTCTTTGTGACACTGTGTTTTAATGGGTATTTTGGGTTCTTTGTGACAAACACTGTGACTTTTAATGGGTATTTTTGGTTCTTTGTGACACTGTGTTTTAATAGATATTTTGGGTTCTTTATGACACTTACAAGTATCAATGTAGAGTATTATTGTATCTTTTCTTTCTGAAAACGATGTGGCAATAACATTTTGCGAAAAACGGTGTATTATTTTTTTTTCACAAAGAAGGAATCGTCTAGAATTAGAGTAGTTCATGGCCTCTTTTTTTTTTTTTTTTATTTCCTAACCTACTGCATTAGCACAATTGTAGAAATTTTCCAGTGCATGCATATTCTTTGGTCTAGCATTATGGTTAAAGGAAACAAGGATAGTAAATAATATAAAAATTAGTCAAAGCTGTCCTATGTTCATTGAATATTACCACAGTGCCGATAAACGTCTGAATTATGAAAAACAGAGCATGCAATCGGCATTTGTAAATTTTGAAGGTAAATCAACAAGTTGAAGTTAAATGTTGACCACCCAACTTGAAGCAGCAATAAGAAAGCATTGTCCCAAGAAACAGTGTCAAACGTGCAATAATTCGTATGGAGATAATAGTAATATGAATCAAATCTTTATCGTCCATACCACCTCATGATACCATCGTGTAGATAACATTTATTTCGGCTTAGAGAAGACGATTTTTTCATATTTTGCATAGATTCATATGTCAAATTTTGCTTAGTAGGGAAACAATTTTATATGCTCCATCTGCACAAAACACAAATATACATCGGACAGGTACAATTAACAGTCATATACTTTTAGTTTCAAGCAGATCAGATTTTGAACAGAAGATTTTAAAACAATTTACGACAGAAATCTACATTAAACTACGTTCCCTAATATTGACCATATTATATTTCATATCACTATCTAAAATAACACAAAACCGTAATATCTAATATTAATGCACCTATCTATAAGTTTGCTTAAAGAACATTATCAAACATTTTCCTGATAACTAGAGGTCTATGTGAAGAAAAGCTTGAAGATACCAAAGAGGTAATACAAAGCTGTAAATAGAATGACAGACCATACAATGGTCAACAGAAAACGGACAAAATGACAAACAATAATCTGCAAAACACTATATTGAGAAACACGAATCCACAAAAAACCGGGGGTGTACTCATGTGCTCCAGAAGGGTAGGCAGTTAATATAAACTATGTCTCACGATTGCGGCCATTTATGAAGCCGTCACGTCAGTATACCACATACTTTATTTATTACACATATATGAATTACCTGCTATTCCTATTCGTAAAGGATCCACCTGATATGATTTAGCATTCTGGAAAAAATACTCCGTGGCTTTTACACAGTCTTCAAACTGCACCGGAAATCTATGTTCTGGCATCAGACGATACCTAAAAAAAGCACAGATAACAAAATTGTCTGTTACTGATGCTACTTGGTACGATTTGATATGCATGTGTGCGTGTAAGTCTACAAGATTTTGCACTGCTTTTAGGGTTGTCATAAAAATTTTAACAAAATAAATATTTGATTATTTATTTCTCATTATTGTCAGAAAGGAAAGGTTCAAATTGATACAATGTTTTCTATCATTTGTATAAAAATTAAAACGTAGATATCTAATTTAATGCATGGAATAACATTCATCGAGTATGCTCGAACCCAAAATATCTGACAGCCAAAACATGTAATACGTTTTAGGGAACAAGAAAAATAAAGGGCCTGAACGGGAGAGCCAAAATCTGCTAAGGTCATGACCTGTGTCTGAGGGAGGAGAATGTTAGTTTTAATAATAATAACATATAATAAAGACATTTTGGACATTCATAGAGTAGGAATCGGTGATCAAACCAAAACCATATCAATAATCCCGTTAACGCGCCCGTATTTGTTTGATTATCATTATTAATTGGCAGTTTACGTTGTCCAATACTTATCAATAGAACTACGTTATGGACTAATAGTCAAACAAACTGTGCTGGATTTTTTTAGCCCTAGCATGATGAACAATAGTATCGAAGTCCCCTCCTCATGGAAACATTATCCCAACTTCATGCCAAATAATCATTGTTCTTTCTTCATAATAATGAGTTTTAAGCGAGGAAAGCAGTAAATACTAATGTTATTATCCTTGATTTGTCCTGATCGGTATCTCGCAACTCGGTGCAAACATATTGATCATTACACCATTGTCTTCATTGAACTGAAAAATCATTTCGAATAAGTTTCAGGTAATTGTCTTTTTTGTACATTATGTTTCAGTAAATCACAGAAATTGAACGGACTTATGTAAACTTACTCGACAGAAACAACAACAATATCGGCCTGTAAAGAAATATTCCTCGTCAATGGATCATACAAATCTATAATATAGCAAATATAATATGTATAAATACACATGCTAATGATATGTTGGTTTGTAGGTATGCACAAGAAATTACGTACAATAGTATACAATGACCTCGTTTTATTTAGCATAAGAAAACTGACCAAAGGACAGATTATGGTCCAAGAACTCTTTTTAGAATTCTAAAGTAAATTATACATCATTAAATGTAGTCAGATAGCTTTTTAATGCAGTCATACTTCTTTTATTTTGTAAATTGCATGTACATATACATGTTTGTACATATACATGTTTGTGTATATACATGTTTGTACATATACATGTTTGTACATATACATGTTTGTACATATACATGTTTGTACATATACATGTTTGTGTATATACATGTTTGTACATATACATGTTTGTACATATACATGTTTGTACATATACATGGTTGTACATATACATGTTTGTACATATACATGTTTGTACATATACATGTTTGTACATATACATGTTTATGTATATACATGTTTGTACATATACATGTTTGTACATATACATGTTCGTACATATACATGTTCGTACATATACATGTTTGTACATATACATGTTCGTACATATACATGTTCGTACATATACATGTTTGTACATATACATGTTTGTACATATACATGTTTGTACATATACATGTTTGTACATATACATGTTCGTACATATACATGTTTGTACATATACATGTTTGTGTATATACATGTTTGTACATATACATGTTTGTGTATATACATGTTTGTACATATACATGTTTGTACACATAAATGTTTGTACATATACATGTTTGTACATATACATGTTTGTACATATACATGTTTGTGTATATACATGTTTGTACATATACATGTTTGTGTATATACATGTTTGTACATATACATGTTCGTACATATATATGTTTGTACATATACATGTTTGTGTATATACATGTTTGTACATATACATGTTTGTGTATATACATGTTTGTACATATACATGTTTGTACATATACATGTTTGTACATACACATGTTTGTGTATATACATGTTTGTACATATACATGTTTGTGTATATACATGTTTGTACATATACATGTTCGTACATATACATGTTTGTACATATACATGTTTGTACATATACATGTTTGTACAGGCTTGGTAACGATACCCCTAACACAAATACCCGACTGCTCACTTTCCTGGCTTGGTGCAGGCTTGGTAATGATACCCCTAACACAAATACCCGACTGCTCACTTTCCTGGCTTGGTACAGGCTTGGTAACGATACCCCTAACACAAATACCCGACTGCTCACTTTCCTGGCTTGGTACAGGCTTGGTAACGATACCCCTAACACAAATACCCGACTGCTCACTTTCCTGGCTTGGTACAGGCTTGGTAACGATACCCATAACACAAATACCCGACTGCTCACTTTCCTGGCTTGGTACAGGCTTGGTAACGATACCCCTAACACAAATACCCGACTGCTCACTTTCCTGGCTTGGTACAGGCTTGGTAACGATACCCCTAACACAAATACCCGACTGCTCACTTTCCTGGCTTGGTACAGGCTTGGTAACGATACCCCTAACACAAATACCCGACTGCTCACTTTCCTGGCTTGGTATAGGCTTGGTAACGATACCCCTAACACAAATACCCAACTGCTCACTTTCCTGGCTTGGTACAGGCTTGGTAACGATACCCCTAACACAAATACCCGACTGCTCACTTTCCTGGCTTGGTACAGGCTTGGTAACGATACCCCTAACACAAATACCCGACTGCTCACTTTCCTGGCTTGGTACAGGCTTGGTAACGATACCCCTAACACAAATACCCGACTGCTCACTTTCCTGGCTTGGTACAGGCTTGGTAACGATACCCCTAACACAAATACCAGACTGCTCACTTTCCTGGCTTGGTACAGGCTTGGTAACGATACCCCTAACACAAATACCCGACTGCTCACTTTCCTGGCTTGGTACAGGCTTGGTAACGATACCCCTAACACAAATACCCGACTGCTCACTTTCCTGGCTTGGTACAGGCTTGGTAACGATACCCCTAACACAAATACACGACTGCTCACTTTCCTGGCTTGGTACAGGCTTGGTAACGATACCTCTAACACACATACATGACTGCTCACTTTCCTGGCTTGGTACAGGCTTGGTAACGATACCTCTAACACAAATACATGACTGCTTACTTTCCTGGCTTGGTACAGGCCCCTAACACAAATACATGACTGCTCACTTTCCTGGCTTGGTACAGGCCCCTAACACAAATACATGACTGCTCACTTTCCTGGCTTGGTACAGGCCCCTAACACAAATACATGACTGCTCACTTTCCTGGCTTGGTACAGGCCCCTAACACAAATACATGACTGCTCGCTTTCCTGGCTTGGTACAGACCCCTAACACAAGTACATGACTGCTCACTTTCCTGGCTTGGTAACGATACTCCTAACACAAATACATGACTGCTCACTTTCCTGGCTTGGTACAGGCCCCTAACACAAATACATGACTGCTCACTTTCCTGGCTTGGAACAGGCCCCTAACACAAATACATGACTGTTCACTTTCCTGGCTTGGTAACGATACCCCTAACACAAATACATGACTGCTCACTTTCCTGGCTTGGTACAGGCCCCTAACACAAATACATGACTGCTCACTTTCCTGGCTTGGTAACGATACCCCTAACACAAATACATGACTGCTCACTTTCCTGGCTTGGTACAGGCCCCTAACACAAATACACGACTGCTCACTTTCCTGACTTGGTACAGGCCCCTAACACAAATACATGACTGCTCACTTTCCTGACTTGGTACAGGCTTGTTAACGATACCCCTAACACACATACATGACTGCTCACTTTCCTGGCTTGGTACAGGCTTGGTAACGATACATTTAACACACATACATGACTGCTCACTTTCCTGGCTTTGTACAGGCTTGGTAACGGTACCTCTAACACAAATACATGACTGCTTACTTTCCTGGCTTGGTACAGGCCCCTAACACAAATACATGACTGCTCACTTTCCTGGCTATGTACAGGCCCCTAACACAAATACATGACTGCTTACTTTCCTGGCTTGGTACAGGTCCCTAACACAAATACATGACTGCTCACTTTCCTGGCTTGGTACAGGCCCCTAACACAAATACATGACTGCTCACTTTCCTGGCTTGGTAACGATACCCCTAACACAAATACATGACTGCTCACTTTCCTGGCTTGGTACAGGCCCCTAACACAAATACATGACTGCTCACTTTGCTGGCTTGGTGCAGGCCCCTAACACAAATACATGAATGCTCACTTTCCTGGCTTGGTAACGATACCCCTAACACAAATACATGACTGCTCACTTTCCGGGCTTGGTACAGGCCCCTAACACAAATACATGACTGCTCACTTTCCTGGCTTGGTAACGATACCCCTAACACAAATACATGACTGCTCACTTTCCTGGCTTGGTACAGGCCCCTAACACAAATACACGACTGCTCACTTTCCTGGCTTGGTACAGGCCCCTAACACAAATACACGACTGCTCACTTTCCTGGCTTGGTACAGGCCCCTAACACAAATACATGACAGCTCACTTTCCTGGCTTGGTAACGATACCCCTAACACAAATACATGACTGCTCACTTTCCTGGTTTGGTACAGGCCCCTAACACAAATACATGACTGCTCACTTTCCGGGCTTGGCAACGATACCCCTAGCACAAATACATGACTGCTCACTTTCCTGGCTTGGTACAAGCCCCTAACACAAATACACGACTGCTCACTTTCCTGGTTTGGTACAGGCCCCTAACACAAATACACGACTGCCACTTTCCTGACTTGGTACAGGCCCCTAACACAAATACACGACTGCTCACTTTCCTGGCTTGGTACAGGCCCCTAACACATATACATGACTGCTCACTTTCCTGGCTTGGTACAGGCCCCTAACACAAATACATGACTGCTCACTTTCCTGGCTTGGCAACGATACCCCTAACACAAATACATGACTGCTCACTTTCCTGGTTTGGTACAGGCCCCTAACACAAATACATGACTGCTCACTTTCCTGGCTTGGCAACGATACCCCTAACACAAATACATGACTGCTCACTTTCCTGGCTTGGTACAAGCCCCTAACACAAATACACGACTGCTCACTTTCCTGGCTTGGTACAGGCCCCTAACACAAATACACGACTGCCACTTTCCTGACTTGGTACAGGCCCCTAACACAAATACACGACTGCTCACTTTCCTGGCTTGGTACAGGCCCCTAACACATATACATGACTGCTCACTTTCCTGGCTTGGTACAGGCCCCTAACACAAATACATGACAGCTCACTTTCCTGGCTTGGTAACGATACCCCTAACACAAATACATGACTGCTCACTTTCCTGGCTTGGTACAGGCTTGGTAACGATACCTCTAACACAAATACATGACTGCTTACTTTCCTGGCTTGGTACAGGCCCCTAACACAAATACATGACAGCTCACTTTCCTGGCTTGGTAACGATACCCCTAACACAAATACATGACTGCTCACTTTCCTGGCTTGGTACAGGCTTGGTAACGATACCTCTAACACAAATACATGACTGCTTACTTTCCTGGCTTGGTACAGGCCCCTAACACAAATACATGACTGCTCACTTTCCTGGCTTGGTACAGGCCCCTAACACAAATACCCGACTGCTCACTTTCCTGGCTTGGTACAGGCACATCAATAAAAAAGGGTGGGTTAATAAAAACGTAGATATCAAATGGAAGCCAAATAATTTAAAAATGTTTGGGAGCAACTGGTTTTATGGACGCAGACCTCCCCTTCATTGATTGTTGATTAACGTCAAATGAAAATTCCTTTAATACTTCTATTCATCATGAGAACAGGTTGATAAACAATAATACAGAATGTTGGTGAAAAGGTGGCTTCACAAAATACCTATAGGGGATGATTTAATTGTCACAGGTTAAAGTGAAATACAAGTGATAGAGTATTAGCTTGTAACGAACCACTAACGAACACTACTAACAAACTAACTGTTGTTTGTGTGTTTGTAATACCACTTGCTTAAATATATATTATCATCACAATTAAACAGAAAAATATAGTCCTATAAAACGAGTAATGAAAGCGAATTCATTATTAAAGAATACAGTTTTCAACAATTCAATTACAAAATGTATCATTATTCTAGGCAAAGGTATAGTAATACCAATTATTTCGTACGTGTACTTACCAATAGAAAAATATTTCCACCCGCCTCCATGATAAAATACTAAAGCAGGTAATATCTTATCTTTAGCTGACTTTGGTCTATATATCCGTACCTTTACGCCATCAAAATATTCATCTACAGACTTAAAGAAAGAAATAATTTATTATTATTTTCGAAATTTACAGTTAATAAAACAAGTAATAAATAATAGAACTAAATACATTTTACTTTGCTGCATAAAATGTGGGAACAAGTTACAACTGCAATACCCTGTCCAATTTGAAAACTTAAATGGATACCGTTATTGAAAAGAAACATATACTAATGGCAAAAAGAAACTGTGCATTATTAAAAGCAAAATTAAATATCAATATCAAAACAAAATGTATTTATTGTGTACAGTATATATATAATTGTTAAATAATGCATTTTTCATCAAACAATTAGACGAATAACATTTAACGTCACATGAATTCATTGGGTCGATGTTTTGAACAACACAAGGGTCTTTTGGATATTAACAAAGTCAGTAGCGTGTGTGTCCATCATTTGCATTGATGCAGGCTTGGCAACGGCGACGCATTGATTTAATCAAAGTATTAAAAAATGCTTGTGGGATATTGTTCCAGATATGAATCCATGCCGGACCCATTTCCACTAACGTCACTGGCTGATTTTGCAGATGACGTAACCGTCGTTCCATTTCATCCCAGGCGTGCTCAATGGGTGAAAGATCGGGTGAAACCGCTGGCTACGGTAGCACATCAACATTCTGCTGCTGTCAGGTAGTCACGTACAGCACGCGCAACATGTGATCTAACGTTGTTGCTGGAATGTGACGTTGTTGGCCTGAGCTTGGATGAACGGAATAACATAGCACTGAACAATTTCATCCCGATAGCGTATTCCAGTCAGATTTCTGTCGACAGCAACTAATGGTGTCCTGTCACGTTCTATTGTGCCTCTCCACACCATAACACTGCCTCCACCAAACGATCGACGTTGAATAACGCAGCGCGTCTGCATAACGTTCTGCTACGCGGCGGTAAACTCGGGATCGGCCACCACTGCTATCTAAGTGGAAACGGGATTCATCTGTGAACAGGATATTGGCTCAATCCTGTCTTCTGAATCTCAAATGACGTCTACACCACGCCAGTCTAGCTGCACGGTGCCTAGACAGCACAGTTGGACGGATTGCTGGACGTCGTGGCCGATGTGACGATCACAAAATCTATTACAGAGCTGATTGGTCGTAATCCGGGGATGCTTCTTGCAGTGAGACTTGACGTGTGGAATCAATCTCACAGATGCACCAGCCTCATGTGGTTATGTTGCTGACGTGACGTCACACGTGGAAGACCTGAACGTTGACGGTCCAAAACGCCTCAACAATGACTGTTTCGTTTTGCGATGCACACCAAAATGTCTAGCGACAATGCTTTGTGCCAATCCAGCTTGGAACATACCAATAGCACGAACACGCTGATTTTCATTGAGACGTGTCATAACTCTTAACTCAATGTCATTCAAACAAACGTGTTTTTCTGATTTGTAGGGGTCAACAGTTGTGCGATGGTACTACTTTGTAATATATAAAATCCAATCAATATTATATAATATTCAAACCTCTATTCGTGAATCCAGACTTGGTCTTGGTCCTGCCTCAAACATGCTCCTCCCCAATTCGATTTCTGAATATCCAAACAAACTTAGTAACCATATCTACAGAATAAGAATGTTTATGCTTTTATAACAGGATGCAAGAAGTTAGAACAGCCGGGTTTCACATTTTATGTCAGAAACCACATCTACAGAATAAATTCGTTATTGTTATAAATTTTGTGTATTATGTCTCTCTTTGCCATTCAGCAACTCCATTCCTCTTTATGTACATGTAATTGCTCATTCTACACTCATGGGTCCTTGATTGGAAATAACGAAATTAGATTGTATTATATATTAAAAAAAAAACATTCAGCAAACATCTAATTTTAATTAGATTGTATAATAAACTTACAATATCATCTGATATCTTAATGATGGCTAGTGTCTTCATCTGGTTTACTGGTTCCTTCGCTCCTTCTGGCATAAACTGTATATATCGATAAGCCAACATAGAGAATAGTACAGGAACAACTAATAAACACAATCCACACTTCATTGTTGATTTGGATACCTGTAATCTATCAGACTTTTAACAGCTGTTTGAGAAAACAAAATGACATTGACTTCGGTTAACAACAAACATCTAATTTTAATAATATAGGTATATATAATGGACTATATTAATACCAGCAACTATGTCCATTGTCGTACAACCACCAGCCTTTGTCACATCCATTTGAGGTTGTTTTGTGACAGAAAAGGGTCTACATGTATGTCCACATAATACAAATACAAAAATGTATATAGGAATGGTTGTGTGACAATGGTCTGTGTTCTAATGTCCTACGTGTACTTCACGAAGATGTTCTGAATTTATGATCACACCATACTCGTATTATCTTTATAGACCAAATATGAAAATAGGACGAACGCGAATTTTGGGAAAAACTCTGAAATTGCAGGAATTTTCATCTTATTTTTTTTAAATCGTGAGAGTGTGTGCATGTTCTCAAATCCCTATGGCATATTCGCACCACTATTTTTTCATTTTATTTTGGGCCTCATCAATGCGTTCCAACAGGGTTTTAAAATCGTTCTCCAAAGAACACTGCATGTGTATTACACTTTGGACCCCATTCCCATTGAAGCCTTGTACTTTATATGCTTTTCGAAGGAGCGTTTGTTCACCAATGGTGTATTATCCGTCATGTCATACGACCACCTTTTTGTTAATTGTCTATGGGGGAACATACCAATTTCAATAATAAAGAAATATATAACTATTGACAAATATTACATCAATTATTCTCTGGCTTGTATTCCTCCTTATCTATATTTGTACTACAATAATATTCCAGCTTATAAAGCTGATCCAGAGTATTTTTATTAAAATATTTCGTCGACCTCCACCATACATGCCAACCCTCGAGAGACTTAAAGGTAGAGGGTCTAGGGTTTGCCACGAACCCCCCCAGAAAATTGTTTTTCAGAAGGACGCAAAATGGTGCATTCTGTCGCATTTTGGATATAAAATCTGTTCAGTCAAATCTTTAAATATAGTATGAAAAAACCATGAAAAAATGGAAATTAGCATTTTACATATATACAAGTCAAACCTCGGTCCCTCGAACTCGGATGGGTCGAATACCATGGGTGGCTCGAACTTATTTGAAAGTCCCGCCAATTTTACATATATTTTTAAGCTAAAAAAACTCTTTCGCTCGAACACTGATACCTCGTACAGTCGAACTTAATAAATGGTTCCATCTATAATAGAGAATCATAATAAAATCACGAGTTTTACCATATCAAACTCGAACATCGCAATTTAATTGACAGATGTACGTTGAATGTGCTTATATACAAATGTACATATATATATGATTAATCAATCTACTGGCTTGATAAATACACTTCAATATAAAATAGCGGGGTTATGTTACTTAAAGTCATTTAATCCACGTCATCTCTTGTGTGTGTTACAATAAGATATCATCAATTATGAGTGCCTATTGTCGAGTATGTTTTACTATTAAAGCGGAAAAAACATTTCCTGGTTTATTGTTGAAAACAAGGAAGATTTACTAATACATTTGAGACTTAAATCACTTATTTTTCACAATTTTTTCACATTCACAGCTAAGTTGATAAAAAAACATGCTAATATTCACATATGAAATTGTAAAGATGCGCTTCAACCTGGAAACGGAGAACCTCATATGCGCTTTCCCCCTCCTAGAAACCCGGACAACCACTATCAATAGGACAGGCAAGCAAGAGAAGCGACTGATGAAAATGCCCCAAGGTCTAAAAAACAGAAACTTAATTTTTCAGAAATAAAATGTTTGTGGTATCAAGTCAAAACTTTTATTACTTAAATTTATACAGTTAATTACAACACATGATATACAGTATGTATTTTTATAGAGACAAAAACTGACAAATATGACATTTTAAATATCCCAGATGGTTTTAGCCATGTTGCAAAAAATTGAAAAATATTTAAGCATAAATCTGGAGGTATTGTTGTTGTATATAAAAATAATCTTAAAAATCATATTAAATTTAAGTATTTAATAATGACCTTTTATTGGGATGTGTATACACCCTACCTGAAAACTCTCTATATTCGTCAATAAATGCATTTTTAGATATTGAAAATGAATTGGTAAATTTTATAGAAAAAGACATGAAATGTGCACTTGATGGAGATTTTAATGCTAAAACTGGGTTTTTTTGAAGATTTTTTTCAGAACCAGATGAAACTTTTTTGAATGTTATGGATGTAAATGTAGAAGATGGCCTATTTAGATATCATATTGCTATGACTACCAAGTTTTACTTGATAATAATATTTCCTTAAAAAGATATACTCAGTGTGAATGCAGACCAAATATTTTTGGACGAAAACTTTTAGAAATGTGTAAGTCTGCTTTGGCTATATTTGAAAAGTATTGTCATCATTGGAAATTGAAGGTTAACTTGCAAAAGACTAAAGTAATAATATTTTGTAAAATAAAATAAAAAAATCAACCTATTTTTAAGCTATGTGGAGAGAATTTACAAATTTAAAGACTCTTATTCATATCTAGGTGTTATATTTAATTATAACGGCTCTTTTGTGAAGGCAAGAGCTAAATTGATGGATCAAGCTCGCAAAGCTTTATATTGTTTGTATAGAAAATTGAGAAATATATCGATTCTAATAGATTTACAATTTAAATTGTTTGATACACTTATACTTCCAATACTTACTTATGGCTCTGAAATATGGGGTTATGAGAACACTAAGCAACTAGAAAAACTTCATCTTCAGTTCTGTAGAAATATTTTAGGTGTTAGAACCACTACTCCAAATTTTATGACATACGGAGAACTTGGTAGAACACCTATAGATATATTATGTATAAAATTAAGGATTGTAAATTTTTTGAATAGACTTATTTCAAACAAGAAGAAACTTAGTTGTATTTTATATAAGATTATGTTTAATTTGAGTATTATTGATAATGTTCAATTTAAGTGGCTAAATTTTATCAAATCAATTTTTGAGAAAACTGGGCTTAATTATCTATGGAACCAACAACAGCCAGTTCATTCAGTGCAACTAAAATTTATTGTTATGCAAAATCTGACTGATCAATATATTCAAAACTGGTTTAACCAAATTGAGAACTCTTCTAAGGGAGAATTTTATGGCATATTTAAAAATGAATTTAATTTAGAGAAATACTTATTAAAATTATTACCACATGAGAGAAACATGATAACACAGTTTAGATGCAATAACATTAAGTTTCCAATAGAAACTGGAAGATGGCCGAATACTCCCAGAGAAGAACGTATTTGTCATCTGTGTAATGTTGGTTTAGGTACTGAATTTCATTTTTTATTTGAATGTACCTCTGCTGATGTACAAAGGCTTAGATGTAAATTTATTCCAATTTATTATACTAGATATGCAAACATGTACAAAATGAAAGGCCTGTTATCTTTGTGTAATGTTAAGGTTCTGAAAAAATTGTCTTATTTATATCTAAATTGCAAAATGTTTTGTAATTATATTCTGAGGCTGTATTATTTTAGGTTAGTTATATCCGTCATTATGTAAAATATTTTGTATAATATTCCTCTTGTTACACTTGTATATATGTGTCCGAGTGAATAAAGAACTTGAACTTGAACTTAAATGATTAAATATTTTTTACGAGACAGGCCAGTTTTACTGTGCATCTGTTATCATATATAGGTAATGAAACTGTCCCGGGTCAGAACAAGATTGTTTTCTGTCTAAAATTACGGGACCTCGGTGGCTCGAACTTCCGATAGCTCGAACATATTTTGACAGTACCCTCGAGTTCGAGCGAGCGAAGTTCTACTGTACATATATGATTAGGAGTCATAAGTTCAAAATGTAGTGCTTCAAAACTTTATTTTAAATACAGTTTCTGATTGGCTTAATGATAAAGAATTGACCAATGGAAGTTTCCGGTACAAATTTAAGAGGGAAACGATTACGGAAAGGGCCTAAATAATTTGGATTTGTACACATTTATACGTCTTAGAAATCTACAAGAATAATCAACATGTGAACAATTCACGATAAAAAATTTTTACATTTTTTTTAAAATCGGTAGGAAAACATTAATCTCGTTGAGATTAGGATTCCGAAGAAATTTTCTGTCTGTTCTTCATCCTAATCTCGTTTCACGCCCTATCAAGGGTATTCTGGAAATTTTAAATTTGACCACCCGGTGCATTCCGATGGATATTTTGGCATGGACGGATTGTGTCAGATCAAGTGCAGGTAAGATTTCATAAATAGACATATTTTCTAGTTCAAATCTGCAAAAATATTGATATTTCCTTACCTTTTACAGCGTATATCCGACAAAATAATCCAAAATCCACTTTAAGCTGACCGCCATTTTACTGAACTCATGAACTACACCACGTGATCAAAATCGTCACGAATTTTGCTACAGCATGTTTCTAAATGAAAGGTCGATGTCAATTATTTATTGTGTATATGCAAGCATATCTTTTATGGGCTGTTGATTGGTTTTAATAAAATATTTATAACAAAATTACAAAATTTCAAGCCGTGTAAATGGGATTTTTAAATTATAATATAATATTTGACATCGACATCTCGAACTACGAAACAGACTATACCAAAATACGTCACGATTTTTGATCACGTGGTGTAGTTCTAGAGTTCAGTAAAATGGCGGTCAACTTAAAGCAGATTTTGGATTATTTTGTCGGATATACGCTGTAAAAGTTAAGGAAATATCAATATTTTTGCAGATTTGAACTAGAAAATATGTCTATTTATGAAATCTTACCTGTACTTGATCTGACACAATCCGTCCATGCCAAAATATCCATCGGAATGCACCGGGTGGTCAAATTAAAAATTTCCAGAATACCCTTGATAGGGCTTGAAACGAGATTAGGATGAAGAACAGACAGAAAATTTCTTCGGAATCCTAATCTCGTTTCATTAGGAAAACATCTAAAATCGGTAGGCGGTAGAAGACTTAAAAAATCGGTAGACTACCGCGTAAATCGGTAGAGTTGGCATGTATGCCTCCACAAATAAATGTTGCACCAACAACAATGTCAACATACACAACAAACAAAGGGTTATCATTTAATGATCTACAAACCTATTTTGACAATATTACACGTTTCATTTTTTAACCAGTGTGATAAAGAATTATATTGTTTCTTTGATCGGTTTAAAGAATGTGATATATACATGTATGTATATGTATCCTTTTTTATATTAATTTCATTTATATACTCGCCTATACTTTGGACGTCCTCAATTTTGACCTTTCATGACAAGAACGGTAATACAATAATAATAACATATTTTTCCCGCAAAAATATTTTTTATTTACAATTTTTTAGTGCCGATTACGAAGTTTCAATTTAGCAAATATATAAATTCAGAGAGTGTTTTAAAAAGAAATGAATATCACTATCTCATTATAGCAATATCAATTAATTTAGCAATATTTTATTAGAACTATGATAAGTGGTTTATTTTAAGAGACACGAAAATTATAAGAGGATTATAAAACATTATAATTATCTAACTATAAAAAGTTCTAATCTCGACCACATTTAAGTCGGAATATAACCCTATCCCATTTTTAATCAAGAGTAAGCACAAAAATAAGGAAACTATGCAAAGAAAGCATCGTTTTAGTTTTCAGTGTTTATTTGTTTGTTTGTTTTTTGTTTTGTTTTGTTTTTCTTCGTTCTTTGTCTTGTGTCTAATTTTGCCTGCGTCCCTGGATTGTCAATTCTTGATTGCTCCTTTGGTTCTCTCTTCACATTTATTGTCTAGAAAACGACGAAAAAGTTTATTTTAATTTTGTGATAAATATATGTTCACATTGAGTCAACATTGTCCTTTTAAAAGTCCAACAAGCCTTTATATGAACCGAACAAAGTACACAGTCGTAGGTAACTCAGTGATTTCTAATATTATACGAACTTTACTGTTATCATTTGTCAACACGACCCTACAATATTAAATCCCAACAAAGGTTAATTATATATAAGGATTTTACTTACGCATAAAGTTGAGTTTGGATAGATTTATTGGTGAATATGGTAAGCATAAATACACAATGGAGATGAAATATACTGTGCATTTATTACATACTTAGTTCAAATAAAGGCATTTTTGTATGACCAATATGACCGGAAGTAAACTGTCCATATGTTCACACCCCGGGAAAATAACCGGTTATTGGATTACTACAAGATCATTTCCATATCGAGGCCCATATTGGCCCGGGACAATATGGGCCTCGACTTCGTCTCAGGTCAATATGGGTGTCTCTTTTCTAGATGTCGGAAGTATGTAATAAATAGTTTAATACATGAGCATTTCCATATTGGCCTGGTTATCATCCCTCGACCCATATTGGCCATCGACTGCGTCTCAGGCCAATATGGGGGTCTCGGGATGATAACCAGGCCAATATGGAAATGCCCATGTATTATAGTATTATTACGTGATGTTTTTCATATTGGCCTAGTTATAAGTCCGAGGCCTGCTGTATTGGCACGAGGCGCAGCCGAACGCCAATACAGCAGACCAAGGACCTATAACTAGGCCAATATGAAAAACATCACGTAATGATACCTTTATTAATTAACCAGTCCAATATCTCTCGGGATTTTTCCTTGCAATTGTTGAAATGTCTAGCGGATTCCGATCTAGTTGTTATTTGACTGACTGGAATTGGGCCAATACGGAAAATATCCGTATTGGACTGGTTTTTGCCGTATTGGCCCAATGAAAGTTTTTATATTGTATTGACAGATTTGATCATATAAAGGCTAATAAAGCAAAGTTAATTAATAATAATCTGTAATTATCATTATTCGTGGTATACCAATTTTCGTGGGTTTTATGGATAGTGTCAAATCACGAATTCCAGGAGTATTTATCCTCATATATATGTACTGAGTGTAACAGGAACTCACGAATGTACGTATCCACGAAAAAAAACAACATTGTTTCCTCGAACTACGAAAATCGGGACTCTACGAATTTAAATAAATTCACTGTAGTATTCAAAGACGAATGCACACATGTCCGAGGATATTTTGGAGTTGAGTGACAAACAAATACAACAACAGAACAAACACATGACAGGTAAATGAAAGAACAAAATGACACAAGAGATGAGAAAAGAAAGGTTTGAAGATATCAGAAGCCGTAAATTGATGATGGTCAGACAATAATACACTGGTCAAAAGATACAAACAATGATCTACAAACCACAGAAAACTAAAGATTGAGCACGAACCCAACTAAAAACCGGGGGTGACCTCGGGTGATCGGACGTGTAAGTAGTTCCTGCTCCACATGTGGCACCCATCGAGATACTCTTGCTACAAACCTGGTGATAAGGCATGAAAGAAGAAATGACCGGATTGTCAGTACGTCAAACGGAACATATCGGTGGTCATTTGTGACGGTTAACCAATTCACAGTGGCAACCGTAAAACTTTCGAAGCGATGACTACATCTTTACCACAATAACCCCTTGGTTCAGTAGTTTCCATGTTAGCAGCAACCCTCTATCACGGAAATCGTGGTCGAAATCACAAGTTCGGGAATATCGTATCAACTTACATATATATACTCCATATGCTGGCGCTGCTGGAATGTTGCTGCATATAAAAGGAAAGTTCACAATGAGAAAATTGAAATAATCTCTTTTGTTGTAAAGCTTCGCTCTTAACCGACCCCCACTGTCGATTCCAATGTGTAGGTCAAGATATGAAGCAGACCTAGCTCTCTAGCTGCATCTGTGTTATCCTTTATTTCAAGATCAACGGGATAAATGCGACCAGCAAAATCACCAATTTTATAATTATTTAGTGAAAGGACATCATCTGTATAGGGGTACGTGAAATTAAAGGATCTGGCTAGCTACTTTTTGTTTTCTTGAGATGCCCCTGTATGAAGTCTATCTCGTACGAATAACGGAACAAGTCAGCGAGAAGAGGATAACAGTTGGTACCCATATGAAAGCCGACTCTCTTTTGAAAAACACGTCCATCAAGCATAGTAAATATGCTCGGGCATTTTGATATAAAAAATAGTGTGGCGAGATTTGAACATTTATTTTTAAAGAATTTTGATTTGCTTTGTTTTGTTTTTGTAGGATTATAACACAAAATCTGGACACGTTCAGTTACCAGTTGTTGACTTTTCAAAGATTAAAAGTCATCGTAAAGAAGTTGCTAACACAATCCTTGACGGACTTCAAACCATCGGATTTCTCTTTATAGATAACGTGGAAGGCTTAGATTATGATAAACTTTATAAATGTTGCGAGTGGTTCTTTGGACTACCTTATGAGAAAAAGAAAAACATTATAAAAAGTGCATGGAATCCTGAAAATTCGAATCTATATCGAGGCTATTTTCCCGTTATAGATGAAAATCCTAGCAGAAAAGAAGGATTTGAATTCGCGCGTGATATCGATCCTTCAGTAGCCCCCGATAATTGGTTCTATGAACAATCTGTTTGGCCGGATGAAGATGGTAGCTTTCCTTTTAAAGAATTTCTAACAGAAACATACGATTACATGCATGAAACTGCCATGGAAATTCTACGACTGACAGCTATTGGCATGGGAATAGATGAACACGCATTTGAACCAATATTTTCAGATAAGCCGTGTTCAACTTTCAGGATAATACATTACCCACCATGGGATGGACCACCCCCTGAAAATGCAATCGTAGAGGATGGGAAGGTGGTCACGACACCTGATCACACAGACTCATGTTTTTTAACATTGCTTACAACATTCAATTACAGGGGATTAGAGGTTTTATATCCTAATGGGCAATGGGTCCAAATTGAACCTCGCCCAAACAGCCTTGTTATGAACATTGGGGATACGTTTTCACGCATGATGGGCAACCGTGTAAAGGCTACTAGACATCGGGTTTTAGATATTGGTGTCGACCGCTTTTCTGTCCCATTCTTCCTAGAACCAGCATTTGATGGAGATATTGGTGTAAACTTTATGTCACAGTATGGCGAAGGAGATGATGACCATGTCGTAGAGAAATATGGTCCTTGGGTTCTGAAGAAGGTGAAACATGAAAAGAAATTTTTTGAATTTGTAAACTTGCCAGAATTATAGTAAAATAAATAATTTCCTCGTACCGGGTATTCTAGCCTTATTAAATGCTTTAAGTATGGTGTGTGGGGGCGTAATAGAACAATTAAGTGGACTAGTGAGAGATGGGCAAGACAATTTTAATATTTAATGATATTGCACGAGCCAGAGGCGAGGGAAATATCAGTTTCACGGTCCGTAGCAGGACCCAAGGGAAGTCTGTCTATCCTGATATTTCCCTCCATATCAGTAACTATTGTGTTTATTGCATTGAAGACCAGAATCTGACACACACAATATAAATGCACAGACATTTGTTAAGGAATCAAGAAACCTACAAGTTGCCCTACATATCAGTAACTATTGTATTTATTGCATTGAAGATCAGAATCTGACACACACAATATAAATGCACAGACATTTTTTAAGGAATCAAAAAACCTAATAGGAACTGCAGTTTTATATGCTGGTATAGACCGGTCCAAAAACCATGTAGAGACCGGTAGCACCAGTCTATACACGGTTTTTGAACAGGTCTATATCAGCATCCCAGTCTATATCGCGGAATAGTGAAGGTCACGTGGAGTGTTCAACCAATTAAATGTATGCTTTTTATTCTGATATGCAATAACAACATATAAGGTATATCCCCAAGGACATTATACCTATAGTTCGACGGTAGTCCTACTCACTGTAGAAACACCTTTGACAACTTTTAATGTTTCAACACATAATACGATCTAGTTCTAGTCGATTTGCAGTTGGATGTCATCTATCTATGCTATCAAAGTTAAACTCCAAAGCGAGTAATCTGTCAGCTATATCGTAACGATAACAAGTTACATTTTGATGAGAGGGTGAACCTGTTTTATAGTAGACCAAGATACTTTTTACAGTGTTACCTCACTGAAATCAAGAGTTAGTAGATATACATGTCGCTCTACGCAACACCTTTCCATAATTAGTCCGCGACAATCGGTCTTTGTTCTTAATCCCTAATTTTGCGCTATCATCTTAGAATCAGCAAATACAAAATTTACAGTTTCAGTTCACTTGAAGTAGATATTTGGTAGAAAAGCCAAGAAACAGAGATACTTACTTAGATTAGATGGAGAGGGCTATTTTGGAATCAAATAATCTGGGGATAGCATCCACGATCGCCAGTACCCGAGGATAGCATGTATGTCGACCCATTACATGCACCACCAAGGTGGCCAGGGAAGAGACTGACATAACTACCTATTTTAGATGCGGTAGCTATATATAGCTACATGCTGGAAACCATGTAGCCTACCAACTGAGTAAAATGTACATCATATCAACAATACATTTATTGAGTATCGTCATAAATGCATAAGCTAAGACATATTTTCTATTGCAAACATATTTCTTACGAGAAGAGTTTAATTTTCGTCTAATATCACATCGATACATATATATATATAAGGGACGGACCATATAACTTCCGGGGGGGGGGGGGTATGTTTTTTTTCTAAACAAATATTCCGATTCCCAATGTTGCTGAAAAAAATATTCTGATTTTGGTGGAGGAAAAAAAAAATAATGTGATTCAGTGTTTTTGTCATATAACCTAATGTTATATTCTGGAAAAAAAATTCTCGCCTTGCGCGACAAAAAAAAATATTCTAACTCGTGTTGTCCGAAAAAAAATTCTGAACGAAACAAAAAACCATAACCCCCCCTGCAAGTTAAATGGTCGGTACCTTTAAACAAGAGTGCAATCATACAAGAAAACTGGGCAGATACCAATGGGGTATACGTAATTAGAAGCCGTAAATTGAAGGGCAGACAATACAATGGCCAATTTGAACATACGGAATGTGTTCCATATCAAGTAAAGGTGTAGTGATTGTGATTTGGCTTAAATTTGTTTACATTGATATTTTTTCCATGGATATATTAGGTCACCAAACTCAATTCTGATCGAGTACCATTAAGCTGTATCATGGCACAGTTTGGCAATAGCTCACATGCAGATAGACATGTCAACAATTTTGACACAAACTCTAAGACACTTATTCTTTGTTATTAGTCCTTAATGTTGTATACATAGTAGAGAAGCAGCAAATACTAAATGTGGCATCTTTAGTTTAACTTAATCAGCTGATGATATATAGAACACATGATCTCCTGCACATTAACTTGACCAGCTGATGATCTATAGAACACATGATCTCCTGCACATTAACTTGACCAGCTGATGATATATAGAACACATGATCTCCTGCACTTTAACTTAATCAGCTGATGATATATAGAACACATGATCTCCTGCACTTTAACTTAACCAGCTGATGATCTATAGAACACATGATCTCCTGCACTTTAACTTAACCAGCTGATGATCTATAGAACACGTGATCTCCTGCACTTTAACTTAACCAGCTGATGATCTATAGAACACCTGATCTCCTGCACTTTAACTTAACCAGCTGATGATCTATAGAACACATGATCTCCTGCACTTTAACTTAACCAGCTGATGATCTATAGAACACGTGATCTCCTGCACTTTAACTTAACCAGCTGATGATCTATAGAACACATGATCTCCTGCACTTTACCGTAACCAGCTGATGATCTATAGAACACATGATCTCCTGCACTTTAACTTAACCAGCTGATGATCTATAGAACACGTGATCTCCTGCACTTTAACTTAACCAGCTGATGATCTATAGAACACATGATCTCCTGCACTTAAATTAACCAGCTGATGATCTATAGAACACATGATCTCCTGCACTTTAACTTAACCAGCTGATGATCTATAGAACACATGATCTCCTGCACTTTAACTTAACCAGCTGATGATCTATAGAACACATGATCTCCTGCACTTTAATTTAATCAGCTGATGATCTATAGAACACGTGATCTCCTGCACTTTAACCACTACACCACAGAGACAGTATTCTTATAATTATAGTAAATGATATGTCTTATGTACCTATCAATTTAAATACACCAGATGCAATGGTGAGAGTTGATTGCTCATTTTGTTGATATTGGTGTAATTATTGACCATCACTGTTGATATTGGTGTAATTATTGACCATTACTGTTGATATTGGTGTAATTATTGACCATCACTGTTGATATTGGTGTAATTATTGACCATTACTGTTGATATTGGTGTAATCATTGACCATCAGTTGATATTGGTGTAATTATTGACCATCACTGTTGATATTGGTGTAATTATTGACCATCACTGTTGATATTGGTGTAATTATTGACCATCACTGTTGATATTGGTGTAATTATTGACCATCACTGTTGATATTGGTGTAATTATTGACCATTACTGTTGATATTAGTGTAATTATTGACCATCACTGTTGATATTGGTGTAATTATTGACCATCACTGTTGATATTGGTGTAATTATTGACCATCACTGTTGATATTGGTGTAATTATTGACCATCACTGTTGATATTGGTGTAATTATTGACCATTACTGTTGATATTAGTGTAATTATTGACCATCACTGTTGATATTGGTGTAATTATTGACCATCACTGTTGATATTGGTGTAATTATTGACCATCACTGTTGAAACCATTTTTTCATATTTGATGTTCCATCAATAATGGTGCAAACAAGTGAAAGCTTGGAAGGTCAAAATATATGACACTAAAACAAACTATGGTCTTTGTGGCCATCTTCAAAATGCTAGTTATTTTGATATAGTTTGTGAGTTGGTGTTTAATGCCACTTTCAACAATATTTCAGTTATATCGTAACTGTCAGTTTATTGGTGGAGGAAACCCAAGTACATCTTGCCATGATCAGGATTCGAACTCACAACTTTAGTGGTGATTGCATAAGCAGTTGCATAGATAACTACTATATGATCATTACCACCCCTTGGGAGACTCTACAATGACAGAGGTGGTTAGTAAGATAAATGTAATATACCTAGAAATTACCATGAACTGTAGGAAGTTAAAACTGAAGTTAACCATACATTGATTGATTGATTGATTACTGCTTAACATCCAGCAAGCAGTATATCTGTATTTCAGCTATATTCAGGACGAGAACAAGTTTAATAATATATATAAAAACTACACAGAAATGTGTCAACAACTTTTGACTGCCACTGAAAAAGAGAGTTGTGTAGGAACGAAAAACTTACGTCTTTTGTAGTGGCTACAATACACTTACTCTTTTTCGAAATCTACAATAGATGTTTAGCAAGCAGGAAGTGTGGCACTCCCCGATCATGTTACCTACTACGATCAAACCCCCTCCCCCCGCCATTGAGAGTTAACCATACAATACACCAATTTAATTACCTTTCATATAAGAAAAGAACAAAAAAATAAGTGGCTTTTTTATTTTCTATAAAAGTAGCTCTTAGTTACAAGATGTTCAACAGAGGTGTGATGACAAATAATTAATAAGTTTGGGAAGTGCATTTGGCATTTGATTTTCATTACATTCAGGATAATATCACAACAATGTTTTGACTTGTCTACAATCCTATCAATTCTACACACATTGGTATTCTCTTGAATCAGAATCAATATCTTCATTAATATATTTAATGCTTAATCACATTTAATCAATGTTTAATCACATTTAATCAATGTTTAATCACATTTAATCAATGTTTAATCACATTTAATCACTGTTTTTGGAATCACCATGATTTAAATTAATCATTAAAATCATAGTTTGTTTGGTGTGTACGATTTGTTATTACTGTTTCACTTCAAATATTTGGCGTGGTGTGCCATATGGTCCTCAATAAATGATGCCATGAAGAAATAACTATGATCATAGCCCTGAAAGGAAAACAATTAAATATATTAACAATAAAATAAATAAAAACGTTATCTAATTTAGTCCATGATGTGCTTCTGGAATAGCCTTCATCAGGTATGCTCACTATCAAATGATTGCAAATATTAATTATTTGTATTTTTTTTCACAAGACAAGGATTATCAGGCCCATATCAAATTCGCTCTTCGAGCTCATCTGATATGGACCTGATAATCCTTGTCGAGCAAAAACAAATTACTAATAATTTTTTTATCAGTAATTTCACAATAACACAGCTTTGTGATTTTTGTGTTGTGTTTTGACCTTTTTATTTTAATACTAATAGTTTTCATCAGTAATTTCACAATTTTAACACAGCTTTGTGATATTTTTGTTGTGTTTTGACCTTTTTTTTTTAATGAAAGGTTTAGTGACGTCACGTTAGACCGCGCATGACAAATGACCAACAGCTGATAATTTCTAGTATCACGGGTCGGTGGTCAACTGAACGTTGTTACTAAATTTATCTGGTAGTAAAGATCAAAGGAAACTGTAACAAATTACTGATAAAACCAAATATTTAAAAAATTTTGGGAGCAAGAAAACAAGAATAGTAAAAAAAGTTCATGTCTCAATCAAACTTTGTTATAAAATTATCTATATCTTAAATATAAATACGATTAATCTTTTTGCCAGCAATTTACAGTAGAATAAAACATCAATTGGCAATTTATTTCAAATAAGCAATAATCTAAGCAGTTTTTAAACAAGACTCTTTATTTGTTAGAGATTGCAGACTAGCCAACATGACAACATCCCTAGTTCCCACAAAAATATTATGTATTGGCCAACAATGTAATACTGCCTTATCATGTACTATCTTTAAAATTAGGAATTGATTAGGTGAAAATTCACTGATTTAAGAGGATAAGGTATATATCACAGTGAGTTTTGGACTTATTTTATTTTGGACATTTACTTAAAAAGTTTATGTCATTATTTTGGAAATTTAATTAAAAAGTTTATTTTATTATTTTATATTTTGAATATTTTAACTTAATAATTATTATTTTGGAAATGCTATTTTGGAAAATTCATAAAATGACATGATGGAACTTAATACTTTGTTGTGATACAAATGACATAAAAAGAAGTATTAATGTAATATAAGAGAAATAATAATATTTATATCTATTAGTGGTGCACCGATCATCGGAAACATCGACTAAACAATCAGACGTCATCTTCCGATCTGATGATCGATTCTTAAACCCTATGGTCGATTCTGATTCTATAGTGTCTAAAATATATATGCTTAGTAACTTTGTTCTTTGTCTCCATACTGACAAAAATATTGCAGTTTTATCCCAGCTGGTTTTTTTTGCCCTCATACTGACAAACATCTGGCATTTTGTCCAAGTCCAAGCGTACTTTTGACACTCAGTCAATACACATATTTGGACTAGTCTATTATTTATCTACTTCCCGGAATAGTCCATTTTATATCAGGTGTTACACATATGGAAAACGATCTTTTGTTTTGTTCTAAGTTAATGTTTACAAATGGAAAAATTGTAGTTTGTAAATATATTATTTGATTTTATTCAAATCTTTACTTTTGTCAAACACATATTTGGACTAGTCTATTATTTATCTATCTATATCAGGTGTTACACATATGGAAAATGATCTTTTGGTTTGTTCTAAGTTAATGTTTACTAATGGGAAAATTATAGTTTATAAATTTATGATACAATTTTATTCATATCTTACTTTTGTCAATCATACTCTTGAAATAAAGACTATTTGATTAATTATAGTCAGTAAATACATTTAGCAGGCAATTGTCACCGATATAAGGATCATCGATCTTGAAAATGTTACCGATTCCCATCACTAATATCTATTGTGTTAATTAACTCTTTTTATCTCTAAGGATAGATCAAATTTTTAATCTCATGCACTCCACCTTGTGTGGTAAATAAAAATATTACCTCTTGCATTCTGAGTGTGACTGGAGTTTTATTTTCAGCACATGCTGACACAAAATTATCTGGTAAAAGTTGTCCTGGTGCCAAAAAATTGTCTGCTTTACCCTGAAAAACAAAAAAATAAATCAAACGGTATTGCTAACACTATTTTAACCCCAATGGAAAATGTTTTTTATTTATTTAAAAACTCATTCTAATAGTTATTGCAGTCCAAAATTGTTTGAATTGGTTATTTAATATTTTTCTTCAGTAACCACCCATGTGTTCATTCTTAGGTTCAACAATGTCTATCTAATTTTGACAATTAAGCTCATCAAAAGAAACCTGACATTTTCTGTGGTATATGTCCAAGAGAAATTATTTTCTTTTTAATTTTTACTTGAGTTGTAGATGATTTTTCTTAATTGTACACTTACATCCATATCATTTCATGCTACAATACACAGTGTTTTATACTATGATAATGGTGCATAGGGACATCAGGGTGTCATAATGTTTCAAATCAAACCCATAAATATCTCTAGTTCTAATTTATATATGGGAAGTTCTTCACTTACCTTTTCTTGCCAAATATAATCCATGAGAAAACTATCAACCTGTCGCAAGTCACTCACACATTTTATCACATAATGTTGGATTGAGTACTCCTTGCCATGTGCGGGATTCAAACTCACAACGTTAGTGGTGATAGGCATTGATTTCACAGTAGTTGTAAATCCAACTACCAAACGATCACGACGGCCCCTCCTAACATTGACAAATAATTAAATATACCACTGTAAAAATCTTCTTGGAAAAACAAGATCATGAACAAACTTTCCATGTAAATGTATAACTACTTGTTACCTAGCAACTAGAGAATCTAGTACCTAGTAAACACCATACCTGATCTATCAGAATATCTAATGGTGGACCATTGTACTTCTTCACTAAACAAGTGGCATCATATTCCTGTAAACAATGTTAATATCTGGTTAAGATAGCTATATGAATATGACTGCAGAGACACAAATTACTATAAAATTTATCTAAAACATCTATTTTAATAATAAATACTATTAGGCCATGCAAGATAAAAGTTTTCTTTACCAAACCTTTTTTATTTTATAACACTGATTTTGTGAATTGAGCTCTTGATTTCACCTTTATTTAGAGAGGGATATTCAATAACAATGTATATGGGAAGGGGGGGGGGGTGGTATTGAAAACAACTTTTGGGGGCGAGGATTGTTAACATTTTAATAAGAAAATTATAATTAACATTGTATGGGTATATGGCGTTGAAACAAAAAAGTGCCTTCAAACCACCATGAAATTTTCTTTCTAGGATACAACAGTGCACAATCTATTACATATCTCTAATTTAGTGATTTATATTGAAAATAAAGAAAGAAAAATTTGAAGATATCAAAGGGGCAATCAGAAGCAGTATATCGAAGGACAGACAATACAATGACCAAAAGGGCAATCAGAAGCAGTATATCGAAGGAGACAATACAATGGCCAAAAGTGTGAAGATACCAAAGGGGCAATCAGAAGCAGTATATCGAAGGACAGACAATAAAGGGGCAATCAGAAGCAGTATATCGAAGGACAGACAAAAAAGGGGCAATCAGAAGCAGTATATCGAAGGACAAACAAAAAAGGGGCAATCAGAAAGCAGTATATCGCAGGAAAGACAATAAAGGGGCAATCAGAAGCAGTATATCGAAGGACAGACAATAAAGGGGCAATCAGAAGCAGTATATTGAAGGACAGACAAAAAAGGGGCAATCAGAAGCAGTATATCGAAGGACAGACAATAAAGGGGCAATCAGAAGCAGTATATCGAAGGACAGACAAAAAAGGGGCAATCAGAAGCAGTATATCGAAGGAAAGACAATAAAGGGGCAATCAGAAGCAGTATACCGAAGGACAGACAAAAAAGGGGCAATCAGAAGCAGTATATCGAAGGACAGACAATAAAGGGGCAATCAGAAGCAGTATATCGAAGGACAGACAAAAAAGGGGCAATCAGAAGCAGTATATCGAAGGACAGACAATAAAGGGGCAATCAGAAGCAGTATATCGAAGGACAGACAAAAAAGGGGCAATCAGAAGCAGTATATCGAAGGACAGATAAAAAAGGGGCAATCAGAAGCAGTATATCGAAGGACAGACAATAAAGGGGCAATCAGAAGCAGTACATCGAAGGACAGACAATAAAGGGGTAATCAGAAGCAGTACATCGAAGGACAGACAATAAAGGGGTAATCAGAAGCAGTATATCGAAGGACAGACAACAAAGGGGCAATCAGAAGCAGTACATCGAAGGACAGACAATAAAGGGGTAATCAGAAGCAGTACATCGAAGGACAGACAATAAAGGGGTAATCAGAAGCAGTATATCGAAGGACAGACAATAAAGGGGCAATCAGAAGCAGTATATCAAAGGACAGACAATACAATGACCAAAAGAAAAAAGGACAAACAATGATCTACAAAACATTACACAAGAAAAGATCGAGCAACACTAACCCCACTAAAGAACGTGGGTGAACCCAGGTGTTCTGAAAGGGTTAGTAGTATCTGTTCCACATTTGACATCTGTCTTGTTACTGTTAAATCAACCATGTTCATTCAATTAAAACAAAACAAGTGAAGAATATTCATACTCTCAATACACAACTCTCAATACACAAGACAATTACAATGATAATAAATTTTGCATATACAATGTATATTTAAGATTGAGTAATACAAATTACGATTTCAAATTTAATGCTTTAAAAAACAACTATACCTTCCATGCTTCCTTGTCATCACCAAGGTAACCAGTGAATGCTTTAACACCCCATGGACAGTTGATTGGATTACAGATGGGAGCAAAGGCACTGACAGACTTGTATTGTCCTGGATTCTTAAGAGCACAGATTAAAGCTCCATGTCCACCCATACTGTAATTTTATTTATAAAAATATATTTGGTGTTAAATAATAACTTCTAATTTGCAATTTTATCTTAAAATGCCTTCCAATCACTTTATTTCTTCAATGCAGTTCTTCAATTATTATCTATTAACCATAATTTACCTTAAATAATCCCAAAAAATTGATAAAATTTATTTATGTCTGTATAAATTTTTAATAATGTTCTTTCTATAGATGTGCTATCCAGGGCTTTCAATATTTTTCAAGTGTACCAGTACTTCACTATTTACAGGCAATCATTTTTTTTAAATTTGACCATTCTTATGTCACATGTTTGGCTTAAATTCACCAGTATATTTGATATGTATGCATAAAATATGAATATTCATCAAAATATAATCAACACATTCTTCCAATATTATGTAACAACATTTGACATTTCAGCACATTTCATGCAACAATGTAGGACAATACTTTTTATTAAAATATGCCAAATTTAAAGCTTAAATGGGAACACTTGTTAAATAAATGATAAATCAGTTTAAATTCTGACCTATTCTGACTTATATAAAGACATTTTGATGCTATATGTCAAGACAGTCATTCGAACAAACTTCTATTTTTAGAACGAGCAGCAAATTTAGTTTTTGGAGGTCATGACTGTCCAATAAGTGATATAATGGTTTTAATACATACCTATGACCAAATATGGACTGTTTTCCTACTTCAACTGGGAAGTTACTGTTTATCACAGCTGGAAGCTGAAGTGGAAGAAGTTATAACTGTATGCAAAAGATGACCTACATAATTTCCCAGCAAAAAACGTTCCTAGTTATGCAACTAAATTTTTATATTTTATGAATACCATAATCTCAATGAATTAAATATGGTAAAAGCTGACAAAGATTATTTGAGTTTAACTTGTCAACGGCCATGTGATGAAGATTTGATTTTGGATTGATCGATTGATTGGTGTTGAACACCAACATTAGCAGTATTTCAGCTATATCTTGGCGTGAATTTTTTTTATATTTACTTAAGACACTTTTATTTTGGAACCAATTCAGAATAAACAACTTACCTTAATTAAATATTTCATGTTTTTAATTTTGATGGTTTTCGATCATTGTCATCAGTGGATCCGTAATGGTAAATGAGCAATTGTACAAAAGTAACACTTGCAAAATTACAAAGGAAGTTAAGAAATAAAATAAATATATGTTTTTATGAAGAAAAATGTAATATTCATTCATTCTAATGGTGTCTTAGACATAACAGTAGGAAGAAGGTAAATGCTCTTTTATTAAATTAAATTAAAACTTTATTATTATGGTTTGGTATAGTTTGGCTTATGGTGTTTAACGCCACTTTCAACAATATTTCAGTTATATTGTGGCGGTCAGTTTTATTGGTGGAGAACCCGAAGAAAACCACTGACCTGTCGCAAGTCACTGACAAACTTTATCACATAATGTTGTATCGAGTACTCCTCACCATGAGCGGGATTCGAATCCTTAACTTTAGTGGTGATAGGCACTGATTGCACATGTAGTTATAAATTTAACTACCATACGATCATGGCCACGACACCCCTTTATTATTATGCCTTAACCCTATATATTACCTCTGTTGTTATGTAAGCATACATCCTGTAATTTGTTTTCCATTTATTTTGAGTAGCATTGACATAAAACCCTGCTCCAGAACCAAAGTCATAGCTGTCATCTTCACCTTCAATGTTACAGCCTCCTATAAAAAAAACCCACCTTGTATAAACAATGATCCATATCATTAATATTTAATATTATTACATTAACATGGATTGTTGATACTTGACTTGCGACAATTCAGTGGTTTTCTCCCGTCCCCCCCATATCTCATACCCTAAAATGAGTGTGAAAAAGCCCATAGTCATTAGATGAATATCTATATTGATGAAATATTTGCAGAAATTCACCAAGCTTACTCATGTCACTAACAAACTTAAGGTTGTAACATAAGGTTGTATCAAACTCACCTTACTATGGATGGAAGTCATACTCCAAAATAATTGTGGTGATAGGCACTGACTATATACATGTAGGTAAATTCAACGACCAAAAAAATCATGATCAGAGAATTCCTCAGAATTAAAAAAAAATATCCACGATAAATCATATATTATTTCAAAACTGTGGATCAATTTTTCTTAAACGAAGTTTGGATCCTTGATCAAATTCTTTGCTTAGTTTTGACTAGAAAAGATCTGTTCATCGATTACTTCGGTATAAAAATTCCAACAAAACAAATTTGTAATCAGGATGCTAATATTATCTTGTTAACAGATAAACATACATAGACAGACATCAAACAATGAAAATAATACATACGTGGACTTGTATCTGGGGCTACAATTATTATACCATGTTTTGCAGCATATTTCTGAGCACCAGCCTTTGTGACAAAGTTCTGTTCTGTACATGTTAGTCCTAATTAAAAAAAAAAGATGATTGTCAAATCAAAATAAATAAAATAACATTTATCTTTTTGTTACATATTTTGTATAATTATCAATAATAACACCTCTGCCACAATTTCACATTATCAATTTAGGTCTATTAAAGAGTTATCTCCCTTTAGTTTTCGTTTATGTGTCTAAATTTACATAAAAAACATAATACTTCAAAGTACTGCTAGTTTAGCATCAAGTGTGTTGTCTTTCAACTATATTCATGAGGAGACCAACATTTCAAACAACAAATCTACATGGATGTCAAAACAAGACAGTGGCAGTGGATCCATTCCATGGGTATCTTAATGCTTTAATTGCCACCAGTATAAGGGGAGATAATAGGAAATTATGCTTTATAACAGGCCAACAACTACCACTCATAAAAAACCTTTATATTGCCTTCATTTGTGATAATCCATGTCTTGTTGGAGTGAATCTGTACATATTTTCTATTGTTAATTTATATCTATTTTATTTATAGATATCTCAAGCCAGAGTAATTTCTGTCAGTGTCTTTGTATCTTGAAGTTTAAGGTGAACCAAAGGAGAGGTTCTTTTTTTCAACCAATATTAAATACCTGATAGCCAATACAATACAGGACATTTCCCAGATTCAGCCTGAGGTGGAAGATATACTCCAAATTTCATAGTACACTTGCACTCTGTGCTGAAAATAGTAAAAATAGTGCATTATTTCTTTTTTAGGAATATGATACTTTAATTTCCTGAGATGCAAATTTGCCTACATATTTTTATAAGACAGGATTGTGATGATAACAATTTATCTCTTCATTATGTTTGGTGAGATTAATTCTTTGTTCTTTAGGAACTTCCCTATTCTACATGCTTCTTATCTTCCCAAAAATTTGATAACTACATTGTATTGTATATCATTCAAAATATATGTATTTCAACTGGGTACTTGACTTGTATATGGTCTATTGAGAAATAACGATATATCTATATACTTAGAAATAAGCTACTAAATAAACTGGCAAGCCACCAAACATCTTATACTAACCTCTCATGACTGAAGACTTTCTGTAAGCCACCAAACATCTTATACTAACCTCTCATGACTGAAGACTTTCTGTAACACTGGTATTAAACTGATGTTCGTAACTTTAGTTACCTACATCCCAACATGGCGGACACGGAAAATGGTAAATTAGAATATCCTTGTTTTCTCTTTGTTTTTAGTTTATTTTCAAATATTGTCATTTCAAATGTATAGATATTTTAACAATTAACTATAGTGATATGCTTAAATCAACTGTGAATTCTCCTATGTGGCACAAAACCTACTTTAAGAAATACAAATGATGTAAGTAACTGTAGAATTATTTTTGAACGATGTTCGTAACTTTCAAATATGATGTTGGTAACTTTAAAGTTTGGTGTTTCTAAAATCATGTTTAAAACATTTAAAGAACAACGCTTTTGTAATAAATAAAATTTGAAAACAAAGAAAAACATCCCTGAAGTGATAGAGAGGGTAATAGAGGTGGGAGAGATTATATAATGCACGAGAAAAAAAATACAGAGCGGAGGATGAGAGGGTTATGAATGAGTGAGATGAACGAAAGATGAGGGTAGCGGGAGAAGAACACCTTGTCCAACGCTCGTTTCCAATTAGCAATAATAAACACGTGGCTTTGCGTTTCCTGTAATCTTACAGCGATGGATATCGAGAATGACCAGATAATTAATAGTGCTGAGGCCGATACGGCAGTCGATTCAACATATGTAGTTGTAAGTATTATATTGATATTTCTATTTGGTCTTGGACTGTGTGCTCTAGAAGGGTCTTTCATAAACTACGACCTTGCAATAGGGCGTTTTGACTTCCGACCTTTGGGTGTTTAGGAACTCCCATGGATGGCGACCTCCGACATCATCATTAAATTCGATGAGGGCCATTCTGGCAAATTCTAACAAAGTATATTTGTATGTAAATTAACAGTTCGATGAGGGCCATTCTGGCAAATTCTAACAAAGTATATTTGTATGTAAATTAACAGTTCTATGTGTAAATATGCCGTGAATTATTACCAAATTAATTGTCCTTTGTGTTTTTTGCTTATTTTAATAAAAAGTAACACACCAGATCAAGTATTTTAAGAATGACACATCTAATTATTACCCTTTAATGCTGAAATGAAACCAGATTAATTTATTATTAATTTGTTAGACTATCGTACTAAATACAGATAAATAAAGACTTATAATACTTTTTAACGAATCTATAATTTGCACGCCGGGTATTTGGATACTTGGAACCGGGTCGAACACTAAGAACCGGGTCAGACAAGTGACAACAACGTTTTCGGGCGAGTATATTATTTTATCCTCAGCGACCGTCAGCGACATTAACAACAGAAATAAATTGACACATCACCTTTGCTATTAACGTACTAGGTATATGCCAAGTTTTGAGTATTATAAGTGGATAATAA
The DNA here is from genome assembly GCA_963680875.1 of Bathymodiolus brooksi. Taxonomy (NCBI): domain Eukaryota; kingdom Metazoa; phylum Mollusca; class Bivalvia; order Mytilida; family Modiolidae; genus Bathymodiolus; species Bathymodiolus brooksi. The sequence goes on along the minus strand of OY804576.1, from coordinate 135,191,400 downwards.
ATCGACAAGAACGTTTTAATATCGGAAGTTTCAGAAAAAATATGTGAATCTTTAACTTTAGTCACTTATATCTACGTAATTTGTAAGTATTAAAATTGGATTAATCTATGGTAAAGCTGTTTTCGAAAAGTTCATTTTTTTTTTATATCATACCATTTCAAGTTTTACAAATACATATATATTTATAAATATGCATTGAAATTGACAGGATGTTAGTCTGAACAGTCTTGACGGTATATAAACGAATTAGTTTAATATCAATAGTTTTTTAAATCAGGATCGCATACATGAATTTCCTTCACCCATGTTAAATATAATTATACACATAGATTTCCTACAAGTCCCTTATCTATATTCTTGTATACTTTAGTAAATATGTTGCTATGGGTAATATATCTCTACCGACAATATTTATGTAGTACAGATACACTGCTTTCAGCAGCAAACTTATAAAAGGGGTACGCACAAGATACAAAGAGGTTAGAAAGGGACTTATTGTAGCAAGTCTATAATTGTTTACATTGACATGATTACGATGTTTCATGGATCAACAAGTCTTCAACTGTCAATAAGTCGCATGTGACGCTAAAAACAAATCAACATCCTAAAAATATGAGAAAGGTAGAATAATGTACATGTATGCGACCCTGAATTGTTTTTTCTTCTTAATACTCGTTCTATATGCTTTCGTTTCGTTGTTTGTTGTTCTTTTTACTTTTAAGTTGTTTGCTAGATACGATAACGTAACCCTCAGTCCGCTTTTGCTCCCAGCGAGGGTTACGAATCGGTCCCATTCAACGTATGGGAGCAGCGTCCGGAGTGATTCACACTGGACGGTTTTTCGTTCTAATTCCGTTGGAAGTGGTTGGAAAAATTAACGGGGGTGAAAGATAAATATATTTAGGTAAATCTTGAGGTGTTAAGTAAACGCTGCATCAATCCATGGTAGATTTATATCCATCTGAAAATTTGAATGCATGAAATCTTCTTTCTGTCCGACATTTTGTTCACAAGTTGCTATTTCACGTGCACTTGCCTCGTTTTGGAGATATCCTTATTTGGATCAATCGTAGTAAAACACATCGTACTATTCGTAGTAAAGTTTTTCATATTTGGCATTCAGATCCATATATGGATAGGCTCCGCCCATCACGAGAGTATACGTAAGGTGCCATGGCGGACAAGAAACAATTTTCGATTACTAATTCGATCGTGAAGGTAGAAACAGGTATTGTAACCCTTATTTCGTATCGCCATTACTTAAAAATTGTAGGGAATAATAAGTTATGATCAGATATGCAAAAAGAAAGTTGAAAATTTTAATTTGCTCCCATACGTTGAATGGGACCGATTCGTAACCCTAACTGGAGCACAAGCGGAATGAGGGTTACGCTATCGTATCTAGTTGTTTGCATGCTTAATTTTGCTTTTAAATTGAAATCAAGAGTTTCTTAACGAGCAATTAAACACCTTCTTATTATTTAACAGTTATGGAAATCTGCAGTTACGGACATCTCTTTAAATATCTTTCTAACGTTACGAACATCACTTCAAAGAGTTACGTACATCCTTCAATTTTTTTCAAGTTAATATTTCAATGTTCTCATAATAGTTTCGTCATTTTTATGTATGCATTCGAATATCTAATATTCCCACCTGTAATCATACCGTATGGACTTACTAATAAACACTACTGATGAAGAGAAAACAAGGATATTCTAATTTACCATTTTCCGTGTCCGCCATGTTGGGATGTAGATAACTAAAGTTACGAACATCAGAATACCAGTGTGTAAGCCACCAAACATCTTATACTAACCTCATGACTGAAGACTTTCTGTAAGCCACCAAACATCTTATTACTAACCTCTCATGACTAAAGACTTTCTGTAAGCCACCAAACATCTTATACTAACCTTTCATGGCTGAAGACTTTCTGTAAGCCACTAAACATCTTACACTAACCTCTCATGACTGAAGACTTTCTGTAAGCCACCAAACATCTTATACTAACCTCTCATGACTGAAGACTTTCTGCAAGCCACCAAACATCTTATTACTTGAAACTTCCGTAACTGCCATTATACTGTCTACAAGATACAACAGAATCAATTAAATCGCAAATTATTGAACAAAAAGTAAATTCTACCATACTATCATGGATCCTTCGACAGAAATGAAATCTGTAATTTTTGCTTTATTTGTTATGGACTTGGTGTTGAATTATTACAATATTCAAAGAGTGCAATATCAAAGGTAGGAATTCTCACTGTTTCTTTATTTATAAGTTGTCTTAGAAGTGGAAAAAGTAGTAGTTAAATGCAAGCCATATTTACAATGCTTTAAAGTTCAGAGGTACCATTTCTACATATATGTTGGGGATTCCCAGCTTACACAATAAACATCATGTTGCACTTTTTATTTTTACAATGTTTAATGTAAAACAAAATATCCTGATTTTACAAAAAATGAAGTTGCATCATAAAAAACGAAAACTTTACAACCCAAACAAGTAGCGTATATAAAGTCTTTGTGAAAAAATTATCTGCTATAAACACTAAGAAAGTCCTATTGCTTTAGATTCATTTATGCCTTTGAGAGAAAAATATTGAAGTACATGTACACCAAAATTTGATAAAAACAAATTGAATTTAGCATATCAAGTGCACCCTAGATACTTCAACTTCAATCAGGTTACTTAGTAACATCCGCAAGCAGACATCTCACTAAGGACTATATTTACACGCGCGCACAGCAGAGCCTCAAAGTTTAAAAGAAACAACATATTTACACTGTACAAGTATATGGAAGTTCAGAATATTCCCTTGACTGCCACCTTGAATGCGTCCAAGTCCGGGACGGTTATCACAGGCGGTGGTAGTTGGTTCCACAGGATGATCGTTCGTGGAAAGAATGAATATTTATATATATTTATGTTTGTCCTTATTGTCTGTAATTTCCAAGCATGGCTGTGGCGAGTTGATGTTATTTCTGCCATAGTGGGGTGATGGTAAACCGGCACAGCGATGAGGTGGTGGACTACCTTGTGCATGAGTGTTACATCTGATCTTTTTCGCCTCTGTTCTAATTTTCCCCAATTTAGATCTTTTACCATTTTCGTTGTGCTGTCAGGTTTTTTGTAGTCATGCGGCTTGTTCAGGACAAATCTTGCTGCCTTCTTTTGGACAGATTCTAATTTGTTGATGTTGCTCGTTGTATGAGGGTTCCAAATCGTTGAGCAGTATTCTAATTTTGGTCTTACAAGGCTGGTATATGCTCTATCTTTTACACTAGATGGACAGTGTTTAAGATTTCTTTTAAGGAAACCAAGTACTTTTGATGCCTTCTTGCAGGTTTGGTCGATGTGCAAGTTGTACTTGAGGTTGTTACTGAGTTCCACTCCAAGGTATGGTTGATGGTCAACTTTTTGTAGAGTCTCTCCTTTCATTTTATAAGGGAAATCGGTCTTTGATCTTTTGTTTGTCGTTTGCATTATTGCACATTTGGAAACATTAAATTCCATTTGCCATGTGTCTGACCAGTCTACGAGTGTGTCCAGGTCTTCTTGCATTAGTTGATGATCTTTTTCTGTGTGTATAGGTCTATATATTACACAGTCGTCTGCAAATACTCTGGCAGTGGAATGGAGATTGTCTGCGATGTCATTGATGAACACCAGGAATAATGTAGGGCCGAGTACTGTTCCCTGGGGAACTCCTGATGTTACATGGGATAAATGTTATAATAAAACAATTTCCTTGAATCGTCTTTACTCCCATTTGTTTTGAAGAGGTTCATGTTTTATGTATTCATATTGTGAATACTGGTAACACAATTTCATATCAGATAATGTTCAAGTAATGACAGGTACCACTAGTGAAGCTGGAGCTTCTATCCCTTTGGCTGTTTCGGAGCACACAACTCACTAGTCCGAGATTCCTCTGTCGTTTAACGGCATTGATAATCTTGCTGTAGCCGTTGAAGCTACAGCATGATTATCAATGCCGTTAAACGACAGAGGAATCTCGGACTAACAACTCACAAGTTCACATTTTTTCTGTGGTATTCGTGTTGTTCTTCTGTGTCATGTATTATTGACAATTATTTGTTAAGCCCCGTAATCGTGCACGTACTGCACAATTAATAAAACATTTAAAATTTTTTTTTTGAACATCAACTCTTACCAGTGTCAATGCAGTTCCCTCCCCCTTTTTACACAGTTATGCAAGATTCACCGTTTACCATAATCCTATTGCAAACGTTGCACAAAGTTTGCAAATGACTTATGGTTAAGATAAACATGTATAATACTATGCACTAACATTTTTTTAATTCCGACTTCCGAGAACTGAAGGTATTTTATGAAATATTTACTGCTTGCTAAACACCGGGAAGTGTGCCGGTAGGCGAATAGCATTCCAATCCTTCCGCGTCTAGATATGGTAATTTTAATGACATTTCATGTAAATACCATATTCATTAATCGGAAATCATATAAAAACATATCGTTCTCCTGTTACATGTTTTGACACAGTCACAGAAACATACAACTATATTTTTTGTGTGTATTGATTTCATTGCAAAATAGTTCAAAATGTCTGCGCCCATGGTGCAACGTCAAATAGCAGATTTTTGTTTGTTTATACACATATTTAACATTGCTACGTAAATGTAGCTCAATCATACACATTATTTTTTAACATACAACAATGGGAACCAATCAGAAGAAGCAGACAGGCGGTAGTAAAATGATTTTCGTTTATTTGCAAACTTGTAAGTTGGTGCAAATTTCGATATAAACAAAATTATAAAACACAAATCAAATTCGGATATATTTCCGAATTAATTTACCCATCGCAATTTTGGAGGTTAACTACAGGCTACCAATTGAAATATGTTCCAAACATAAAGTAAAATTATATGAAATTGTAAATGTGTCATACACTGCATATTTATGCTTCCATATTTCTGGAAAAATATTAATTTCACCACCTTTATTCACTCACTCAGTCATACATTTTATACTAATGACAATGTACATGTAGGTGCTCAGTACAATTGGTTATTGAAAACACAAGTCAAGCAGAAATTTGCAGTGTCCTGATCTACATGTATGTACTAAATCCTTGTGAATGAACAGGGGAAGGATATTGGTCAATATTTATTGTCCTACACAGTCTTTGCCTGAATTTTTTCACCTACTTGTCCACAGCCAAATTTAGAAAATTTTCTATTTTTTCAAGCAAAATCTTTCATAATTTTCACTTGTCCGAAACCAGTTTTACTTGTCCTGAGCTTCGGGCAAGAGGGTTAGCGTGAAGACTGCCTACAACCCTTGTCACATTGTTTTAATTGATGCTACCTTCAGTATAATGTGTATTGAGAGGTTTAATATGCATCCAGTTAAAACTGCAATGATATATTGATTGAAAATGTTTTCTAAGCTTTTGATTTTTTTTGTAGATTTTGTTACCATAGCTACCATTTTAGGAGTTGGTGTTCTTGGTAAGTAATTGTCGAAAATCTTGAGTCTTGGTATAATTAGATGCTAGGGAATTTATGGACTAGTTTATCTTTTAGAAAAAGAAATTCAAGCAAAACATTACAAATCAAGTATAAATCACCTAGTTTGTTTGTTGTTGACCATTTATATCTAATTTGGAGGCAAAACAGTAATGTCAGGCTGAAGAAAATGTAAAATTGTTTATTTGCTATTAATTAACTACCTACATGTATTCATCAAATCTGCCACAACCCATAAATTCAAAAATGCCCATTTAGTGGTTAATAAAAAAATATTAAAAAAATTGTATCTCACCTACTCACAAGTAAGATTGTGAGTCTTTAAACATTGAACCAACAATTGTATTTTTGTAGGCCTCAACTAAATAGTAAATACACAACAATTTGACAGTCCTTAAGAAAAGGTTGGGGTTGTATGTTGTTTAACGCCACTTTCAACAATATTTCAGTTATATCATGGTGGTCAGTATTATTGGTGGAGAAAACCACTGACTTGATGCAAGTAACTGACAATCATTATCACATAATGTTGTATCGAGTACACTTTGCCATGTATGGGATTCGAACTCGCAACTTTAGTGGTGATAGACACTGATTGCACAGGTAGTTGTAAATCCAACTACTATGCGATCATGACCGAAATGTCCACCAAAAAAAAAAGAGTGCATAACATTAGCAATAGGAGAAAATGTAAGTTAAAATATTACCATATCCAACAAGAACTACAGATCTCAAACTCCAAATCACAAAAGGCAACACACCTCAGTGGAAATCTAGTTATGGCTTGGGTATTATTGTTTTTTCACCATCATTTTTCAGCTATCTGCATGTCATCAACGAGATTTACCACTTGGTCACCTCAACCGCTAAAATTATACTGTAAATGGAGGTCAATTTATCCCATATTTTTAACTACCGGTACAGTTTCTGTATCATGTATTTATATATATATCAATACATGAATGTATTGTAAAATTGATAATATAATATTACACATAAAAAATGACTGTAAATTTGCAATGATGTGTTTTATTTTCTAGGATTACCAGTGACTTTGGCCAAGTCTGGGATATATCCCTTTTTAATTTCCTTTATAGTTTGTGCTGTCATGCAGGTATTTTATTTTATTCTTACTTAATCATATATTATATACAAACATAAAGTATTTGTCACAATATATAATTTACAATTTATAATGAAAATTAAAGATTTGAAATTAATGTAACAAGTGTTTTGTAAGTTTCAACAACTAAGAACATGGTCATGCAAGAAACAATGTTCTTATTTTATGTGAGAGAGTGATTGAATTTTACATTGTAAGCATAATAATTAAACCATTCTGCTGTTTCGGTTCTTGTCAAAAATATACCATCAAACTTTATCCTTGTAAATAATTAAATATTATAAAAACTTTGTTATGTTTTGAAATTGTAAAAAGATGATATTGAAGATTTAAATCCAATAATGTCATGGACAAGTTTGTTGACTGTTAATTTTCTATTTGAAGTTAGTTTTATCTGATTAAAGAAAAAGTGTCTAGCTTTTTACAAAGAATATCAATATGCTATTTCTAAATGTTTATGTGACAAATAATAACATGAATAGTTCTTTGCAGCATGTATGAGCACCTTATTGCATTTTCACTAACAAGATACAAAAATGTTAATATCCATTATTAAAATTATATCTACATGCAATATAACCGAATTGGTGTTGTAATGGTTAGCGTGCTCAAATCGAGTGCGGTAGATCGTGGGTTTAACTCCCAGTCGGGTCAAACCAAAGACTATGAAATTGGTATTTGTTGCTTCTCCGCAAAGCATGTAGCATTAAGGAGAAAGAGCAAAGACTAGTTAGCTTGGAATCGTGATAATGTGTCCGAGTGGAGTGACATGTCTATTCGTAGGCTGTTGTTTCAGTGAGCTAACACTATAAAAATCCAACTAAGAGTGTCAGTCTAGTACAAAGCGGACCTCATCATCATCTCATTGACAATTTAACCTGTTATCTCTATGATATAGCTGAACAATTGCTGAGTTAGCGTTAAACAACAATCATTCACTCACTCTACATGTAATATACAATGTAGGTAATACACTGTTGTACATGTAGTGAAACATATAATGCATTTGACCATTATGTCATTCTCACTTTCAATCATAATTTCCTCAGTAGAATTTATTTTTACCAGATGTCCTTGAATCAGAATTAAATGGTGAATTTCTATGGCTATTACTTAGACTAATTTATATTTTTTCAGGCTTTATTGGTGTACTTTTTCGTAGAGCTACTACAGCTTGCTCATGCAGCACAAAATTCAGCCCATAACCAAAAGGTAAGAAATACTTGCTACTTTACTTTGATGTTAGAGATAAACTTGTAAAGAGTACACTCTTCTATCCAAGGAACCATAGTAGGTTCATAACCATCCTCCACTAGCTGCATTAGTGGAGATCTTCTTTAGCTCAGCTGGTAGAGTGTTGGCTTACAATGCGAGAGGTTCTTGGATCGAATCCCTTTGGGGACAATGACATTGCATTTTTGGGAAATAAAATATGCTCTACTGTTACAGACATGTACCATAGATGTCACACACAGATGCTAACACAACTGAAATCTGTATAGCTCAGGGCCACAATGGATGATCGAGTCATATATATCCATATATGTAGGTTCATAACCTACTTGGGTGAGGTGTACATGACTTTATGCCTTATTAATATAAGGGATGAAGTTTACAAGCTACCTTTTGATGTGTAGTGGATTACACCACTATTAAACCATGTTACCATGATTTAGCTGAACAATTACTGAAAGTGACATAAAACATTTAATCAATCATCTAAAGTTACTGAGGACCGTTGTGATCGTATTGTAGTTGAATTTACAACTACCTATGCAATCAGTGCCTATCACCACTAGCATTGTGAGTTTGAATCCCTCTGAGGCGAGGTGTGCCGTAAATCAGGAAATTTTGGTCATGGTTTTATTTTGCCCCTAAATACGAAGTGCCAAAATTAAACACACCAAAATATGTCACACTCTAAAAATTAACCGCCAAAATTGAACACTGCCTTAATATCTTTTTATATTTATATTCCCTAGTCTGTACCTTTTTGTCTTACTTCTTTCCTAAGTAAAACTTTGTCAATTACCGCTATACATGTATATACACACACAAGTCAAACTGAAAAGTGTTCATGATGTGAGTTTTGGTCCCAGGCATTGATAAAAACCATGCTATACCAATAAAATGGTAGCAGGACAATAGCCCCCCGGACAATAGCCCCCGGACAATAGCCCCCCGGACAATTGCCCCCCACAAATTTTTTTCAGTTTTATATTTAGTTTCTGATTACCTCTTTCTGACTCTATGAACTCCATTGCACTACTATACTTTCACTTCAAAATACACTCCTATTTAATCCAGTTCTATGCTTGTACTTAGCTTTCAATCATTATTTCTTAAAATTCTTTTTAATCATTAACCTTTGTACTTAGCTTTGATCATTGTTTAAGCAAATTCCTTTTTATAATTTTTCTTTGAAGACCAATTTTGTAAGGTAATTAAACTTAATTGGAAAATCATTAAACTCTATCTATAAATAAAATATCTATAAATAATAAGAGAAAGTTATTTTTATCATAGCTTGCCCAAGCTGTATAATCCTTTTGATGATTAATATCACAGGGGCTTGAATTGCTTTCATAGAGGTCATGCGGCCTATATACATTAGTATATATGAGTTTATGCATATTTATTTCTCATTTAAAAAAGAATAAAAAATGAAATTAAAAAATTGGGGGATGGGGGGGGGCTATTGTCCTAGGGGGGCAATTGTCCAGGGGGCTATTGTCCTAGACCCCAATAAAATTTATTCAATCAACAAAATGTCAAATATCATTAAAATGACAATTATCTATGGCTTTAGAAAAAAGAAAAATCAATAAACACGTAATTAGTGTCTTATCGGTTTTATTTATAACAACATAAAATTCACAGTCAATAATCAAATAGATTTACAGATACAAAATCCAATTATAAAGGTGTGATCTGTCATATAACCTTTGATCTGTTTATTATGTATAATTGTTGTGTAAACAAATACATGTACTGACCGTTATAATAAGACTGTTTACCTGTAAAAGCGATGATTAATACCAGTGCAAAATTATTATTTGTTGTTTTTATATTAAATGCATTTTACTTTATGCTGTATAAATATTTTAATTGTAGTTGATATTTACCACTTTGTATATATATATATGTTAATAAAATATCTGTAGAATTTTATTGATTTAACAATATACCTGATCCGGACTTATCCATAATCGATTTGGTTTTTAGTACGACATCAAAATATCCGGTGAGTAACAGTAAAAACGTAGTATCACTGGTTGAAATGAGAACGCTTCCATTTACGTTCTGAATTAACGGACAAAAAAATTAAACACATGGGAACCAAAAGTGGCCAAAATTAAACACACTAGAAACGAAAATGGCCAAAATTTCACACACCAAAATAAAACAACCCTCTTTTGGAGAAAAAAGGCCAAAATTAACCTACCTACACCAAAATTTCCTGATTTACGGTACTCGGTACAACATTACATGATAAAGTCTGTCAGTAACTTGTGGCAGGTCTGTGGTTTTCTTCAGGTACTCCGGTTTCCCCCACCAATAAAACTGACTGCCACGCTATAATTGAAATATTGTTGAAAGTGACTCCCCCTCTATAGTTACTGAAACTTTGTATGCACACCAAGAATGTATTAGAATAACAATTTACATTTGACCAAGCTTACCATATCAACATGAATATTATTCTGTAGTAACAATCATATTATATCAACAATCATTTTACTAAGATGATTTTCTACTGGTTGACTTTGTTGAAGTCATTTTTTATTATGCATATTAGTAACAAATATACATTTTTAAGGAGGAGATGGTACCCCTAAATGACATGTTAGAAGATGAAAGCTGTGATGAAATGGAACATATGGACAGTAGTACTGGTAGGATATAGGCTTATAGTTGTCTATCCCTGAGTTTTGATTTATATTATTAAACATTGAGTAGACTACTGGACCATTAAATTAACTTGTCATATTTATAATACATTGTAGTCATATTTATTTATAATGCATTGAGGTCATTTTTTTTTAAATACATTGTGGTCAGATTTTATACATTGTCATATTTATTATACTCCCAGAACAAACTTTGGGGGGGGGGGGGGGGGGTAAATACTGGTTTCAAAGTGTCGTCTGTCTGTTGTCTGTAGACACAATCTATCGTATCAGTTGACCATGATATTCGAAATTATCAGCGAAAAACATATCGTTTGTAGCGAACATGCCCCTTCAAAAATTAAACAAGAATAAAGGGAGATAAGAATGTTATGTAAAGTGTTGATTTAAGACGAAATACAACTTAATCAACTTTGGTTGTAAGAGATAAAGTTTGTCAGTGACTTGTGATAGGTCAGTGGTTTTCTCTGGGTATTCTGGTTTCCTCCACCAATAAAACAGACTGCCACGATATAACTGAAATATTGTTGAAAGTGGCATTAAAGATCATAACCATAACCCTTATTAAAATTAATATGAATTTTAATTTTATAGGTCCAGTCCTTGCAGGTCATGTGATTATACCAAAAGGTCAAGAAATGGAGTCACCAAGTCTGTACACATTAGGAAGCATGTTTTTAGGATTTGGTTTCAAACAATTTTTTGAAATTGTGCTCATGTTACAATTGTAAGTGTGATATAACAATGAATCTGTATTTTATTAACTGTATGAATAACAAATTTGATTTCACAATGACATTTTTACATACACAGAACATGTTATACAGAAATTCTGGTAAATTTATATGTTTTACAGCAAAGCATACATAATTAGATTACGCTCTCCTGTACTGTGTATTTCATCAATGCTACATAATGAAATAATGGATTAACAGATGCCTCATATACAACAGGTATTCTTAGTGTAACAAAACTGAAATATTACATTTGAAATAAGATCCAAGACCATCCATTAATGTGTTCCAATTCATACATGCATTTGAACAATGCACATTATGGAACATTTATCTTCAACTCTTTTGGATAGAAAATCGGACAGATTATGCCACAATGTGCAGACAATAGAAAACAATGGCAGTATTTTTTTAGAAGAACATTGACTAACACTCGTGCAAAGTGCCATCATTGTCAAGCAGAATAAGTAGGACAAATATGCATTAAATTCTACACTGAATACCTACAAAAATGGAGGTTTTCATGATAGTGTGATTTCATAAAATTATTTGTTTTTGTAATAAAAAATATTACTCGTATTTTTGTTGTTGAAGCCATTTTGTTATCGATTCCTTGATTTTTCTATTTTCAGTGTTGGGTTTGCAATAAGTTATGCTTTAGCAGGCAGCGAGGCATATGCTCAAATGATAGGTATTGAGTAAGTATATTTAGGGACCTGATGCTTTAAGATTTTCTTGTATTTTTCATCAGGATTATTTCCCTTTTGGATTATGAAAAGAAAGTTTAAACAGTGATGGTCAACAATTCCACCATTAAAAAAAACAAACAATCGCCTCTTACCTCAAACAAAGACCATGACATATGGCATTGGATCTTCTTTTTTGGAGCATTGTCATTGGTTGATGTTAACAAAGATGTACATAAAATATCTTATATTACAAGAACTATCATACATTTTAATGGAACCTTCCGGAATCTTTTTATCAGTGGCCATTAGTACAGTTTGTTAACATGTGAAACTCAAACACATTGTTTTTGTTAAAAGAACATCTACATTAAGTTATCTTCACTACTGAGAGAATGTATAAATATGTACACTATTATATTTTTAGTTGAAATAGCTTTTCAGAAGAATTTATATGAACAAGAGTGCTAAAAATGGAACTTTTGAGATTTGTGTAAGATCTAATGACTCAACTTCTAAGAGTCAAACTGAGGAATTTTTTCATGACCTGTGTAGATATCATGTGCGACATCTTTCACCTGTATTTTGTAAATATGGTATAGGTGGGATGGCTCTATCCTTTAATAAGCTGATCACTTATAACCATACCTGCCAAGTAACCCGTTTCGTCGGGTCACACCCGGAAATCGAGCTTGTCACCCTCATTTCCCTGAACACCCGTCAGGACACGGATTTCACTACGATGACCCGGAATTGGTCCAGATATTAGAAATATTTATTTATTCGGAAAATACCGGGATTTTACCTATCGAAAGGACAACAATCCGAATGGTCAACTACAATCAACATTAACAACAACAATATACCTTCGAGGTATGTAGCATCGTGTTATCGGTTTTCGTGCTATTATCGATTTTCAGATATAGCGATTAACAGTGTTAACCCTTCATTCATATGACGATTGGAATTTTCAAAGAATGGCTAGTTAAATCTTTCTTTGTACATAAGATTGTTTTTAAAGCCATTCTTGTATTTTAATATACTCTCGATTATCTGGCAACTTTTGTTGTCAGTAAAATGGTGTCATCTGTTTTCGTGTGAAGTAAAAACAAGGCCGATATACGGGATGGAAACGAATATATAATCCGGAAATGGCTGGTTTTAAAATTTCATGGTTCTGGCCATCTACCAAATCATACTACATCTAAATAAAATAACAGAATGTTTGAAGATGACCACTTTCAAAATTGTGTTTACTTTTGATGTTTTTTTTAGTGCTGAAACCACAATGCACTGCAAAGTGACATGTATTTTATATAAGAAACAGGCACATTTCAGTCAGCTATTTTGTTTACAAGTACGATCAGTGACCCCATGACAGTTACATGACAGGAAGAGCCGGTGTCTGAGAGGCAGATGACATAGTTAAATTTTATATAGCCCTTCTGGATTTTTTTCCAGCTACTTTATAAATGAAGTAAATTTTTAGCATTACAAAAAGTATGGTTCAGTAGGTAGGTTCACTGTTCTTGGTACTTACATCTTTAAAAGCAAACTTTAACATCTTTTACAGATGTCACGCTGTAGTCTTGTTTATGTTCAATAAATAGAAACCGGAAGACACGTCAAAAATAATGCGTGCGCTGTGGAAATCAAAATAAAATGGATAAAACGAAAACAGATGACGCACGAAAACACATACCGTGACGATAATTAGCGATGATTGGGTCTTTTACAATAAAGTTTTAATCCCCTTGTGGAAAGTTTGAGTTGTTTTTACAATAAAAAAGTTAAATCATTTCTGCAAAATGTCTATGGTAGAGCAGTTCTCAGATTACCAGTTGGCACCAGTGGATGACTTGCCATCGTGTGTGACAGATGACAATATTGAACAGTTTTGGGGGGAAATGGGGAAACTTGATGACATTTTTTCTGGAACAAAAAGATTTGGTGTTCTTTCAAAACTTGCAAAAACTTTATTAGTATTACCAAACAGTAATGCTGATTCTGAAAGAGCTTTTTCAATCATTAAGAAGATACACACTGAATTCAGATCAGATTTGAACAATGACACCATATGTGGGTTACTGAGTTGTAAATTCAATTAAAATCAATGTTGTTATGAATATCTACCTTCTGCTTCTGTTCTAAAATCTGCAAAGAGTGCACCTAGTGATTATAGCCAGAGCTTAGAGTCTATGACATAGTTTATTGATACAGCTGTTTATTTGTACATACATATGATCATTAATAATACATATTAAACTAGATATGATATCATACGATTTACAATAATTATGGCCGAAAATGTCGTTACGCGTTGTGACCCTCATTTTCATTTAAGAATGAGGGTCATGACCCTGATTTGGTGTTTCAGAGGTTGGCAGGTATGCTTATAACAGGTTGACTGAAGCTTATATAAAAAAAAACCTTAGCTATCCAATTTTAGATTACATATACAGAATGCTCTCGAAGGAATTTACATATTCACATTACCTAGTATTGAAGCGGTTGTTTTACACATTTTAATGTATTTTTCCCACAGTTAATGAAGGTATTTTTGTTTTTCAGTTTCCGTTATGTTATACCTGTATTTGTATGGGTTGGTAGTTTTGCCATTGTTTTTGCTCAACAATTAGTACAGCCAGTTGTTTCTGTTTTAACTTTCTTTAAAGGATCTCTTTTGTTAGTAACTGTAAGTTGTTTTTTATATTTAGAATGTGATTTATTTTTATGTAGTTTTCAAAAAGAGTTTTATAGCTACCATCCAAGTCATTAATTAGTGTACGAAACTCACAGACTTGCCAGTCCATTTTTCAATTTACATTTTGACAATGTCCACAATAGAATTATGCTTCTTTTTTTTCATTATAGATACATTTACCAGTACTTGTCAAAATCATTATTTTAAATTTCTAAATTTATGGATTATCTCTGTTACATCTCCATAGCAACTAAATGCATATACTTCTTATCTGTTGCAGTATTGGAGAAGACATAGACCAAAGAAGATAATTTTTTTCTTATAGAGTAAAAAACTTAATTTTATATGTTACTTAATTGTTGCATGAGATTTGATTATGATCCATAGTTAATTTACTCGTATTTAAAGAGGCCTCTTTTTAATGAAAATACTTTCATTTTGATGCTAAATATCAAATATACATTTTTGTATTGTATTGATGACTAACATTCAGAAGAAAAAAATGTCCATGAATACCATAAATTGGTGTTTAATATCCAATTTTAAGTTTCTTCCATATCCTTTTTTTTAAAAAGGTAAATGCACATGGTCCACATATCAAGATTTAGTTCCCATTTAGCCATTGAAGTTTCAAATTCTACATTATCTAAATTAATTTCATCAGAATCTATCGTATGACCATTGGATACTGAAGAGGGTATCCATATAATATAACCACAAAATATATATAGGAAGATATTACATGTGTTTTGTTTCTGTTTGTATACTGTAAACACACTTTCATTTACAATCAAGATCTTTAAACTAACATCATGTAGTTGAAAAATATGTGAATATAAATGGTCAGATAATAACATTTTCATTGTGGTAAAAATAATAATTGAGAAACAACTCTTAATAGTGTCAGTAATTTGGGTTTTTATTTTTTCATTTAATTTTTTGCAGAGAATCATTAGTTTATACATTGAAAAGATAAAAGATAAAAAGTTTTATGATGTGCATTGATTTAAAATTGTGATATCATTATTAGGTATGAGGTAAATAGTCATTGACTGTGTTTCAGAGAAGTGTGACATGAATTTGCATGACATATTTACATGAATACAGAAACGTTTATTTCTGCAATATAAATTAAAAAAAAGTTGACTTTAAATTTTCAAAACAGTCAATTTGGTGTTTATTTATGTTTTTAATATATTCCCTGTTAAAATAACCCAAATTGTAGACACTATAAAAATTCATAAAAGTACTATTACTCTTTTGATATAATGTTATCATAGAATCCTGATTAGTGTTGGAAATGAATTGGTTTACAGTATACATGTTGTTGCTAGAGCTATAAGTTGAGTTATTAAATCATTTGTTTTTAAATATTTGCATTATTTTTACATGTTTTATGCTGAAACAATATGCAATCTTTGATTTCAGTTTTATCAGTTTTCAGTCTAAATTTGGATATGAAGTGTTGTTTTGTCAATTTGATAAGATATAGTTTAGAAAATGATTGATTGTTGTATTGTCATTATGAAGTCAAATGAATATGTACACTTGTATATGGGTTTAGTTTTGTATTGGTTTATGGTGTTTAATGCCACTTTCAACAATATTTCAGTTATATCGTGGTGGTCAGTTTTATTATTGGAGGAAACAGGAGTGCTCAGAGAAAACCACCGACCTGTCGCAAGTCTATGACTTATGTATGGGAAATTGTATAAAGATTTATAAGATTGATATACATTTCTCAGATCTGTTTTAGATTATATGGTCGAAATTTGAAGTTACACTTTAATATTACATGTACAGTTAATGTATATGTGAGAAATTTAACTTAATATAAATTCAGTATGTAAGAAATGCATATCTTGATATTACTTCAGTTTATACTTCAAACATCTATTGGTTGCAATATTAAAAATATTCTTGTTGTTACAGTCAACATATTTGACAAGTTTGAAATTAAAATTTTATTGATATACATGTAGAAGCAGGTCAATCATTAATATTTTATTTTGTAAAAACCATAGAATTTAAATTCATTTACATCCAAGAAATATTTGTTGTATTATGCCGGCTATTGATGTTACATTTTCAATATATTGGTAATTTGGACATTTTTCCCTTGATTTCACAGGATGTTATTATCAGTATTATTGGTAATTTGGACATTGTTCTCTTGATTTCTCAGGATGTTATTATCAGTATTATTGGTAATTTGGACATTGTTCTCTTGATTTCACAGGATGTTATTGTCAGTATTATTGGTAATTTGGACATTGTTCTAATGATTTCACAGGATGTTATTATCAGTATTATTGGTAATTTGGACATTATTCTAATGATTTCACAGGATGTTATTATCAGTATTATTGGTAATTTGGACATTGTTCTAATGATTTCACAGGATGTTATTATCAGTATTATTGGTAATTTGGACATTATTCTAATGATTTCACAGGATGTTATTATCAGTATTATTGGTAATTTGGACATTGTTCTAATGATTTCACAGGATGTTATTATCAGTATTATTGGTAATTTGGACATTGTTCTTTTGATTTCACAGGATGTTATTATCAGTATTATTGGTAATTTGGACATTGTTCTCTTGATTTCACAGGATGTTATTATCAGTATTATTGGTAATTTGGACATTGTTCTAATGATTTCACAGGATGTTATTATCAGTATTATTGGTAATTTGGACATTGTTCTCTTGATTTCACAGGATGTTTTTATCAGTATTATTGGTAATTTGGACATTGTTCTCTTGATTTCACAGGATGTTATTATCAGTATTATTGGTAATTTGGACATTGTTCTAATGATTTCACAGGATGTTATTGTCAATATTATTGGTAATTTGGACATTGTTCTCTTGATTTCACAGGATGTTATTATCAGTATTATTGGTAATTTGGACATTGTTCTCTTGATTTCACAGGATGTTATTGTCAGTATTATTGGTAATTTGGACATTGTTCTCTTGATTTCACCTGATGTTATTATCAGTATTATTGGTAATTTGGACATTGTTCTTTTGATTTCACAGGATGTTATTATCAGTATATTGGTAATTTGGACATTGTTCTCTTGATTTCACAGGATGTTATTGTCAGTATTATTGGTAATTTGGACATTGTTCTCTTGATTTCACAGGATGTTATTATCAGTATTATTGGTAATTTGGACATTGTTCTCTTGATTTCTCAGGATGTTATTATCAGTATTATTGGTAATTTGGACATTGTTCTCTTGATTTCACAGGATGTTATTGTCAGTATTATTGGTAATTTGGACATTGTTCTAATGATTTCACAGGATGTTATTATCAGTATTATTGGTAATTTGGACATTATTCTAATGATTTCACAGGATGTTATTATCAGTATTATTGGTAATTTGGACATTGTTCTAATGATTTCACAGGATGTTATTATCAGTATTATTGGTAATTTGGACATTATTCTAATGATTTCACAGGATGTTATTATCAGTATTATTGGTAATTTGGACATTGTTCTAATGATTTCACAGGATGTTATTATCAGTATTATTGGTAATTTGGACATTATTCTAATGATTTCACAGGATGTTATTATCAGTATTATTGGTAATTTGGACATTGTTCTAATGATTTCACAGGATGTTATTATCAGTATTATTGGTAATTTGGACATTGTTCTTTTGATTTCACAGGATGTTATTATCAGTATTATTGGTAATTTGGACATTGTTCTCTTGATTTCACAGGATGTTTTTATCAGTATTATTGGTAATTTGGACATTGTTCTCTTGATTTCACAGGATGTTATTATCAGTATTATTGGTAATTTGGACATTGTTCTAATGATTTCACAGGATGTTATTGTCAATATTATTGGTAATTTGGACATTGTTCTCTTGATTTCACAGGATGTTATTATCAGTATTATTGGTAATTTGGACATTGTTCTCTTGATTTCACAGGATGTTATTGTCAGTATTATTGGTAATTTGGACATTGTTCTAATGATTTCACAGGATGTTATTGTCAATATTATTGGTAATTTGGACATTGTTCTCTTGATTTCACAGGATGTTATTATCAGTATTATTGGTAATTTGGACATTGTTCTCTTGATTTCACCTGATGTTATTATCAGTATTATTGGTAATTTGGACATTGTTCTTTTGATTTCACAGGATGTTATTATCAGTATATTGGTAATTTGGACATTGTTCTCTTGATTTCACAGGATGTTATTGTCAGTATTATTGGTAATTTGGACATTGTTCTCTTGATTTCACAGGATGTTATTATCAGTAATATTGGTAATTTGGAGATTGTTCTCTTGATTTCACAGGATGTTATTATCAGTATTATTGGTAATTTGGACATTGTTCTCTTGATTTCACAGGATGTTATTATCAGTATTATTGGTAATTTGGACATTGTTCTCTTGATTTCACAGGATGTTATTGTCAGTATTATTGGTAATTTGGACATTGTTCTCTTGATTTCACAGGATGTTATTATCAGTATTATTGGTAATTTGGACATTGTTCTCTTGATTTCACAGGATGTTATTGTCAGTATTATTGGTAATTTGGACATTGTTCTTTTGATTTCACAGGATGTTATTGTCAGTATTATTGGTAATTTGGACATTGTTCTCTTGATTTCACAGGATGTTATTGTCAGTATTATTGGTAATTTGGACATTGTTCTCTTGATTTCACAGGATGTTATTGTCAGTATTATTGGTAATTTGGACATTGTTCTCTTGATTTCAAAGGATGTTATTGTCAGTATTATTGGTAATTTGGACATTGTTCTCTTGATTTCACAGGATGTTATTATCAGTATTATTGGTAATGTGGACATTGTTCTCTTGATTTCACAGGATGTTATTGTCAGTAATATTGGTAATTTGGACATTGTTCTCTTGATTTCACAGGATGTTATTATCAGTATTATTGGTAATTTGGACATTGTTCTCTTGATTTCACAGGATGTTATTGTCAGTATTATTGGTAATTTGGACATTGTTCTTTTGATTTCACAGGATGTTATTGTCAGTATTATTGGTAATTTGGACATTGTTCTCTTGATTTCACCTGATGTTATTATCAGTATTATTGGTAATTTGGACATTGTTCTTTTGATTTCACAGGATGTTATTATCAGTATATTGGTAATTTGGACATTGTTCTCTTGATTTCACAGGATGTTATTATCAGTATTATTGGTAATTTGGACATTGTTCTCTTGATTTCTCAGGATGTTATTATCAGTATTATTGGTAATTTGGACATTGTTCTCTTGATTTCACAGGATGTTATTGTCAGTATTATTGGTAATTTGGACATTGTTCTAATGATTTCACAGGATGTTATTATCAGTATTATTGGTAATTTGGACATTATTCTAATGATTTCACAGGATGTTATTATCAGTATTATTGGTAATTTGGACATTGTTCTAATGATTTCACAGGATGTTATTATCAGTATTATTGGTAATTTGGACATTATTCTAATGATTTCACAGGATGTTATTATCAGTATTATTGGTAATTTGGACATTGTTCTAATGATTTCACAGGATGTTATTATCAGTATTATTGGTAATTTGGACATTATTCTAATGATTTCACAGGATGTTATTATCAGTATTATTGGTAATTTGGACATTGTTCTTTTGATTTCACAGGATGTTATTATCAGTATTATTGGTAATTTGGACATTGTTCTCTTGATTTCACAGGATGTTATTATCAGTATTATTGGTAATTTGGACATTGTTCTAATGATTTCACAGGATGTTATTATCAGTATTATTGGTAATTTGGACATTGTTCTCTTGATTTCACAGGATGTTTTTATCAGTATTATTGGTAATTTGGACATTGTTCTCTTGATTTCACAGGATGTTATTATCAGTATTATTGGTAATTTGGACATTGTTCTAATGATTTCACAGGATGTTATTGTCAATATTATTGGTAATTTGGACATTGTTCTCTTGATTTCACAGGATGTTATTATCAGTATTATTGGTAATTTGGACATTGTTCTCTTGATTTCACAGGATGTTATTGTCAGTATTATTGGTAATTTGGACATTGTTCTAATGATTTCACAGGATGTTATTATCAGTATTATTGGTAATTTGGACATTATTCTAATGATTTCACAGGATGTTATTATCAGTATTATTGGTAATTTGGACATTGTTCTTTTGATTTCACAGGATGTTATTATCAGTATTATTGGTAATTTGGACATTGTTCTCTTGATTTCACAGGATGTTATTATCAGTATTATTGGTAATTTGGACATTGTTCTAATGATTTCACAGGATGTTATTATCAGTATTATTGGTAATTTGGACATTGTTCTCTTGATTTCACAGGATGTTTTTATCAGTATTATTGGTAATTTGGACATTGTTCTCTTGATTTCACAGGATGTTATTATCAGTATTATTGGTAATTTGGACATTGTTCTAATGATTTCACAGGATGTTATTGTCAATATTATTGGTAATTTGGACATTGTTCTCTTG
This sequence comes from Bathymodiolus brooksi, assembly GCA_963680875.1. Taxonomy (NCBI): domain Eukaryota; kingdom Metazoa; phylum Mollusca; class Bivalvia; order Mytilida; family Modiolidae; genus Bathymodiolus; species Bathymodiolus brooksi. The sequence continues at coordinate 135,170,172 of OY804576.1, read as the reverse complement.
ATTTCACAGGATGTTATTATCAGTATTATTGGTAATTTGGACATTGTTCTCTTGATTTCACAGGATGTTATTGTCAGTATTATTGGTAATTTGGACATTGTTCTAATGATTTCACAGGATGTTATTGTCAATATTATTGGTAATTTGGACATTGTTCTCTTGATTTCACAGGATGTTATTATCAGTATTATTGGTAATTTGGACATTGTTCTCTTGATTTCACAGGATGTTATTATCAGTATTATTGGTAATTTGGACATTGTTCTTTTGATTTCACAGGATGTTATTATCAGTATATTGGTAATTTGGACATTGTTCTCTTGATTTCACAGGATGTTATTGTCAGTATTATTGGTAATTTGGACATTGTTCTCTTGATTTCACAGGATGTTATTATCAGTATTATTGGTAATTTGGACATTGTTCTCTTGATTTCACAGGATGTTATTATCAGTATTATTGGTAATTTGGACATTGTTCTCTTGATTTCACAGGATGTTATTATCAGTATTATTGGTAATTTGGACATTGTTCTCTTGATTTCACAGGATGTTATTGTCAGTATTATTGGTAATTTGGACATTGTTCTCTTGATTTCACAGGATGTTATTATCAGTATTATTGGTAATTTGGACATTGTTCTCTTGATTTCACAGGATGTTATTGTCAGTATTATTGGTAATTTGGACATTGTTCTTTTGATTTCACAGGATGTTATTGTCAGTATTATTGGTAATTTGGACATTGTTCTCTTGATTTCACAGGATGTTATTGTCAGTATTATTGGTAATTTGGACATTGTTCTCTTGATTTCACAGGATGTTATTGTCAGTATTATTGGTAATTTGGACATTGTTCTCTTGATTTCACAGGATGTTATTGTCAGTATTATTGGTAATTTGGACATTGTTCTCTTGATTTCACAGGATGTTATTATCAGTATTATTGGTAATTTGGACATTGTTCTCTTGATTTCACAGGATGTTATTATCAGTATTATTGGTAATGTGGACATTGTTCTCTTGATTTCACAGGATGTTATTGTCAGTAATATTGGTAATTTGGACATTGTTCTCTTGATTTCACAGGATGTTATTATCAGTATTATTGGTAATTTGGACATTGTTCTCTTGATTTCACAGGATGTTATTGTCAGTATTATTGGTAATTTGGACATTGTTCTTTTGATTTCACAGGATGTTATTGTCAGTATTATTGGTAATTTGGACATTGTTCTCTTGATTTCACAGGATGTTATTGTCAGTATTATTGGTAATTTGGACATTGTTCTCTTGATTTCACAGGATGTTATTGTCAGTATTATTGGTAATTTGGACATTGTTCTCTTGATTTCACAGGATGTTATTGTCAGTATTATTGGTAATTTGGACATTGTTCTCTTGATTTCACAGGATGTTATTATCAGTAACAATGAACTGACTCTGATACTGAAAATTATCACTCAGTGTGACATCAAATACATTACTGATGAAAACAATGACATCAGTTATCGGGGTCTCAACATAGATTATCCCAGCTCATCCTATCGGATTTGCTGCAATATTAGTGATAATGTCTGTCTTTACCTTAAAAGCTGCTGTTAATCTATTTAGTATTAGTGTAACAATATGATATATCTTTGTTGTTTATATCAGGTGATAATTACATTTGTTGTTGGTTCAGAGGTCCATAGAGAAATCCATAATGATTTTAGTGCTTCAGGGGAACCTTTCTTGATGGGAACTGTAGCTTTAGGTAAGGCATTTTGTTTTTACCGACAATGTATATATTGTGTTTGTCCTGCAATGTTGGAAAATCCAAAACAACTGCCAAATTTTACAGAAAAGATCAGAAGCAAAAATTGTTCTTACCAAGGGTGTCCTCTATCATGTCCATGTTTATACTGTTACCATTTCTTACCATTCCCTTGACATAAATCAGGTACCAGAAAAGTTTTATAAGGTCCATGACTATTGGTTAATAACATTGAAATTTATCCGACCCTTTTATTAGTACTCATAATCACACAATTGTAGAGTAAATATTACTAAGGATGACGACATTTATTTAATAACGTGTTTTATTAATTTTGTAGGTGGTGTCATAAACTCAATGCCATTGATGTTCTCAAAAATAAAACCTGAAGTCAATCAGGTAAGAAGAAATTACATTGTACCTGCAATAATTTAAGAATATAGAATAAAATTTAAAAAGACAGAAAAAACAGCCTGTTGGAACAATTCCAAATTTAAATACCGTATAAGTGGGTTTTTTCGCGGGAGCCAAATTTCACGATTTTCTTCCAAATTGGTGGAATATTTTTTAGCAGTATTTAATTTTCACGATCCTGAGTTTTAACCAAAATCAAATTTTAGCAGAATGACCATTACGCTAGAATAACATTATTTGAATTGTTTGACCAATAATTCAAGATAGGAAATGTTTTTAAATAAATGGAGTAAGATCTTTTTGTATGCGATCGGCGATTTTTTAAAATTATATACATGTTCATTACTAGAAAATTACTTAAGGATCATTTTTATTATACCGCACTTACAAAAATTAAACACAGTCTCATTAACAGACTCCCATAAAAATTATGATCAATTAATTAACTCCAAAATGTGTCAACTTACAGGTCATTAAAAATCGTTGAATAGAAATGCTAATATTAATTAAAGAAGGTGTGTTTATACAGCAATAAATATTCAGAGTATTAGTGTTTTAAAGATAAAAGGGAAATTAATTACATGTAAAATAATTTACCTGTTATTTGTCACCATATGCATAGTTTCCCCCCTTTGTTAAAAGATATTTTAAAAGCATCAACTTTAAGAATGGCAGTGACCATATAATTGTTAAATATTCACTATACAGTCATGCAATGGGAGATAGATCTTATACAAATATTTAAGAAAATATAGATATTTATGTAATAAAGAGCGGAAATTTACGCGGATTCTTATTTTCGCTGATCGATGACTACCGCGAATAAAGCAAAAATTAGGTACCTGCGAAAAAAACCAAAACCACTTATGCGGTATTAGAATCGTAGAAAGAGGAGGGTTAGGGTTATGGTGTTTAACACCGCTTTCAACAATATTTCAGTTTATTGTGTCAAACCTGTCTTATATGATCATTTAAGGGAACATTGAAATAAGGTCGCATAAGACAGGTGGTTGCTAAATACATGTTTAATTAATATGAAATACACTGAAGGTAAATTAAAATTATGGTCACATAGTCAAATAAGTAATTGTTTAATAGAGGTGGCCACTAAAGCAGGATTGACTAAGCATTTATATGAAACAAGATTTATTTGATCAACCACATGTCATAAAGCAGTTTTATCAGAAAATTTCTAGAATACTTACCCTGGGATCCAACATAGCAACTACAAACACTACAGTAAAAAAAATAAGAGCCACAACCCTATTACACATACTGAAAGAAAAATATATGTATGTATACATCAAGAAAATAAGAGCCACAGCCCTATTACACATACTGAAAGAAAAATAAATGTATGTATACATCAAGAAAATAAGAGCCACAACCCTATTGTACATACTGAAAGAAAAATATATGTATGTATACATTAAGAAAATAAGAGCCACAGCCCTATTACACGTACTGAAAGAAAAATAAATGTATGTATACATCAAGAAAATAAGAGCCACAACCCTATTGTACATACTGAAAGAAAAATATATGTATGTATACATCAAGAAAATAAGAGCCACAGCCCTATTACACATACTGAAAGAAAAATATATATGTATACATCAAGAAAATAAGAGCCACAGCCCTATTACACATGCTGAAAGAAAAATAAATGTATGTATACATCAAGAAAATAAGAGCCACAGCCCTATTACACATACTGAAAGAAAAATAAATGTATGTATACATCAAGAAAATAAGAGCCACAACCCTATTGTACATACTGAAAGAAAAATATATATGTATACATCAAGAAAATAAGAGCCACAGCCCTATTACACATACTGAAAGAAAAATAAATGTATGTATACATCAAGAAAATAAGAGCCACAACCCTATTGTACATACTGAAAGAAAAATATATGTATGTATACATCAAGAAAATAAGAGCCACAGCCCTATTGCACATACTGAAAGAAAAATATATGTATGTATACATCAAGAAAATAAGAGCCACAGCCCTATTGTACATACTGAAAGAAAAATATATGTATGTATACATCAAGAAAATAAGAGCCACAGCCCTATTACACATACTGAAAGAAAAATATATGTATGTATACATCAAGAAAATAAGAGCCACAGCCCTATTACACATACTGAAAGAAAAATATATGTATGTATACATCAAGAAAATAAGAGCCACAGCCCTATTGTACATACTGAAAGAAAAATAAATGTATGTATACATCAAGAAAATAAGAGCCACAACCCTATTGTACATACTGAAAGAAAAATATATGTATGTATACATCAAGAAAATAAAAGCCACAACCCTATTGTACATACTGAAAGAAAAATATATGTATGTATACATCAAGAAAATAAGAGCCACAACCCTATTACACATACTTAAAGAAAAATATATGTAAGTATACATCAAGAAAATAAGAGCCACAGCCCTATTGCACATACTGAAAGAAAAATATATGTATACATCAAGAAAATAAGAGCCACAACCCTATTACACATACTGAAAGAAAAATATATGTATGTAAACATCAAGAAAATAAGAGCCACAACCCTATTACACATACTGAAAGAAAAATATATGTATGTATACATCAAGAAAATAAGAGCCACAACCCTATTGTACATACTGAAAGAAAAATATATGTATGTATACATTAAGAAAATAAGAGCCACAGTCCTATTACACATACTGAAAGAAAAATAAATGTATGTATACATCAAGAAAATAAGAGCCACAACCCTATTGTACATACTGAAAGAAAAATATATGTATGTATACATCAAGAAAATAAGAGCCACAGCCCTATTACACATACTGAAAGAAAAATATATATGTATACATCAAGAAAATAAGAGCCACAGCCCTATTGCACATGCTGAAAGAAAAATAAATGTATGTATACATCAAGAAAATAAGAGCCACAGCCCTATTACACATACTGAAAGAAAAATAAATGTATGTATACATCAAGAAAATAAGAGCCACAACCCTATTGTACATACTGAAAGAAAAATATATGTATGTATACATCAAGAAAATAAGAGCCACAGCCCTATTACACATACTGAAAGAAAAATATATGTATGTATACATCAAGAAAATAAGAGCCACAGCCCTATTGTACATACTGAAAGAAAAATAAATGTATGTATACATCAAGAAAATAAGAGCCACAACCCTATTGTACATACTGAAAGAAAAATATATGTATGTATACATCAAGAAAATAAGAGCCACAACCCTATTGTACATACTGAAAGAAAAATATATGTATGTATACATCAAGAAAATAAGAGCCACAGCCCTATTACACATACTGAAAGAAAAATAAATGTATGTATACATCAAGAAAATAAGAGCCACAACCCTATGGTACATACTGAAAGAAAAATATATGTATGTATACATTAAGAAAATAAGAGCCACAGCCCTATTACACATACTGAAAGAAAAATAAATGTATGTATACATCAAGAAAATAAGAGCCACAACCCTATTGTACATACTGAAAGAAAAATATATGTATGTATACATCAAGAAAATAAGAGCCACAGCCCTATTACACATACTGAAAGAAAAATATATATGTATACATCAAGAAAATAAGAGCCACAGCCCTATTACACATGCTGAAAGAAAAATAAATGTATGTATACATCAAGAAAATAAGAGCCACAGCCCTATTACACATACTGAAAGAAAAATAAATGTATGTATACATCAAGAAAATAAGAGCCACAGCCCTATTGTACATACTGAAAGAAAAATATATATGTATACATCAAGAAAATAAGAGCCACAGCCCTATTACACATACTGAAAGAAAAATAAATGTATGTATACATCAAGAAAATAAGAGCCACAACCCTATTGTACATACTGAAAGAAAAATATATGTATGTATACATCAAGAAAATAAGAGCCACAGCCCTATTGCACATACTGAAAGAAAAATATATGTATGTATACATCAAGAAAATAAGAGCCACAGCCCTATTGTACATACTGAAAGAAAAATATATGTATGTATACATCAAGAAAATAAGAGCCACAGCCCTATTACACATACTGAAAGAAAAATATATGTATGTATACATCAAGAAAATAAGAGCCACAGCCCTATTACACATACTGAAAGAAAAATATATGTATGTATACATCAAGAAAATAAGAGCCACAGCCCTATTGTACATACTGAAAGAAAAATAAATGTATGTATACATCAAGAAAATAAGAGCCACAACCCTATTGTACATACTGAAAGAAAAATATATGTATGTATACATCAAGTATCAATAGGAAATTAGAATGAATTATGGCATTAATTTGGCAGTCAAAAAAGGATTTAATTTAGGGTTAGGGTTCGTGTTATGTGTTTAATCCCACTTTCAACAATATTTCAGTTATATTGTGGCGGTCAGTTTTATAGATGGAGGAAACCAGAGTAAATAGAGAAAAACCACCGATACGTCGCAAGTCACTGACAAACTTTATCACACCTCGCCATTAGTGGGATTCGAACTCACAACTTTAGTGGTGATACGTACTGATTGTGCAGGTAGTTGTACCATACAATCACGACAACGACGGCCCTTAGAAAGAGGCAAAATCTCACAAATAGATGACTGCTCACAGGCACTTCATTAAAAGGTGAACTCACTCTTATAATATAATTGCCAGAAAGGTCGTTATCTAACATGACATTTTTTTTTTTTTTTTTTTCAGATTAAAAATTTTAGATTATCTGTGATATTAGGTTTATTAACCTGTATGGTCCTTAATATTTTATGGTAAGTGATCACACAATATTAGGTTTATTAACCTGTATGGTACTTAATATTTTATGGTAAGTGATCACACAATATTAGGTTTATTAACCTGTATGGTTCTTAATATTTTATGGTAAGTGATCACACTTTTTTGTAATTTTTAAGGGTTATCTTCTTAATGCTGTATGCTTAGCCAAAGAAGCAGCAATTACAAATTTTATTGTAAATATTTTATGCAATGAGATAAAGCTTCCATATCGATTTTGTTTTTGTTATTTCCAGTAATAAGTTATCTCCCTTTAGTAAGTTATGAAGGCGATAAAATAAAAATAGCCTCCCAATGTCCCTGAAGGGAGATTAATAACCTTTTTGATAAGGTGTAATACACCCTATAGAAGGTAGCACCATATGTCTTCTATGACTGTCTGACATGGAAAACCTCCATTTACTGAAGAATAAGTAATTTATCTACATTGTATGCTCTTTATACTGCCACTCTTTAATCTTTTAGTCCAAAGTTTGTGAGTAAATTTCTCCCTTGATATATTGTCACCTCTGTTTATCACCAAAATATAACTTGGTTAAGAAAGGGGTGGTATACGATGGTGTATTGTACTTGCATTGTAAATTGAGATTTAACTGAATAATGTTTTTCATACTTTACTTTTAAAATAATTTTAGGTGCTGGGCTGTTTTAGACATAGTCCCACAAATGTCAACATTCCAATGTGACACAGGCAGCTTGATGAAGTGTTATAGCAATGTCTCTTTAGATAGGTAAGTAATAGGTATATATAGCAATGAATTAAGATTTAATATCAGAAGTTAATGAAGATGGGGCATATGAGACATTTCTTCTGTTTCTATAGCACCAGGGGGTTATAAATTCTCTAGAACTAACCATAGAAATTGTATGGGCTATTTAAGGAAGATGTTTAATTTTTGAACAGATTACATGATATACCCTGGTTTGGGACAGTTTACACTTAATAAACTGCGAATTTGACGTTGACGAATGAATATGTCAGCTACGTCATAATAATAATACCAACCCAGGTTATCGAGTATGACCAATGTTAATCCAGGCGAATCAGCCAATCAGATTGTAGTATTCACATCAGATTAAATTATATCAGAATATCCATGGGTAATTGGATTTGGTTAAAGTTTCTTGAGGATGCAAAAAGAACTTCTGAGAAAAGTTGTAGAATTGGTTAATGTTTAGAAAGTATAGCCTTCCAACCTTTTAGTCATGTTACTTTTTAAATGTTTTCACTGTTTATTTTATGTTATTGGAATTGGATTGTAAAATACCAAATATATTTGGTTATTGGTGTTTTACATCATTGTTAAAGATAATTCAATTAATTTGAGGTAGTCCATTTTATTGGTTGATAAAAAAACAAGAGCACCCATAGAAAACCACAGACCTGCTGCAGATCACTGAACAATATTATCACAATTTTTTTTTAGCGTGCCTTGCCCGAGGCATGTATCAAACTCAACGGCGTTAATTGCATAGGTGGACGTAAATCTAGCTCCCATGAAGCCTTGATGTCACTTGAAATACTTGGTACATGAAAATGTTGCAATGAGATACAATCTCATTCTGTTGAACAAGTATTTTGCTTTAACAGTTTTCAATGAATTAAACAGGATTTGTTCTTTTCCATAAACAAATATCTAAATTTGTAAAATTAGTTCATGCCACGATATAGCTGAAATACTGCTAAAGTTGGCATTAAACATCAATCAATCAATCAATCAATTACTTGCAATTTTAGAGTTGTTTTTGCAATTTAATTAAACAGTTACACATTAAAGTCTATTTGGTATAACTGGTGTTTATCATACAATTAAATTTACCTGAAATAAACCTGGAGTGAAATCATAGATTTGTTACCAGTACATCTTATTATTTTACAGTTCAGAATCTTTAGGAGAAATATCTACCATTCCTTTAACTGAGGTAGGTTATTTGTTATCTATAATATTATAAAATACAATGTACAAACCAGAATTTTGCATTTAAGAAAAAAATCTTGATCTTTAATTTTTTTAATTATTAGTAAACATTTGATAATGGTATATTTCATTATTGAAACTTATCATACACAATTTATAGTTGGTAAATTCCCAATACTATAATCTAGAATTTATTTATGAGTTTTCCATTTTTCATTTCTTTACAAGGACAAATAAAGTAACAGTAAATAGCAGGTCAATGTTTTTGAACAAATGTAATACAACATTATTAATATATGACCTTGTTATGTGTAAGTTAAAGGAATCAATGATTTCCTTTACAAGTTTTAGGGTTATTAGTGAAAGTTAAAAGTTGAATAAAATTGTATTGTATAAGAACACAGATTACAAAATTTTTCATGTACTGTTGTCACAGGTGATTTTCGTATATACTGACCGGAACAATATACTAGTATACAATTACAAATCTTAGTAAACGCTATTGTTGAAAAGTTTCTGTTTAATAGAGTTTGAATATGTCATAACCTTTTTCTTTGTATTCACGAATAATTATCATCAGAATGGACTGTTACCATTTGTAAACATTAACATAGAATAAAGCAAAACATCACTTTCCACATGTGTAACTACTAACACCTGATATAAAATGGACTAGTCCGAACAGTGGATAAATCATAGACTATTCCAAGTTTGTGTATTAACTGAGTTCATGAAGACAGCAGTGAAGTACTGATGAAGATGTTTGTCAAAATGAAAACAAAAACAAAGAATAAAGTTAGAAATATCAATTTTTTTCAACACTAGGAATCAGAATCGACCACAAGGTTTTAAAATCGATCATAGGATCAGATGCTGATGTCCGACTGATTAGTCGATGGTTCCGATGATCAGTGCACCACTAATAACTACTATGATCTGACCAAATGTTAGCTTCTTGTTAGCCAAGGAAACAGCTTATCTGAGTAACAGAATATTAGATAGACATTCTATAGAGATTTTTACACTACACACACATTTCAATTATGTCTCCCCTTCGAACGAAGGGAGATATATTGTTTTAATCTGATTTTTTCTTCCGCTTCTTCTGCTTAGGTCAATTATATTTGGTATGTGGGTGCATGACCATAAGGCGGTGTGTCACATACCGTAATGACCTTCGTAGGACCTTGACCTTTGACCTGAAGGTCAAATAATTGTTTTTTAAATATTATTTTCTTGTCTGGGCCATAACATTTTTGTCTTTCGAGGTAGGTCAATGATATTTGGTATGTGGGTGCATGACCATAAGGCGGTGTGTCATGTATCATAATGACCTTGACCTTTGACCTCAAGGTCAAGTAGTTGTTTTTTAAATAGTATTTATTTGGTATGCGGATGCATGACCATAAGGCGGTGTGTCGCATACCATAATGACCTTTGTGGGACCTTGACCTTTGACCTCAAGGTCAAATAATTGTATTTTAAATAGTATTTTCTTGTCCAGGCCATAATAGCATTTTTGTTTTTCGAGATAGGTCAATTATATTTGGTATGTTGGTGCATGACCATAAGGCGGTGTGTCACGTACCATAATGACCTTTGTGGGACCTTGACCTTTGACCTCAAGGTCAAATAAAAATTTTTAAATAGTATTTTCTTGTGCGGGCCATAACATTTTTGTCTTTCGAGATAGGCCAATGATATTTGGCATGTGGGTACATGACCATAAGGCGGTGTGTCGTGTACCGTAATGACCTTCGTTGGACCTTGACCTTTGACCTCAAGGTCAAATAATTGTTTTTTAGATAGTATTTATTTGGTATGTGCGTGCATGACCATAAGGCGGCGTGTCGCATACCGTAATGCCCTTCGTGGACTTTGACCTCAAGGTCAAATAATTGTTTTTCAAATAGTATTTTCTTGTGCGGGCCATAACATTTTTTTCTTTCGAGATAGGTCAATGATATTTGGCATGTGGGTACATGACCATAAGGCAGTGTGTCATGTACCATAATGACCTTCATGTGACCTTGACCTTTGACTTCAAGATCAAGTAGTTGTTTTTTAAATAGTATTTATTTGGTATGTGGGTGCATGACCATAAGGCAGTGTGTCGCATACCATAATGACCTTCGTGGGACTTTGACCTCAAGGTCAAATAATTGTATTTTAAATAGTATTTTCTTGTCCATGCCATAATAGCATTTTTGTTTTTCGAGATAGGTCAATTATATTTGGTATGTTGGTGCATGACCATAAGGCGGTGTGTCACGTACCGTAATGACCTTTGTGGGACCTTGACCTTTGACCTCAAGGTCAAATAATTGTATTTTAAATAGTATTTTCTTGTCCAGGCCATAATAACATTTTTGTCTGTCGAGATAGGTCAATGATATTTGGCATGTGGGTACATGACCATAAGGTGGTGTGTCGTGTACCATAATGACCTTCGTTGGACCTTGACCTTTGACCTCAAGGTCAAATAATTGTTTTTTAGATAGTAAATATTTGGTATGTGGGTGCATGACCATAAGGCGGTGTGTCGCATACCGTAATGCCCTTCGTGGACCTTGACCTTTAACCTCAAGGTCAAATAATTGTTTTTTAAATAGTATTTTCTTGTGCGGACCATAACATTTTTGTCTTTCGAGATAGGTCAATGATATTTGGCATGTGGGTACATGACCATAAGGTGGTGTGTCGTGTACCGTAATGACCTTCATTGGACCTTGACCTTTGACCTCAAGGTCAAATAATTGTTTTTTAGATAGTATTTATTTGGTATGTGGGTGCATGACCATAAGGCGGTGTGTCGCATACCGTAATGCCCTTCGTGGACCTTGACCTTTGACCTCAAGGTCAAATAATTGTTTTTTAAATAGTATTTTCTTGTGCGGGCCATAACATTTTTTTCTTTCGAGATAGGTCAATGCTATTTGGTATGTGGGTGCATAACCATAAGGCGGTGTGTCGTGTACCATATTGACCTTTGTGGGACCTTGACCTTTGACCTCAAGGTCAAATAATTGTCTTTTAAATAGTATTTTCTTGCCCGGGCCATAACATTTTTGTCTTTCGAGATAGGTTGTTGTACAGATGGCGCATGAAGGGGAGACATAAGTTTTAGGTATCTAAAACAGTTCTTGCTAGTTTGTTTTATATTATATTTGCCTTCTGAAGATAAGTGTTTTAACAGTAAGATCATGCACCTTTTGCTTAATTAATATATGTACAAATTGGTGTCATCTGTTTATCATCTGTATTGTCATCATACTATTGATACTGTTATCCTAAAATTCTTTTACCTCACTTAGTACTCCAATCTTGTTGTTATACAGAGAAATTAGACATTGATCACACATGTCTTTCAAGGAAAAATCATAATGGAGTGGAAAATACAGAGAGCCAAAATTAACGTTGAACACCCATTTTCTCGGGTCTTTCTTGAAAACACTATACTCTTTGTCACATTATTTGATTTTCCAAAATATGGTGCTGAGATGTTTAGATGCTCATTCCTTATCCTTTTGCTTTGATAATCCAGTACAATAATCCATCCTAATATAAACCATTCTTGTTCTATTTTCTTCCTTGACTGTTTGAATGGATGCATATGTGCTTGACTTTCTCCCCAGAGATTTAACATTATGTGTCAACATCTTTGTTTCTAACGTGAGCTAGAGTTGTTTACCTCACTTCATTTAAATTTGTTTGATATAGCTGAGGTTTTTTGACAGAGTTGTATCATCTGCATCATCTACTTTAGTTTTACCTGCAAGTTGACATTAAGGAGAATTCCAAGATCATGCTGTTAATTGCTCCCAAGTTACCCACCAGTTGACATTAAAGAGAATTCCAAGATCATGCTGTTAATTGCTCCCAAGTTACCCACCAGTTGACATTAAAGAGAATTCCAAGATCATGCTGTTAATTGCTCCCAAGTTACCCACCAGTTGACATTAAAGAGAATTCCAAGATCATGCTGTTAAATGCTCCCAAGTTACCCACCAGTTGACATTAAAGAGAATTCCAAGATCATGCTGTTAAATGCTCCCAAGTTACCCACCAGTTGACATTAAAGAGAATTCCAAGATCATGCTGTTAATTGCTCCCAAGTTACCCACCAGTTGACATTAAGGAGAATTCCAAGATCATGCTGTTAATTGCTCCCAAGTTACCCACCAGTTGACATTAAAGAGAATTCCAAGATCATGCTGTTAATTGCTCCCAAGTTACCCACCAGTTGACATTAAAGAGAATTCCAAGATCATGCTGTTAATTGCTCCCAAGTTACCCACCAGTTGACATTAAGGAGAATTCCAAGATCATGCTGTTAATTGCTCCCAAGTTACCCACAAGTTGACATTAAAGAGAATTCCAAGATCATGCTGTTAATTGCTCCCAAGTTACCCACAAGTTGACATTAAAGAGAATTCCAAGATCATGCTGTTAATTGCTCCCAAGTTACCCACAAGTTGACATTAAAGAGAATTCCAAGATCATGCTGTTAATTGCTCCCAAGTTACCCACCAATTGACATTAAAGAGAATTCCAAGATCATGCTGTTAATTGCTCCCAAGTTACCCACAAGTTGACATTAAAGAGAATTCCAAGATCATGCTGTTAATTGCTCCCAAGTTACCCACAAGTTGACATTAAAGAGAATTCCAAGATCATGCTGTTAATTGCTCCCAAGTTACCCACAAGTTGACATTAAAGAGAATTCCAAGATCATGCTGTTAATTGCTCCCAAGTTACCCACCAATTGACATTAAAGAGAATTCCAAGATCATGCTGTTAATTGCTCCCAAGTTACCCACCAGTTGACATTAAGGAGAATTCCAAGATCATGCTGTTAATTGCTCCCAAGTTACCCACCAATTGACATTAAAGAGAATTCCAAGATCATGCTGTTAATTGCTCCCAAGTTACCCACCAGTTGACATTAAGGAGAATTCCAAGATCATGCTGTTAATTGCTCCCAAGTTACCCACCAGTTGACATTAAAGAGAATTCCAAGATCATGCTGTTAATTGCTCCCAAGTTACCCACCAGTTGACATTAAAGAGAATTCCAATATCATGCTGTTAATTGCTCCCAAGTTACCCACCAGTTGACATTAAGGAGAATTCCAAGATCATGCTGTTAATTGCTCCCAAGTTACCCACAAGTTGACATTAAAGAGAATTCCAAGATCATGCTGTTAATTGCTCCCAAGTTACCCACCAGTTGACATTAAGGAGAATTCCAAGATCATGCTGTTAATTGCTCCCAAGTTACCCACCAGTTGACATTAAAGAGAATTCCAAGATCATGCTGTTAATTGCTCCCAAGTTACCCACCAGTTGACATTAAGGAGAATTCCAAGATCATGCTGTTAATTGCTCCCAAGTTACCCACCAGTTGACATTAAGGAGAATTCCAAGATCATGCTGTTAATTGCTCCCAAGTTACCCACAAGTTGACATTAAAGAGAATTCCAAGATCATGCTGTTAATTGCTCCCAAGTTACCCACCAATTGACATTAAAGAGAATTCCAAGATCATGCTGTTAATTGCTTCCAAGTTACCCACCTGTTGACATTAAGGAGAATTCCAAGATCATGCTGTTAATTGCTCCCAAGTTACCCACCAGATGACATTAAAGAGAATTCCAAGATCATGCTGTTAATTGCTCCCAAGTTACCCACCAGTTGACATTAAAGAGAATTCCAAGATCATGCTGTTAATTGCTCCCAAGTTACCCACCAGATGACATTAAAGAGAATTCCAAGATCATGCTGTTAATTGCTCCCAAGTTACCCACCAGTTGACATTAAAGAGAATTCCAAGATCATGCTGTTAATTGCTCCCAAGTTACCATTCTAGTTAAAACAATAGTAGAAAACCATGTGTTAATTCCCTGTAGACATACAAAAAAAAAAAGATATGCAAAACAGCTCAGATCGATGATACGTCATTGTGGAATTAGAGTTGCACCAGATTCAAGCTTTAGATTTGACTCAACACAGCAAGTATAGTTGATTTCTTGTTGGTTTCAGCTGACTTTTGAAAGGGTGACACAGAGTATTGTCAGTAATATTAATTGTTTTTGGAGAAATAAATGTACCAAATAATATGTTTTGTGGCATGGGATTATTTTTTTGGTGAAGAAAAATTGGTATTTGCTGCTGACTTTTTTCTGGTGAAGGGAACAATCATCTAATGTATACACTTTTTATATGGACACTGGTTTTTTTTTTATACAGCAAAATTTTAATGTTTTGACTTGTGGTACATTATAAGGAAGATTTAATTTTAACTTTTTTTTTTTTTTTTTATAAAATAAAATAAAATAGTGATAAGTTTATCTAGAAGTAATAGCTAAGAATATTAAAATATCTACTCAATTTGTGTAGTGTTGTCATTATTTATGTATCACATTTTTATTAATGAAAAATTTATGTCTAGACATTATGCCTAAAATACATTACCGCAGATTACATTACTAAGCAATGTATTCTTTCATTACAAGTATTGTGCTTTTTCTAATTTCAGATTATAAATAGTCAGTATCCAGAATACCGCTGGTTATCGTTGTTAGTAGAATCATTTATAGTTGTCAGTATCACAGTATCATTTCTAGTCAATGGAGCTATATTATATCATACTTGTAAGTACGGTACACTTTGTAGTCAAATGATGAACTTATTTTTTCGGTACATTTATGACACTTTTATTATGGCTAATGATCAATATAGAACTGATATACTTAATATTAACATAATTAAATATCACCACATTAAATGATCGAGTTATGGCTATTTTTAGCTGTCCTTTTAAGGATACATTACTGATATGTCATAAAATATTTGAACTATTTCTAACAAGTACCAAATTAAAATGTCAACAGTAAGTTATAAAAACGACAAAAATTATGTAAAATCCTTTGAAGCTTAAGTTGACATGAAGTAAATAAACTGATGATCATTTTGCCACTCTCTTGACTCACATATATAAAATATACATACTTTAACATTCCATTCAGATATTTCATATAAACGTGTCGACACACGATATTTGATATCTACATTTTTTTTACATGCACATTAATTAACAATAATGTCAAATTAAAATAATTAATTTTTCAGTGTCAGGGTGGATAAAATCAGTGTGGACCAAAGATAAACAGACCACTTACAAATCAAAGACAAAATGTATAAATGGAGAATGGTAAATTTATGAACATGTTCAGACCTATTAGATAAAGTTAAAGATAACATGAACAACTGTACAACAATAATCTATAATCTTTCAAACTAAATAAACCATTTCTGCTGTCCCTTGTCTACTGTTTTAATGGAGAATGGTATTTATAAGGGTCTTGTAGGTGTCTAATTTAATGAAAATTTGTTCACACCACGATATAGTGAAATATTGCTAAAATTGGCATTAAACACCAATCAATCAATCAATCTCAGAAACCACCATATGATTGATTGAACTGCTACTTGGTAGTAACAATCCTAATATGATTCTCTACTAGGTGTGTAGTTTTTTTTATTGTTGATCTGAAATCTAAAATAGCTGCCATAGATTATCATATGACCCTTTTAGAAAATGTATGTAGCTTTTCTTGTTAAACTATGTGAATTTTATTGACCTCAAACAGAAATTTCGATGAGATAATAATGATGTCCACTTTGTACTAGACCATGTCCATTTTGTACTAGACCATGTCCACTTTGTACTAGACCATGTCCACTTTGTACTAGACCATGTCCACTTTGTACTAGACGATGTCCACTTTGTACTAGACCATGTCCATTTTGTACTAGACCATGTCCACTTTGTACTAGACCATGTCCACTTTGTACTAGACCATGTCCACTTTGTACTAGACCATGTCCACTTTGTACTAGACCATGTCCACTTTGTACTAGACCATGTCCACTTTATACTAGACGATGTCCACTTTGTACTAGACCATGTCCACTTTGTACTAGACCATGTCCACTTTGTACTAGACCATGTCCACTTTATACTAGACGATGTCCACTTTGTACTAGACCATGTCCACTTTGTACTAGACGATGTCCACTTTGTACTAGACGATGTCCACTTTGTACTAGACCATGTCCACTTTGTACTAGACCATGTCCACTTTGTACTAGACCATGTCCACTTTGTACTAGACCATGTCCACTTTGTACTAGACGATGTCCACTTTGTACTAGACCATGTCCACTTTGTACTAGACCATGTCCACTTTGTACTAGACCGTGTCCACTTTGTACTAGACCAACACTCTTAGTTGGATTTTTGTAGTGCTAGCTCACAGAAACAATATGTCGCCCAATGGAACACATGATCCTGATTCAGAGCCAACTAGTCTTTCTCTTACTCCTTAATACTGTATTCTTAGCGGAGAAGCAGCAAATACTAATTTTATAGTATCTGGTTAGACCTGACTGGGGCTTAAACCCATGATCCACTGTACTTGAGACTAGCGTGCTAACCAGTAAGTACATCACCAATGTGGTTCATTTAATTTCCGTCTTTTTATGATGATATTCATCAAAATGCAATGAATCACTTGTCAGTTAAATTTTGCTCTTAAAATTGTATATGGTCATGTTTAGAATGTCATGATCAATGTCAATTCTGAATATGAGGTCATGGTCAACCTCAATTCTGAATATGAGGTCATGGTCAACCTCAGCTAAATTGACATCATTGTAAAGTTTGAATATTGAACCTTTGCAGTGTAGAAGGATATTTTATCAAGAATTGTTATGACTTAGCATTTTATAAAATTTGTAAAAGTGGAAAGAACAACAGCCAGACTTTGACTTTGTTTTTCCATTCCAATGTCCACATGGAGTGTCATATTGAAGTGTAAGAACAAAAACAGAAACACTTGTCAGAATTATCACCATTTTATGAGCCAGTTATTGAAAATGGCCTTGATTAAGTTAAATACAACTCGATACAACAATATGTGATAGAGTTTGTCAGTGACTTGCAGAAGGTCAGTGGTTCTCTCTGGGTACACTGGTTTCCTCCACCAATAAAACTGACCACCATGATATAGCTGAAATATTGTTGAAAGTGGCATTAAACACCCTAATCCTAACTCTAAATCAAATACATTTTTTGCTGTCAAATTAATGTCAGAATTTCATTTTCCCATTGATACTTGATGTATACATACATATATTTTTCTTTCAGTATGTGTAATAGGGCTGTGGCTCTTATTTTTTTGATGTATACATACATATATTTTTCTTTCAGTATGTGCAATAGGGCTATGGCTCTTATTTTCTTGATGTATACATACATATATTTTTCTTTCAGTATGTGTAATAGGGTTGTGGCTCTTATTTTCTTGATGTATACATACATATATTTTTCTTTCAGTATGTGTAATAGGGCTGTGGCTCTTATTTTCTTGATGTATACATATATTTTTCTTTCAGTATGTACAATAGGGCTGTGGCTCTTATTTCCTTGATGTATACATACATATATTTTTCTTTCAGTATGTACAATAGGGCTGTGGCTCTTATTTTTCTTTCAGTATGTGTAATAGGGCTGTGGCTCTTATTTTCTTGATGTATACATACATATATTTTTCTTTCAGTATGTGTAATAGGGCTGTGGCTCTTATTTTCTAGATGTATACATACATATATTTTTCTTTCAGTATGTACAATAGGGTTGTGGCTCTTATTTTCTTGATGTATATATACATATATTTTTCTTTCAGTATGTGTAATAGGGCTGTGGCTCTTATTTTCTTGATGTATACATATATTTTTCTTTCAGTATATGTAATAGGGTTGTGGCTCTTATTTTCTTGATGTATACATACATATATATTTTTCTTTCAGTATGTGCAATAGGGCTGTGGCTCTTATTTTCTTGATGTATACATACATATATTTTTCTTTCAGTATATACAATAGGGCTGTGGCTCTTATTTCCTTGATGTATACATACATATATTTTTCTTTCAGTATGTACAATAGGGTTGTGGCTCTTATTTTCTTGATGTATACATACATATATTTTTCTTTCAGTATGTGTAATAGGGCTGTGGCTCTTATTTTCTTGATATATACATACATATATTTTTCTTTCAGTATATACAATAGGGCTGTGGCTCTTATTTCCTTGATGTATACATACATATATTTTTCTTTCAGTATGTACAATAGGGTTGTGGCTCTTATTTCCTTGATGTATACATACATATATTTTTCTTTCAGTATGTACAATAGGGCTGTGGCTCTTATTTCCTTGATGTATACATACATATATTTTTCTTTCAGTATGTGTAATAGGGTTGTGGCTCTTATTTTCTTGATGTATACATACATATATTTTTCTTTCAGTATGTGTAATAGGGCTGTGGCTCTTATTTTCTTGATGTATACATATATTTTTCTTTCAGTATGTACAATAGGGCTGTGGCTCTTATTTTCTTGATGTATACATACATATATTTTTCTTTCAGTATGTGTAATAGGGCTGTGGCTCTTATTTTCTTGATGTATACATACATATATTTTTCTTTCAGTATGTGTAATAGGGCTGTGGCTCTTATTTTCTTGATGTATACATATATGTTTCTTTCAGTATGTGTAATAGGGCTGTGGCTCTTATTTTCTTGATGTATACATACATATATTTTTCTTTCAGTATGTGTAATAGGGCTGTGGCTCTTATTTCCTTGATGTATACATACATATATTTTTCTTTCAGTATGTGTAATAGGGCTGTGGCTCTTATTTCCTTGATGTATACATACATATATTTTTCTTTCAGTATGTGCAATAGGGCTGTGGCTCTTATTTTCTTGATGTATACATACATATATTTTTCTTTCAGTATGTGTAATAGGGCTGTGGCTCTTATTTCCTTGATGTATACATACATATATTTTTCTTTCAGTATGTGTAATAGGACTGTGGCTCTTATTTTCTTGATGTATACATACATATATTTTTCTTTCAGTATGTGTAATAGGGCTGTGGCTCTTATTTCCTTGATGTATACATACATATATTTTTCTTTCAGTATGTACAATAGGGTTGTGGCTCTTATTTCCTTGATGTATACATACATATATTTTTCTTTCAGTATGTGTAATAGGGCTGTGGCTCTTATTTCCTTGATGTATACATACATATATTTTTCTTTCAGTATGTGTAATAGGACTGTGGCTCTTATTTTCTTGATGTATACATACATATATTTTTCTTTCAGTATGTGTAATAGGGCTGTGGCTCTTATTTCCTTGATGTATACATACATATATTTTTCTTTCAGTATGTACAATAGGGTTGTGGCTCTTATTTCCTTGATGTATACATACATATATTTTTCTTTCAGTATGTACAATAGGGCTGTGGCTCTTATTTCCTTGATGTATACATACATATATTTTTCTTTCAGTATGTGTAATAGGGTTGTGGCTCTTATTTTCTTGATGTATACATACATATATTTTTCTTTCAGTATGTGTAATAGGGCTGTGGCTCTTATTTTCTTGATGTATACATATATTTTTCTTTCAGTATGTACAATAGGGCTGTGGCTCTTATTTTCTTGATGTATACATACATATATTTTTCTTTCAGTATGTGTAATAGGGCTGTGGCTCTTATTTTCTTGATGTATACATACATATATTTTTCTTTCAGTATGTGTAATAGGGCGGTGGCTCTTATTTTCTTGATGTATACATATATGTTTCTTTCAGTATGTGTAATAGGGCTGTGGCTCTTATTTTCTTGATGTATACATACATATATTTTTCTTTCAGTATGTGTAATAGGGCTGTGGCTCTTATTTCCTTGATGTATACATACATATATTTTTCTTTCAGTATGTGTAATAGGGCTGTGGCTCTTATTTCCTTGATGTATACATACATATATTTTTCTTTCAGTATGTGCAATAGGGCTGTGGCTCTTATTTTCTTGATGTATACATACATATATTTTTCTTTCAGTATGTGTAATAGGGCTGTGGCTCTTATTTCCTTGATGTATACATACATATATTTTTCTTTCAGTATGCGTAATAGGACTGTGGCTCTTATTTTCTTGATGTATACATACATATATTTTTCTTTCAGTATGTGTAATAGGGCTGTGGCTCTTATTTCCTTGATGTATACATACATATATTTTTCTTTCAGTATGTGCAATAGGGCTGTGGCTCTTATTTCCTTGATGTATACATACATATATTTTTCTTTCAGTATGTACAATAGGGTTGTGGCTCTTATTTTCTTGATGTATACATACATATATTTTTCTTTCAGTATGTGTAATAGGGCTGTGGCTCTTATTTCCTTGATGTATACATACATATATTTTTCTTTCAGTATATGTAATAGGGTTGTGGCTCTTATTTTCTTTACTGTAGTGTTTGTTGTGGCTATGTTGGATCCCAGGGTAAGTATTCTAGAAATGTTCTGATGAAACTGCTTTATGATGTGTGCAGGACCGTTTTAACAGCATTATAGGCCCCTGAGCAAAGCAGTGCACTGGGGCCCTTACATACACAATCACTCACAAGAATAAAAATATAAATGATATATACAATTAATCATATATTTATTGTATTGGTACTTCCAACAAAATCAGTGTTTAAACTTTAAAAAGCATGGCGTACACAACATACATAGATTAGCATGGGATCCATATGCTCGTGGGGCCCCCCCGGGCAACTGTGTTAAGACGACACTGGTTGTTGTGTGGTTGATCAAATAAATGTTGTTTCATATAAATATCTACAGTCAATCCTGCTTTAGTGACCACCTCTATTAAACAATAACTTATTTGACTATGTCACCATAATTTTAATTTACCTTCAGTGTATTTCATATTAATTACCCTGTATTTAGCAACCACATGTCGTATGTGACCTTATTTCAATGTTGCCTTAAATGGTCATATAAGACATGTTTGACTGTCTGCTTTAATACTAAAGTATTCAAGGTTTATATATTTTTCTCTCTCACAAATTAAGTTACGAGTCATGCTTTTAATGAAAGACTTATCAACTACGATATAAGGTAATGTCGTGGCAACACAAAAAGCTTCAAATGGTAGTATGCAAGGTGTTCAAATCGTTCAACTGTATATAAATGTAGCTGAAGATATTTTGTTTGATAAATAAATAAATGACATTATCCATTATGTTTCAAAGGTTGTCATGAATAAATTAAGTCCATAAAATATTGCCAGCTGTTTAGATGATCACCTGGAGCTTTGCGACATACATGTATGCTAACACGACAACTTGTCACATCTGTAGCATGTTCTACATATTAATATTTACGAGATATGTTACATTACATGAAATTAATGTGAATGTGACATTGCAAGTCATATAGATTTATATGTATAGAAATGTAATCTAGACATTACAGGTCATGTAGATTTCTATGTATAGAAATGTAATCTAGACATTACAGGTCATATAAAATTCTATGTAAAGAAATGTAATCATGACATTACAGGTCATGTAGATTTCTATGTAAAGAAATGTAATCTAGACATTACAGGTCATATATATTTCTATGTAAAGAAATGTAATCTAGACATTACAGGTCATATAGATTTCTATGTAAAGAAATGTAATCATGACATTATAGGTCATATAGATTTCTATGTAAAGAAATGTAATCATGACATTACAGGTCATGTAGATTTCTATGTAAAGAAATGTAATCATGACATTACAGGTCATGTAGATTTCTATATAAAGAAATGTAATCATGACATTACAGGTCATACAGATTTCAATATAAAGAAATGTAATCATGACATTACAGGTCATGCAGATTTCTATGTAAGGAAATGTAATCATGACATTATAGGTCATAAAGATTTCTATGTAAAGAAATGTAATCTAGACATTACAGGTCATGTAGATTTCTATGTAAAGAACATGCTACAGATTTCTATATAAAGAAATGTTATCATGACATTATAGGTCATAAAGATTTCTATGTAAAGAAATGTAATCTAGACATTACAGGTCATGTAGATTTCTATGTAAAGAAATGTAATCTAGACATTACAGGTCATGTAGATTTCTATGTAAAGAAATGTAATCATGGCATTATAGGTCACATATATTTCTGTGCATAGAAATGTGATCATGACATTACCGTTCATATAGATTTATATGTAAAGAAATGTAATCATGACATTACAGGTCATATAGATTTCTGTGTAATGAAATGTAATCATGACATTACAGTTCTTATAGATTTCTATGTAAAGAAATGTAATCATGACATTACAGGTCATACAAATTTCTATGAAATAAATGTATACCACGAATAATAATGAATTCATTTTATCATGAAATGGTAAGTTTTTAACCACTATTTCCTATTTGTTTATATTATTTTTATCCAATTCTTACGAATATATTAATCTTAATTTTTAGACAAGATAAGTTTTATCTGTATTATATTTGTTTTCAGGGTTTTGTAGAAATTTTGGAGAAATATTCATCACTTACTTTGAACTTAGAGGCTGGTTTATTTGTTTTTCTTATGATGCTTAGTGCCAGGAAAAAGTACACACTGTAAGGATAGCAATTTTATATTTTCTTTTTCTCATCAAAGGCCAATATCAGTAATGGTCAACAATTTTATATTATCTTTTTCTCATCAAAGGTTAATATCAGTAATGGTCAACAATTTTATATTTTCTTTTTCTCATCAAAGGCTAATATCAGTAATGGTCAACAATTTCACTATTAACCACTCTCTTACTCAAGTAAACTTTTAAAATATAAGACGAACTGGTAGTAATTGCTTGCGATTATTTCTCAAATTTAAATTTTGCTGTATTGTACTCAAGTTATACTTTGTTTAATGTTAAATTTAGTCATTGTTTAGAAAATTCATGTTGAACAAATTTGGTGATACAGGTGCTTGGGATAGAAGAATGTCTGGCATGCTTCCATCTGTTTGTCTGCATGGCCAGTCAATATACTTACCTAAATATTCCTGTAGGAGTACTGAAGAAGAAGTATCTTTTCAGAGTGATTCAAAATCAAAGATGGCTGCCCTGGCCTCTGATTGACCTAAACTTTATTTACTTCTTATCCATAACTACTGCACATTTAGTCATTAAATATCCCAAAAATGTTTCCTGGGTGTTACTTTTCAGAGCGAATTGGAATCCAAGATGGCTACCCTGGCCTGTGATTTGCCTTGGCATTTTTTACTTCTTTTCTATGACTACCTGTGCAGTCACCACACTTGTCAGAAATATTCCTCTAGGAGTTTTGAAGAAGTGTTGTTACTTTTCATTGTGAATAGAAATCCAAGATGTCCACCCTTGCGTCTGCTTTATACTGTGACATTTTTTACTACTCCAGAGTTACTGCATGCCAAACTGTAAAACTGGTATAGGAAGAAGCCCTTGTCAATTTGCTGCGGTCATATCATGCTACACCTGGTGTAGCCCCTTATTTCCATATGATTGGCTCTTGAAGATCTTACAACATATTTTACAATATAGTTGTTCAGGCTCTGAATGTTTTTAATTTGTTTGTGAGATGAATATTGATATTAAACCTGTGGATTGGTCCCAACTATTGGGTTTTAAAGCTAATATTATAAGCATATATATATAATAATTCAAGTAATTTAATTAGTTGTATATAGTATGCATCGATATATAACACCCTTCAAACTGAATCAGTGGTGTAATGGTTGGCATGCTCGCCGTGAGTGCAGTAGATTGTGGGCTCAGGCCCCGGTCAGATCAAACCAAAGACTATAAAATTGGTATTTGTTGCTTCTCTGATAAGCATGCAGCATTAAAGAGCAAGAGCAAAAACTGGTCAGCTCTGAATCAGGATAATGTGTTCGAGTGGAGTATCATATCTACAAGAGGATTATTGTTTCATCGAGTTAACACTATAAAAATATAACTTAGCGTGTTGGTCTAGTACAAAGTGGAGTGCATTATCATCTCATCGAATGTAAGTTGTGTTCACCATGATATAGCTGATTGATTATTTGGTGTTTAACAGCAATCACTCACTCATTCATGCCCCTCTATTGTCCAATCTATAATTGAGATAGTAAAAGAAATTTGTTAGAAGAGTTTGAAGATACCAAAGAGGTAATCAGAATCTGTAACTCGAAGAAGAACAAACAATACAATGGCCAAAAGAAGAAGGACAAAAGGACAAACACCTATCTACAAAACACCACACAGAAAATTAAAGGTCGAGCAACACAAACCCCACTATAAACTGGGGGTGAACTCAGTTGCTCGGGAAGGGTAAGCTCCAAAAATTGCACCCGCCATGTTACTGTAGTTACAAACTTGGTAACATTTCTTATCATTTCTATAAAGTAGTACTCGCCCAAATTAAACAAGAAAAATCTCAACAAATAAATACAATACACAACATATGATAATGTAATATTAGAGAACTAGAAAGTATTACATTATTGTTTTTCATTACAGACAACAGAAGATAGCATTAAGAATACCAAGATATATGAGACCATTTCAGCTGACTGTACCTTTATTCTTTGGTTTTGCTGTTATTTTTGATCTATACAATGCCATAAATGATATTATTACAGAAAGTTCATTTAAGGGTCCAGAGTTGAACTCTACATATATAAATAGTACATTTGTTAGTGAGATTTTACCTGACTTAAACAGTTCAGGGACAACTGGTGCTCAATTGGGACCAATGGCTTTGCCTTTAAATTCTACCAATTATACAAATTTCTTTTAAAATTAATTTTACTAAGCAAGATATTTATTTATTCATGTTGACATTTTTATTATATTTGTACAGGGAAATCTCTAAAATGTATATGCTATATATATTTTTTTATAAAATATTATTGTATAGGCATGTTTTGACATGGACAGTGGGCATTTTTATCAAGATGTTTTCTTGTTAAACCTTGTGTAACATTGTATTCATTGGGATGACTGGTAGTACATGTACTTCATCTCTTGGTTGTATTAGGTGACTAGTGATACATGTACTTCATCTCTTGGTTGTATCAGGTGACTAGTGATACATGTACTTCATCTCTTATTTGTATCACACTTTCATCTTCAACTTGTGGAAGGCTGTCAGTACTAGTTAACCGTATTTTATGTGATAGAAAATGATTTGTTTTCGTGACTTGTATAATTCTACACAACAAAGGACTGGGGGCAATAAGGGCCAAAATTGGCCCTACCTTTGATGTCGATAAAATTTTCTCTAAAATATGTTCCCAACATGTGCTTTTCATAAATAAATACAGTTTGTTAATATGTATCCTGTGATGTCAACCTAATTTTGCATTTTGATTTGCTGCCATAAGGATATTTGTATTTTGCAATAAGAGTTTTATAAAAATTCCCAGATATCTAATTAGGCAATGCTTTAAAGTAAAACTGGGTGAATGAGGACATCTACATATATTTGCTTCTATTACTGGTATTTTATTTTGCTAAATTTTATGTTATAATAATATTTATTTAAATACATGTATATTTATTATTATATTTTATTAAATATTTCTTGTTATTTCACACCGTAGTGAACCCTTGGTTATAAACTGGTATTTATCTACTTTCTGTGTTTCAACTACATCAATTTTCTATCCATGTTAACCCTGAGGTAAACCAGGGGTTGTTGTGGTCATGATCGTATGGTAGTTGGATTTACAACTACCTGTGCAATCAGTGCCTATCATCACTAAAGTTTTGAGTTCGAACCCCGTTCATGGCAAGGTATACTCAATACAACATTATGTGATAAATTTGTCAGTGACCTTAATTTGGACAGGTCGATGGTTTTCTGCAGGTACTCCGGTTTCCTCCACCAATAAACCTGACCGCCATGATATAATTGAAATATTGCTGAAAGTGGAGTTGATCACCATAACACTATTTTCATTATTTTATTTCTACTTGTTGTTTATTAGCTTTGTCTATCTGGATTATTGTTGATGTATTATCTTTGTGGTAATAAACTAGTTTTTTTCCACTACAAACTCTCAAGTTAGCATTTTAAATAATTAATATTAAAATTGGTGATGTTTTAGTATAAAGAGCACCATGTAAGTTGTAATCAAAGCAGTAACTGACAGAAATACATTATAAAAATATATAATGGAAACTAGAAGCATGAACCTTTAATAACTCATACACCAAATATAAAACCTGTTACATGTATTGTCATTAGATAATATTATAAACATACTGCCCTTGGATGAAGGTGTTAAAGTAGATTAACACACGAGGGAAAAAATTATCACCCGAGGGTGATAATTTTATCACAGTGTGTTAATCACCCTAACACCTTCATCCAAGGGCAGTATGTTTTTTATTATACTGAATGGCTACTGATTCAAGTGTGCATTATGTTATTAGAAGGACAATTGTTAAAAAAATAAAAAGTCATCAATTAAGATAGTTTTCTTACATTAACAACAACAAAACATCAAATAGCAACAAATTTAACAAGATAATAACACAATGTTTATAACAATTAATGTAAAATGTTAATTTTATATTTTGATAAATATTATCACATGTTTGCTTCTATATTCCGACTATTGCATAAATAATTTTCAAGGTAGGCTATAATTGTTTTATCATTTTTCAATATTATTATTTAAGTGTCTGTCTCACAGAAAACCATGCAAACTCGTAACATAGTGATATTTTCAAAACCTTATGAAATCTTGTCCATGAAATACCTTTGGCCAAGTACAATTAACACACAAAATATTTTTTGTACAAGATATAAAAAGGGCCTCAGGCAGTGCCTTTCCATGTATATTTTCAGATGATTTCAGGCCAACGATGTTTGAATTGCATGGCAAGTTGCAAAAGTTAGAAAAATAACACGGTGTTGTTCATCCACTGGAGGCTGCCATTTCTAATTTTATAATCTTAGAAGTGAAGACTTCCGAAAAGGGAGGTTACTCCGTCATTTTCTCTATCAGATAGACATGTGTATTTTCTTGCTCAACGTTAAAGTCCGGATTGAAAAAGGGAATTAAAATGATATATCATATGTAATTTATTTACAATAAACACACAAATTACCTTTAATAAGAATCACTAATAGTTTATTGCAAAAATTTGCATATATTTTAAGCAATGCCTTTTAAGCTAAAATTGCACACATGACCATACTTTTGGGTGCAAGAACTTTTTTGCAAATTATTTGCCAAAGGCAGATTTTTTATATATCTTAGTTTTGAGATTGGTCTGTTTAAAAATGTTCATTTCAAGTCAAAGAAATCTCCCCCAACTCCAATATTGTGCATCAAAATTAAGGAATTTTACTGATTTTGAAAATTTGTCTATAGCATATTTTTTGATGGCCTTAAAAATTTTCACAAAGTTTTTTTCAAAAAATGTTTTTGGTGATCATTGTCTTTAAACATTATACTTTGAGGAAACAATGCGAATTTTTACTTCTGAGATATATATTAAATTTAACCATTTTTAAGGATTTTTGCAATAGCTAAAATGGAAATCCTCATTTTACAACAAAAATGAAAATAT
Organism: Bathymodiolus brooksi; assembly: GCA_963680875.1. Lineage (NCBI taxonomy): Eukaryota > Metazoa > Mollusca > Bivalvia > Mytilida > Modiolidae > Bathymodiolus > Bathymodiolus brooksi. The sequence goes on along the minus strand of OY804576.1, from coordinate 135,141,676 downwards.
ATAGGAAATATGTATGATATATTTTAAAATACTAGGCATCAAATATTTAGAAAATGTATAACTTTTTTTTCTTGCTGAAATTAGCTTTGTTACATTTTTTTGGATTTTGCATGGTTTTCTGTGAGACACACTTAAATACATGTCTTAAAATTTAGAAATTTTATGAAAACTGAAATTTTTGAAACTTTTTGAAAATTTAATCATTTTGAAATTTTTTTTGAAAACTTTGAAATCTTATGAAAATTTTGAATTTTTTTGAAATTTTTGAAATTTTGAAATTTTTTGAAAATTTTGAACTTTAAAACAAAATAATTTTTTTGAAATTTTAGAATTTTGAAAATCGGTAAACCACGGCTGCTCATTTCAAAATTTCAAAAATTTTAATTTTTCCGGATCGGCAAACTTCGGGCTCAGCGGGTGTTAATTTTAGGCATTAACACCCGTTGCTAATATTATCACATGTTGCTAGGGATGGGCGGGGCTTATGAAAGGTTAGTGAAAATTAACAAATGCCGCTTGTCCAATGAAATGAATGGATAATGTAAGAAATTTGCATAAAGTATAATAATATTATTTAAATATACATGTCTTAAAATTTTGAAATTTTATGACAACTTTTGAATTTTTTAAACTTGTTTAAAATTTTATCATTTTGAAATTTTTTGAAAAATTATGAACATTTTGCATTTTTTTGAAATTTTTTGAAATTATTGAACTTTAAAACAATTTTTTTTTTTAATTTTATCATTTTGAAAATCGGTAAACCTCGGCCGGAGCGGGTGTTAATTTTTTCGGATCGGCAAACTTCGGGCTTAGCGGGTGTTAATTTTAGGCATTAACACCCGTTGCTAATATTATCACATGTTGCTAGGGATGGGCAGGGCTTATGAAAGGTTAGTGAACATTAACAAATGCCGCTTATCCAATGAAATGAATGGATAATGTAAGAAATTTGCATAAAGTATAATAAAATATTTTTATTGTGATGGTATAAACAGCTGTTCAATGCTATCCATGTTTTTTGCCATCTGTTAGTATTTGACTATTTGTGTGTGATTGTTGTTTAACGCCAATTCAGAAATTTTTCAGCATTATCATGGTGATAACAAGTTAATTTTCAATGAAATGATGAGGTCCGCTTTGTTCAAGACCAACACGCTGAGTTGGATTTTTATAGTGCTAGCTCACTAAGACAACAGTCCGCGGGTAGACATGTCGCTCCACTCGGGACACATTATTCTGATTCCAAGCCAACCAGTCTTTGGTCTTTCTCCTTAATGCTGCGTGCTTAGCGGAGAAGCAACAAATACCAATTTTATAGTCTTTGGCTTGGTTGGGCTCGAACCCACAATCTACCGCACTCGAGGCGAGCACGCTAACCATTACCCCACCCATGCGGTTTTGACCATTTGTGTATTGATAGATTGTTACTTAAAGGTATAATTTCGTTGATTTTGATGATATTTTTGAAAGATTTTTTTCGTTTTTAGTTAATATATACCTTCAAAACGTGAGTATTAAAACGTCGTATGTCGAGATTCGACCAAAAAAACGTGTATTTAAATTTTTCGTGTTTTTTGTGTGCAACTTGTCTCCCAGCATCATTAATTATGCATTCCGAAGTTGCGAAGTACATGCGCAATGGCACTTCAGCATGAGTTTGAACTTTCGACGCTCCCTTCAGTTCCATCCAACGGTCATGTTAATTCTTGTTTTATTATAATTCGCCGAAACGTCTTTCCTGTTTCTTTTTCTAGCAGAATCAGTTAAAATTCTCGTACGACCACGTCGGTAGGGATTATTTTTTCCGCAAGAACAGACTTCGCGCATACGTAGAAAAAGGTCACCTAAATAAGGTCATATGAATAGCCATATTTTATAGTACAGACTAGAGATGTGTTTTCATGAAAATAAAAGAGAAATGGGTGGACTTTTTACTTTAAAACTCGATAATTAGTATTAATTTATGTTATTAATGTACTCCTTGTAAAATATATCTGGACAAAAAAAAAATATCACAAAATCAACGACATTATATTTTAAGGTCAAATGAGCACCAATTCAGGCTGCATTCAAGATGAGAATAGTTTTCAAACAACAGCGACGTACGAGTGGATTGGACAAGGGAGACAAGTTTTAGGAGTGGACAGAACAGTGGGGGAGGGAGAGTATGACAAGTTTAGTGTGGACTGGAAAGTGGTGGTGGGGGGAGGGGGGAGGCGAGTTTTAAAAACTGTTGATCAAAAAATATAAATCGTGAATTGAAAATATATAGCACGGCAACCGAAGTTTACAATTTCTACGAAACAAGCTTGTATATTTAAAATAAGAATCATCAGATTATTTTTCGATTTCATTGAGGATCCTTCATTTCTCTCGTCGTTTTTTATTCATTTATTTCCTTTGATTTCTTTTGTTTCGTTTCCGGATTTCAGTATTTTATCTTCACCAAAAAGAAATACGTTCATGGTGAGGTGTACTTGATACAACATTATGTGATAAAGTTCATCAGTGACTTGCAGCAGGTCGGTGGTTTTCTCCGGGTACTACGGTTTTCTCCACCAATGAAACTGAACGCCACGACATAACTGAAATATTGTTGAAAGTGCCGTTAAACACTATATCCCTAACCCTCTCAAAAAGAAATATAACGACAAATTTTCAACACACGTACATGCTACACCTACTTGGAATCATGATTCAATAGCGGAATGACTTTTGAAAAGCCGAGGAGTATATTGGTTTACTGTATGACCTTGACACTGTACTACAAATCAGGAATCTCTAATAATAATATCATAATAAGTAGCACATTTTCAACGTCCCATAATTGAAGCTTTAAACTTCACAGCGTTTTCAAAATTATCACGAAAACGGTTTGTGTTACAATCAGGTGTGTTTGTTTAAATTGGGATCAATATTTTTATGCATTTGTGCCACATGACATGATGTGAACATCGTTTTGTCACTAATTACAATTTGTCCAGTAATATCAGGAATGATTCAGTTAATACACATACATGAATTAGGAGGTTGTCAATGGTGATATAAAAAATGACCGATTACTCCGTTAAGAAAAGTTAGAAGATACCAAAGGGGTAACCAGAAGCCGTAAATCTAAGATACCAAAGGAGTAATCAGAAGCCGTAAATCTAAGATACCAAAGGAGTAATCAGAAGCCGTACATCTAAGATACCAAAGGGATAACCAGAAGGCGTAAATCTAAGATACCAAAGAGGTAATCAGAAGCAGTAAATCTAAGATACCAAAGGGGTAACCAGAAGCCGTAAATCTAAGATACCAAAGGGGTAACCAGAAGCCGTAAATCTAAGATACCAAAGTAACCAGAAGCCGTAAATCTAAGATACCAAAGTAACCAGAAGCCGTAAATCTAAGATACCAAAGGGGTAACCAGAAGGCGTAAATCTAAGATACCAAAGTAACCAGAAGCCGTAAATCTAAGATACCAAAGGGATAACCAGAAGGCGTAAATCTAAGATACCAAAGTAACCAGAAGACGTAAATCTAAGATACCAAAGGGGTAACAGAAGCCGTAAATCTAAGATACCAAAGGGGTAACCAGAAGCCATAAATCTAAGATACCAAAGGGATAACCAGAAGACGTAAATCTAAGATACCACAGGGGTAACAGAAGCCGTAAATCTAAGATACCAAAGGAGTAACCAGAAGCCATAAATCTAAGATACCAAAGGGGTAACCAGAAGCCGTAAATCTAAGATACCAAAGGGTTAACCAGAAACCGTAAATCTAAGAAGGACAAACAACGCAATGGTCAAAAGAAAAAGGACAAAAGAACAAACGACGATCTACAAAACATTACAGAGAAAACTTAAGATCGAGCAACACGAAATCCACTAAAACGGAGTTAGAGAATGGATAGAGAATGCTAATAAAAACATATATATCTAATTTATGGCGCGCGTGAGGTGTTTCTGAACTAACCTTCTCCATGTTTGCTAAAATATTCCAGTAAATCCAGTGACAGTGATATAACATTGAATATGAAATCTATAAAGATCAATGTCATACTGCCCACCCTTCCGGAGCACCTGGGTTCACCCCCGGGTTTTAGTGGGGTTCGTGTTACTCGATCTTTAGTGTGTGTTTTATAGATCGTTCTTTGTCCTTTTGCCCTTTTTCTTTTGGCCATTGTGTTGTCTGTTCTTCTTCGATATACGGATTCTGATTCCCCTTTGGTATCTTCAAACTCTTCATATACAATGACAACTGACTGATTCATTAAAACATATAAAATAGATTATATCAAAAGAAAGAAGACTGCATCGTTTTGGTTAACTACACGTGGAAGGTTATTTAATCGAAAGTAAAACCTTAAAAAAAGACTACTTTCTCAATTAATACATGTGAACGTATACAGTATATGTGTCTAAACATGTGAACGTATACAGTATATGTGTCTAAACATGTGAACGTATACAGTATATGTGTCTAAACATGTGAACGTATACAGTATATGTGTCTAAACATGTGAACGTATACAGTATATGTGTCTAAACATGTGAACGTATACAGTATATGTGTCTAAACATGTGAACGTATACAGTATATGTGTCTAAACATGTGAACGTATACAGTATATGTGTCTAAACATGTGAACGTATACAGTATATGTGTCTAAACATGTGAACGTATACAGTATATGTGTCTAAACATGTGAACGTATACAGTATATGTGTCTAAACATGTGAACGTATACAGTATATGTGTCTAAACATGTGAACGTATACAGTATATGTGTCTAAACATGTGAACGTATACAGTATATGTGTCTAAACATGTGAACGTATACAGTATATGTGTCTAAACATGTGAACGTATACAGTATATGTGTCTAAACATGTGAACGTATACAGTATATGTGTCTAAACATGTGAACGTATACAGTATATGTGTCTAAACATGTGAACGTATACAGTATATGTGTCTAAACATGTGAACGTATACAGTATATGTGTCTAAACATGTGAACGTATACAGTATATGTGTCTAAACATGTGAACGTATACAGTATATGTGTCTAAATATGTGAACGTATACAGTATATGTGTCTAAACATGGATAACCACAAATTTTACAGTCAAACAATTATCTGCCATTGTTTATTTAATAAACTTAAACAGACTTAAAATCAACAAAACAAGTTTAACACAGACAAGAGTGTTCTTCGCATATTTACTTATTAGGTCAGATTAAATCTTGTATTCATTTAATACTGTTTACCTGGTTTTATCATCGGGCCAATTGTCTTACGCCAGGACGGTCGCTCTGCGTACATCACTTCCTTTCTTCCTGTTAGAACATTTTGATCGGAAAGAGTTCCTTATGGCACCCCCACCCAAAAATAGTTTAATTACCCGAACCCTAACCCAAACCCAAACACTAACCCTAGCTCTTTATGATCATATATGCTTATTATTAAATATACGAATACCATAGATTTTTGGTTCGGGGTGCCATAAGGAACTCTTGCCTTTTGATCTACATGGTCATAAAACTGGTTAAATCACATTCTATCACTGAAGTATGATTGCATTTATAGATCATGGGGTTTTCCCCCTCGTATGCTTTACATAACAAAATCAAACTTCAAGTAGTAGATGTACAATACTGTATTAGACAATCTGCTGCAGATTCAAACGACAAGTTAGTCAGATAAATCCGTATGGACCAATAATTCTAGTAAAAAAAAACAAGGTTGCAAACTTTCCTCGTATGAAAAGTCCTTTGAATAACTATTCTACCTGAAATATTCAATTGGGTATTTCTCTCAAGGAACTATTGTCCATTGACTTATTTTACTAATAATTCTATGTCGTTCGGTGCTGTTTAAGACCAGAACTTATTTACTAGAACCCATTTTATCATTTTATAGAATTTCCGTTAAAACACTTTGTGTATCGTTATTTTTGTCAAACAAACATGTTTTTTTCCAGATATATTTTATCGATTTTATTGGAACTTGATGAACAGTCACTAAAGATATATCTTTATAACGACAGGGATCCAAGGCTGGATTAGTCATAAATCCCTTCAAGTTTTGCAGTCTATATCCAATTTTATTGATGCACAACGAAACGTACACGTCTTCTAGATGAAAATATGGAATGTTCTTTGAAATTGTAACAATCTTTGACACGACATTTACACTTGTCACATAACCCGTCCCAGAACAGAATCCAGGGTACGTTTTCTGAGGGTAGCTTCGTAATGAAGCATACCATTTTGATTTTTTATTTCTGATTGGTTTACCAGTATGGTAACAATAGCCGCCAACAGCGGTTTGTAGAGTATCTCTGTGGTCAGCAACTTTCTTCATCAAACCAGGGATATTTACGTACATGTCATCGTCTGTTTTCATCACAAACTTTGTCTGGTTACAAAATGTTAGTGCCCATTGAAACCCCATTAAAGTTTTATAGGTGAGGTTGGAGTATGCATCATGAAAATTTCCTAAAATTATATCCTTTGTTTGTGAATTTTCTTTCTTAATTTCCTGATCTTCAGGTGATGTTCCAAGAAGAAATGCATATCGTATGACGCCTTTATTTTGCCTAGTATATTTCAACCATGTTTCCCGTATTGCTATACGAGCTAGGTTATTCTGTGGCGCAGAAGTAATGAGTATTAAAATGTCAACAGATTCATTGGCTGGTTCACAAATATTTTCGTTGTTTATCAAAAACTCAAAATGCACGGAAAGACATCCATCACAACTCTGAGGTCTGGCAGTTGGTCGAGGGGTAGTGGGAATTTTCTCTGATGTATTGGTAGTGGGAATTTTCTCTCCAAAGGTAGTTGGGGTTGTCTCTGACGTACGTTTCAGTTTTGATTTAATTTCTGCTGTGGTTGGTTGTGAAATTAACTTGTGACGATGCAGATTTGATGAATTTCTCAACAGGAACGCCTTCGTTTGCAACCCGTGTAGAAGCTCTGAAGTGTCACTGATTGCTGTTTCAAACGTGTCATGTAGTTTGATTGTTGTGAGGTAAAGAGTTATAGATTTAGCATTTAAATACAAAAGAACTGGAATGAATACACTCAAAAGGATGATAAATGGCAGCAACCGGACAGTACTATCATGTACATTGTGACGTCTGATAAAATCCAACATTGTATTCAGGGTACATGAAATCTGAAATTGAATAATTATTTTCTATTTAAATATAAGATTTTGAACAAGTTCTTTTAATTTGTGGTTGAAACATTTCAACCATACAGCTATGTTGTTACTTGTCTTTCACTTGCGACGAGCATGGTATTTAAAACTAGACATGCATACATGTGCGTCCCATACATATGGCGACTTGTATAATTGATTCGTTCATACCCAACAGATGCCCTATTGGATGGTGTGTACCTCGCAGATGAGAAACTATATTATACGTCTTTACCCCGAGGTTTACTCCGGAGGTAAGTATAACTTGTGTAAACTAATGTGTGACTTATTGGTATCTATATATATGGGTGGGCTTAAATACGACAAATTATAATCTTTGTCAGGGGATGAAGATATATAATTTGCATTTATCTGATGAAATAACCTGTTTTCCTTGTTACGTACGTGTTTTAAAACTGCAATGTGTATTTTCATGTTACAATAAATACATAGTTATCGTATTTCGTCAAATACATTCTTTATGCTCTTCCCATTGCCTCAAATGGTAAAGTAAGTCAGATACTGATTCCCCCTATTTTCTAACATGACACTAGTAAACCAATATCCCTCATTTTCCAAGAACATGCCACAAGCTACGTTCGCATATAGGGCTACTAAACAGCAACTTAGATATGTGGAAAATATTTGACCACCGCATGTGGCCGAGTTTTATTTTCAGCTATTTACATTTATAAAACACATTTTATTACATAATATGCGAAGGTGGGGTTCTAAAAGGACCTAAAAAGGCCTAAGATAACCCTCCCGTTCGCAAAACAAAATCATCTAAATCGAATACACAGTAACCAGTGGTTTGTGAATAACATTTGACAAAGTAAAACATGTTAATATCAATAAATCAAACAAACAGAAACCATTGGTCTATGAATTTACATTTGACAAAGTAAAACATGTTATCAACAACAATGCTAATTCAGTAAGATAATCCTATATGTACTTCTACTGTCAACCCATATATATATCATTTAGTTTACTTGTTAGGGATGGTGGTTTGGGAATGAGAGGTTTTTATCAAAAATCATTTAAAATCAATACATATGTAACAAAATTTTCTATCGTCTTCTGTCTACAACAACTAGCTAAGATGTGGATGCATGGTCACGTGGTACTAGTTGCGTAATAATGAATATTCATAAGAACGGGATAATTAACAAAGGGTCATCGTATAAAAGCGTTATTGTCATAACTTTGATTTTTCAATTTGTTTGATGGTTTGTTAATATTTGGTTTTCATAATTCCATTATCTCATCCTTTCCTTTGCACCTGAGGATATATAACCTGCCCCTAGGACTATCCTAATGCAATTTTTTCCCTAAATGAGTTATTGTGTGTAAGCCTGCTCTCATCATTCATATATCTGAATTATTGTCTATTGGACGTCGATTATGTTCACAGAAATAGATCTAATTAAATATAATAACATTATGTCATCTGACTCTAAAGAAAGTTTAAGCATGATGGTCAACAATTCCGCCAAAATCAACAAAACGAACTACCAATATCACTTCCCATATCAACTTAACATAGAAAAAGACCAGACATATGACGTACGAAATGCAGGTCCTGGCTTGGGACAGGCACAAATTGTAGCGGAGTTAAACCGATATCAGGAAAACTTTGTAAATTTATCAGAATAGTAAACAAGAGGATATGTCCTCTAGGTTGATCGACCTTTCATCTTTCTTTCACGTCTATTTTGTTTTCTTTAAATATATATATATATATTGTGAAAATGATTATCAGGGTATATACAATGTATAGACGCTAAACAACAATTAGTAAATAAGGAAGGAAATGAAGAAAAAGTTGTGAAATATATATAATTAAATCTGCCAAAGGAAACGCACAAAGTTTTAATTACATATTATATTATTATAAGAATATGTTTAGTCTTCCCCTACATTCAATAAAACAATTTTTTCGATTTTCGTGAGATCATTATTTCTTACCTGCATCCGGTATCCTCAAATTCTGTTCTACGATTATGATTATTAACCCAATATAGACATTGTTATTTGATCAGAATATTGGCAGGATTTATACAGAAAATAGAGTTAATTAAGAAAATATACTTATTTGTATAAATATTATACATACAACAAGGTAATTTAGAACTTACAAAAAATAGACACAGTAATACATGTAAAAATGAAATATGTCATTACACGTGGATTTTATATATTCGTTCTCTAAATCATCAAAGCCAAGAGGGGCCGTCGTGGCCGTGATAATATGGTAATTGTATTTAGAACTGATATGTAACCAGTGCCTATCACCACGAACGTTGTTTGTTCGAATCCCGCTGATGACGAGGTGTACTCGATACAACATTATGTGATTATTGCGACAGTTCGGTGGTTTTCTCCAGTACTCCGGTTTCCCCCACCAATAAAACTGACCGCCACGATATAACTGAAATATTTTTGAAAGTGGCGTTACACACCATAAATCAAACCAAACCAATGTTTCAGCCTTATTGACTAATTGTTGTTTAGCGTCTATATATACCCTGATGCATACATTCACCCCCTGTACAAAGTTTGGCTGCAATTGGCCAAGTAGTTTCAGATGAGCGGATTGAAATGTGAAAATTTTAGAGACGCAGGACGACAGATGACGGACGCCAAGTGATGACAAAAACTTATCTGACCTTTCTTATCTGGTGAGCTAAAGCTCTATTGGGTGTTGGTCCAATTTTAATTTCCTTATATCGAGGTAAAACGGTACGAGCACTACAACATTTTATAAGGACCATAAAGAAAAAAAATCATCAAAATTGGTAGAAAAATATATGGTTCACATAAAAAAAACCCCACCCTTTTGGCACCTTTAGGTGTCTTATTTCTGTCATGAATTTTCGATCATTTAAAAAAAAACAACTCTGTAACTAACACTTATTTAAATTTCCATTTTTGTATGAATTAGAATTTTTTTTATCACTTGTGTAGATTGTTGATATATTTTTAGCCTAAATATATTTTACCCTAACCTATCCAAAGAACATTCTTGCCAGGTTTGGTTCCAATTGGCCAAATGGCTTCAGAGAATATTAAAATGTGAAAACTTGACAGCTGAGACGCAAAGTGATGACACTATCTCATATGACCCTTTGAGTTAGATGTGCTAACAGTATTACAAATGTCCAGATTAACCACTACAAGTTGATACAAATTACAAAATGTAGTGTCTCACCTTCTAAGTGAAAAGAATGATTGTGTAATCTCATATCAACCTCAAACTATTAACTGTCTTCGAGAGAATTAGATCTCATTCCATTATTACACACTGGATCACATTTAAGATGGTTTATTGAGAATAAAAGATCTAATAACAATGCATATATATGCGTAAGCTTTGTCGACCATCTGTTGACAGCCATTATAACATCAGTGGATGTCATGGTCACACAGATACCGCTTCGTCCGCATCATTTTTGAATTTATACCTCGAATTTGACGACAGTGGTCAAATCAGTACTAAAATTTATGATAAACGGGACGACTTCAATCTTAAAATCATAAATTTTCCAAATATGTGCAGCAATATACCAGCTTCTCCTGCATATGGTGTTTACATCTCGCAATTGATTCGCTATGCAAGGGCCAGTAGCAATTATTCTGATTTCCTGAAACGTCATCTTCATCTGAGAAACAGGCTACTGGACAATGGCTATAAACAGATTCGCCTTATTCGATCTCTTAAAAAGTTTATATTCCGATACCAAGAACTTGTCGAAATATATTCCGTCTCTGCAGAAAAGATTATAAGCGATGGATTTTCATATAGTGAAAATGTATAAAGATAAGGTGTCAACAAAAATGTCAAAAATATTTTTTATCAATGTGTGACGTAAAAGTGTCTTTGACATTTACTTCACTGAGTTTGGTGCTGCTTTGACAACTGTTTTACCTGTTTTGTTCAAGTATTGTTATAAATACTGTTATAGTGACAGCCGGAGACTTTGAGCCGTAATGAAAGGGGGAGGTTTGGCGCTTTAAAATCTGATTCAACCCACCATTTCTTTAGAAATGCCTGTACCAAGTCAGGGTCATTACGGTTTTCACAGTTTCTGGTTGTTGACTGATTTTTTCTGTTTATATACTTATGAGTTTTGACTTTCCCTTTGTAAGATTGTTCTGAGTTCGGTAATTTTGTTATTACCCTTATAATGTGAAAAATAATTGATATCTCAGATTTTTCATTCAGTGAATATGAAATACTTGTATAATATTGTAATTAAATCAAGCAAAAATGCAAGCTTAAACTCTAGTGGTTTTTCTATAAATTCAAGGTGGACTCAGGTCATGAATCCGTTTACGTGACTGATGTTACCAATCTTTGAAAATAGAAAAATATAGAAACAAACAAACCATTTGAAAAACTTAGCTCAATATATATATATATGAAAAGTGATTAAAAAATATGTCAAAAATTAAGAATAATAATTTGGTTTTACTTTCTCTGATACGCGAAAATGGCCATCTTACGCCACTTGCCAGGTAACGTAGAGAGTGTCAATATTTTATATAATTTATTCTGGGAATATGGTTTACCACAGCAAGATTGTTCTTTTCAAGATTATAAAACACATTAAATTTTATATAGTATGCTACTTTCAAAAATAATCATACTACAAAAATAAACCGCAAAATTATTTTGTTGATGGTAACATCATGGACATCATGGACATACATTAGTAGCACCAGAGACATTTCAGCTTAAAAAGTCATTTTTCGTGTTATTTTATATGATAAGTAACTTGGACGTCTGAATAATTGGTTAATTTCCAAATTCAATGCTATTGCACTAGGTTTAAGTAATCCACTCTGAACTTAAAATCAATATTGACAACTAAAAAATGTACATGGTAACATCATGTACATAGATGGTAACATCAGTGACATTTTCATGAGGTTGTGTGATTAAAATTGGTTTTACATACCATCATAACAATTTTATTTGCGTAACAACACTGAAGTACTAAAACGTGATGTTTGAACAGTGTTGGTCAGCAATTTCACCAATATCAAGAAAACAAACAATCACCCCTCACCTCAACTCTATGAGCAAAAAAAGATACTGACATGGGAAATCCAGGTCTTGGCTTGGGACAGGCATAAAAGGGAGTCTTCTCTAAACTTTCTTTTTTGATTTGGACATAAAACGATCTATAAAGTTCCGGAGATTACGAGTTTTTGATATTGGTGTATTATCTTTTGTTGTAATTTATGTGTCGTCTTTACCGAAACCATCTTTTCCTGTATATTTTGACTCCTCTTTCCGATGCATTTTTATTATTTTATTTTTTTTCAGTTTGTTGTTGTTTCGATAACATATTGCCTTCTTTCTGTGTCTGATTTTATTTGACTGTTGCATTAGATAATTTTGTCTTTTAAACAAACATGATATATCTTGTAAAAGAAGGTTTGAACAGCATTGGGCAACAATTCCACTAACATCAACAAAACGAAACGAACAATCACCACTCACACCAACTCATTGAACACAAAAAGACCCCAACGTTGGAAATACAGGTCCTGGTTTGGGTCATGTAAAACAATTGAGTATTCTTTAAACTTTCTTTTTGGCTTGCATGTTTAAAGTTGTGGAGAAGAATATCGGTTCTTTCCAAAGCAGTTATTTTCATTTTTTAGTTTGTCGTTTTCTCGATAACCTGGTTCATGACGATCTGGCTAGTTTGGTGGTGTTACTCACTTGGCCATGTCAGTTTCTTTCAACTTTTCTCCCCCTTTTTCTGTCTACTTCTCTACTGTCTTGTAGCGACTCTCTTTTCCTTGCTGTCATATCTCCAACGTTCTTTCTCTTTCCAATGAAACATCTTCCTTATTTTTTTCTCGACTATTGGGATAATCAACACGTCTCTTTGGGGGTAATATCTATTTTCACCCTATACCGCCTGTCGTTTTCTGCGGCAGTGAGTGAGTGTCGTTTTATGCCAATTGAGCAATTTGTCGGCTATATCATGGTGTAAACAGGTACATTTCGGTGAGTTAATGATGATGTATGCTTTGCTCACTAAATCAACAATCCACAGGCAAACATGTCGCTCCAGTTTAATTACCCGAACCCTAACCCAAACCCAAGCACTAGCCCTAGCCCTTTATGATAAAAATCTTTAAATTAATATGCTTATTATCAAATATACGAATATCATAGATTTTTGAGTGGGGGTGCCATAAGGAACTCTTGCCTTTTGATCTACATGGTCATAAAACTGGTTAAATCACATTCTATCACTGAAGTATGATTGTATTTATAGATCATGGGGTTTCCCCCCTCGTATGCTTTACATAGCAAAATCAAACTTCAAGTGGTAGATGTACAATACTGTATTGGACAGTCTGCTGCAGAATCAAACGACAAATTAGTCAGATAAATCCGTATGGACCAATAATTCTAGTAAGAAAAAACAAGGTTGCAAACTTTCCTCGTATGAAAGGTCCCTTGAATAACTATTCTACTTGAAATAGTCAATTGGGTATTTCTCTCAAGGAACTATTGTCCATTGACTTATTTTACTAATAATTCTATGTCGTTCGGTGCTGTTTAAGACCAGAACTTATTTACCAGAACTTATTTACCAGAACCCATTTTATCATTTTATAGAATTTCCGTTAAAACACTTTGTGTATCGTTATTTTTGTCAAACAAACATGGTTTTTTCCAGATATATTTTATCGATTTTATTGGAACTTGATGAACAGTCACTAAAGATATATCTTTATAACGACAGGGATCCAAGGCTGGTTTAGTCACAAAGCCCTTTAAGTTTTGCAGTCTATATCCAATTTTGTTGATGCACAACGAAACGTACACGTCTTCTAGATGAAAATATGGAATGTTCTTTGAAATTGTAACAATCTTTGACACGACATTTATACTTGTCACATAACCCGTCCCAGAACAGAATCCAGGGTACGTTTTCTGAGGATAACTTCGTAATGAAGCATACCATTTTGATTTCTTATTTCTGATTGGGTTACCAGTATGGTGACAACAACCGCGGTTTGTAGAGTATCTCTGTTGTCAGCAGCTTTCTTCATCAAACCAGGGATATTTACGTACATGTCATCGTCTGTTTTCATCACAAACTTTGTCTGGTTACAAAATGTTAGTGCCCATTGAAGCCCCATTAAAGTTTTATAGGTGAGGTTGGAGTATGCATCATGAACATTTCCTAAACTTATATCCTTTGTGAATTTTCTTTCTTAATTTCCTGATCTTCAGGTGATGTTCCAAGAAGAAATGCATATCGTATGACGCCTTTATTTTGCTTAATATATTTCAACCATGTTTCCCGTATTGCTTTACGAGCTAGGTTATTATGTGGCGCAGAAGTAATGAGTATTAAAATGTCAACAGATTCATTGGCTGGTTCACAAATATTTTCGTTGTTTATCAAAACCTCAAATTGCACGGAAAGACATCCATCACAATTCTGAGGTCTGGCAGTTGGTCGAGGGGTAGTGGGAACTTTCTCTGATGTATTGGTAGTGGGAATTTCTCTCCAAAGGTAGTTGGGGTTGTCTCTGACGTACGTTTCAGTTATGATTTAATTTCTGCTGTGGTTGGTTGTGAAGTTAACTTGTGACGATGCAGATTTGATGAATTTCTCAACAGGAACGCCTTCGTTTGCAACCCGTGTAGAAGCTCTAAAATGTCACTGATTGTTGTTTCAAGCGTGTCATGTAGTTTGATTGTTGTGAGGTAAAGAGTTATAGATTTAGCATTCAAATACAAAACAACTGGAATTAATACACTCGAAAGAATGATAAATGGCAGCAACCGGACAGTAGTATCACGTACATTGTGACGTCTGATGAAATCCAACATTGTATTCAGGGTGCATGGAATCTGAAATTGAATAATCATTTTCTATTTAAATACAAGATTTAGATTTTTTTTTTTATTTGTGGTTCAAACATTTCAACAATACAGCTATGTTGTTACTTGTCTTTCACTTGCGACGAGCATGGTATTTAAAACTAGACATGCATACATGTGCCTCCCATACATATGGCGACTTGTATATTTGATTCGTTCATACCCAACAGATGCTCTATTGGATGGTTTGTACCTCGCAGATGAGAAACTATATTATACGTCTTTACCCCGAGGTTTACTGCGGAGGTAAGTATAACTTGTGCAAACTGATGTGTGACTTATTGGTATCTATATATATGGGTGGGCTTAAATACGACAAATTATAATCTTTGTCAGGGGATGAAGAAATATAATTTGCATTTATCTGATGAAATAACCCATTTTCCTTGTTATGTACGTGTGTTTTAAAACTGCAATGTGTATTTTCATGTTACAATAAATACATAGTTATCGTATTTCGTCAAATACATTCTTTATGCTCTTCCCATTGCCTCAAATGAAAACGTAAGTCAGATACTGATTTCCCTTATTTTCTAACATGACACTAGTAAACCAGTTATCGTATTTCGTCAAATACATTCTTTTTCAATTTTTTTTGATGGTTTGTTAATATTTGGTTTTCATAATTCCATTATCTCATCCTTTCCTTTGCACCTGAGGATATATAACATGCCCCTAGGACTATCCTAATGCAATTTTTTCCCTAAATGAGTTATTGTGTGTAAGCCTGCTCTCATCATTCATATATCTGAATTATTGTCTATTGGACGTCGATTATGTTCACAGAAATAGATCTAATTAAATATAATAACATTATGTCATCTGACTCTAAAGAAAGTTTAAGCATGATGGTCAACAATTCCGCCAATATCAACAAAACGAACTACCAGTATCACTTCCCATATCAACTTAACATAGAAAAAGAACAGACATATGACGTATGAAATGCAGGTTCTGGCTTGGGACAGGCACAAATTGTAGCGGAGTTAAACCGATATCAGGAAAACTTTGTAAATTTATCAGAATAGTAAACAAGAGGGTATGTCCTCTAGGTTGATCGACCTTTCATCTTTCTTTCACGTCTATTTTGTTTTCTTTAAATATATATATATATATTGTGAAAATGATTATCAGGGTATATAAAATGTATAGACGCTAAACAACAATTAGTAAATAAGGAAGGAAATGAAGAAAAAGTTGTGAAATATATATAATTAAATCTGCCAAAGGAAACGCACAAAGTTTTAATTACATATTATATTATTATAAGAATATGTTTAGTCTTCCCCTACATTCAATAAAACAATTTTTTCGATTTTCGTGAGATCATTATTTCTTACCTGCATCCAGTATCCTCAAATTCTGTTCTACGATTATGATTATTAACCCAATATAAACATTGTTATTTGATCAGAATATTGGCAGGATTTATACAGAAAATAGAGTTAATTAAGAAAATATACTTATTTGTACAAATTTTATACATACAACAAGGTAATTTAGAACTTACAAAAAAAATAGACACAGTAATACATGTAAAAATGAAATATGTCATTACACGTGGATTTTATATATTCGTTCTCTAAATCATCAAAGCCAAGAGGGGCCGTCGTGGCCGTGATAATATGGTAATTGTATTTAGAACTGATATGCAACCAGTGCCTATCACCAAGAACGTTGTTTGTTCGAATCCCGTTGATGACGAGGTGTACTCGATACAACATTATGTGATTATTGCGACAGGTCGATGGTTTTCTCCACCAATAAAACTGACCGCCACGATATAACTGAAATATTTTTGAAAGTGGGGTGCGTTACACACCTTAAATCAAACCAAACCAATGCTTCAGCCTTATTGACTAATTGTTGTTTAGCGTCTATATATACCCTGATGCATACATTCATCCCCTGTACTAAGTTTGGCTGCAATTGGCCAAGTAATTTCAGATGAGCGGATTGAAATGTGAAAATTTTAGAGACGCAGGACGACAGATGACGGACGCCAAGTGATGACAAAAACTTATCTGACCTTTCTTATCTGGTGAGCTAAAGCTCTATTGGGTGTTGGTCCAATTTTAATTTCCTTATATCGAGGTAAAACGGTACGAGCAAAACACAATTTTATAAGGATCATAAAGAAAAAAAATCATCATAATTGGTAGAAAAGTAAATGGTTCACATACAAAAGACACCCTTTTGGCACCTTTGGGTCTCTTATTTCTGTCATGGATTTTCGATCATTTAAAAAAACAAACCTCTGTAATTAACAAATATTTAAATTTCCATTTTTGCATGAATTAGATTTTTTTTTATCACTTGTGTAGATTGTTGATATATTTTTAGCCTAAATATATTTTACCCTTACCTATTCAATGAACATTCCTGCCAGGTTTGGTTCCAATTGGCCAAATGGCTTCAGAGAATATTAAAATGTGAAAACTTGACAGCTGAGACGCAAAGGGATGACAATATCTCATATGACCCTTTGAGTTAGATGTGCTAACAGTATTACAAATGTCCAGATTAACCACTACAAGTTGATACAAATTACAAAATGTAGTGTCTCACGTTCTAAATGAAAAGAATGATTGTGTAATCTCATATCAACCTCAAACTATTAACTGTCTTCGAGAGAATTAGATCTCATTCCATTATTACACACTGGATCACATTTAAGATGGTTTATTGAGAATAAAAGATATAAAAAGAATGCATATATATACATATACTTTGTCGACCATCTGTTGACAACTATTATAACATCAGTGGATGTCATGGTCACACATAATGTAAAAAATAATTGATATCTCAGATTTTTTTTTCAGTGAATATGAAATACTTGTATAGTATTGTAGTTAAATCAAGCAAAAATGGAAGCTTAAACTCTAGTGTTTTTTTTTTATAAATTCAAGGTGGACTCAGTTCATGAATCAGTTTATGTCACTGATGTTACCAATCTTTGAAAATTGAAAAAAATAGAAACAAACAAACCATTTGAAAAACTTAGCTCAATATATATATATGAAAAGTGATTTAAAAATGTGCAAAAAATTAAGAATAATAATTTGGATTTACTTTCTCTGATACGCGAAATGGCCATCTTACGCCACTTACCAGGTAACGTAGAGAGTGTCAATATTTTATATAATTTATTCTGGGAATATGGTATACCACAGCAAGATTTTCCTTTTCAAGATTATAAAGCACATTAAATTTTATATAGTATGCTATTTTCAAAAATAATGATGCTACAAAAATAAACCGCAAAATTATTGTCTTTTAAACAAACATGATATATCTTGTAAAAGAAGGTTTGAACAGCATTGGACAACAATTCCACTAACATCAACAAAACGAGCAATCACCACTCACACCAACTCATTGAACACAAAAAGACCACAACGTTGGAAATACAGGTCCTGGTTTGGGTCATGTAAAACAATTGAGTATTCTTTAAACTTTCTTTTTGGCTTGCATGTTTAAAGTTGTGGAGAAGATTATCGGTTCTTTCCAAAGCAGTTATTTTCATTTTTTAGTTTGTCGTTTTCCTTATTTTTTTTTCTCGACTATTGGGATAATCAACACGTCTCTTTGGGGGTAATATCTATTTTCACCCTATACCGCCTGTCTTTTTCTGTGGCAGTGAGTGAGTGTCATTTTATGCCAATTGAGCAATTTCTCGGCTATATCATGGTGTGAACAAGGTACATTTCGATGAGTTAATGATGATGTCAACTTTGCTCACTGAATCAACAATCCACAGGCAAACATGTCGCTCCACTCAGACATATTATTCTGATTCCGAGGAAACCAGTCTTTGTTCTTGTTCCTTAGCGCTGCGTGCGGAGAAGTAACAAATACCAATGTTATAGTCTTTGGTTTGATCCGAACGAAGGTCGAAACGACAACCTACCACACCCGAGACAGTCACTCTAACCATTGCGCCACCGACAAGGTGTTTCTTTACTGCAGTCAGCTACATGACTCAACACCTGAAAAATAAAACATAACTGTTTTGTCATTAAATATTAAACATGCAGTCGACATATTATGTTGGATACCATATTTTAAGAAAACATATTTGTTCAGTTTCAGTACTTACGAAACATAGAAGTTTAAGGCTATATCTAAAATATCAAAAGATTATTAGAAAGATAAATAATAATATTTTTATTTGCATGACATACATATAGTTGGGAATGTTACTTAATAATATAAAATGACGAATTTTTTTCCTGTCTAAAAACTCAATAATGACCATTATTGTCACATATATTACTGAAATTTCATTGATGTTACAAATTTTAGGAAAAAAAACCCCAGAATTATAACATTGCAACTTCTAGAATGGAATACAAAATGAGGACTGAAAGATTAGAAAACTAATTTTGTAGATTAAAAACAAAAAACTTTCATAAATAAGATTATAACTAATATGATTTTTCAACTATGTTACCAAAACGGTCACTGCTGTTACTTTTTACAGGGTAACAGCAATGACTGTAACAGCCGTGACAGTAACAACAGTGACATATTTGGGAACGTTACATCTTTTATTCCTAAATGATTTCCCCTTGCCATTTGAAATGACATACCTTCTGTTGTGGATCATAATTGGTTCATAATAAGGAAAATAGATTAATACTATATTTTTTTATTTTCTGTATAATCTCAGTAACATCAAAGACTCTTTTACCAAATATCATAAAAATCCACTCCCCTTTTTGATAAAATATATGTTTTGTTGTTCTTGAAGTTTCTTTGTTGTCTGCCATCTTTTAGAGTAAGTAGTAGGAAAAGGAGTAACTATCAAGTTGTGTTCAAACAAAGAAAGATAACTCTGATACATTCACACAATGTCCATTTGTAATATCAGTGACACAATACAAAGGATACACACTTAAAATAAATTTCATGGATTTGTATTATATACAAAATGCTGATAGATCAAAATTACAATCCTAACAATGTTTGTAAAACAATGGGACAGAAACAATTTATATATAGATTATCAAATGTAAGGAAACTGCATTGGAAGTTAGTACCCCCTGTACTGGGACACCTGTTTTACCCCCAAAATAGATCATACAACTATGTATATGTTTTTCTTAGAAAGCTAAAAATATATAATAACTGTGCTTAAATCAAAGAACATCATCATATTTAACTCTTCGGAGATTAAAAAGAAGGCCAACACAAGGAAATTCCAGAAAAAGGGGGAGAACATAAATTTCTCTATTTTTTTGCATAAAGACCCAGTACCTATTCCAATTTTGAAATTTTATATTTCATTTATAAATGCTTAAAGGCATATTGTCTAACAAATTCGTAATTTTTTCATACCCAAAATTATTGTCGTTTTCCGTACTGACCACATGAGCACATTGAATCCTATACATCTGCAATCAGTGTCAATGGCTACACGAGACTAGATGTATTCGATAAAAAGGTTAATGATGGAATTTGTCAGTTAGTGGTGACAAGTCTTTGATTTTCTAAAAGTACTTCTGGTTTCCTTCACTAATAAAACTATCCTCTACGAAATATCTGAAAGATGGTCGAAAGTGAGGTTAATGTTGATCACCCACACTCCTCATCCGATACCTCAAGTTTAATTCATACCTTGTTTGTGTAATGTAATCTGTTTTCTATACAGTTCAACATCTATACACTTTCCCATGGTATTAATCTTGATGTATTACTTTTCTGTCAGCTCTTGTTAATAACCATAAGCACGTGCGGCCGGGTTTCTGTATCAGTTCTGCTTAACACTTTGCATTGTAAACATGTACATATATTAGAGTAGTTTTATTAAAGATATATTATACATATGGATTTGTATATAGATCGCCCCGAAAATATAACATGGTAAACTAAGGAATAAATATACCTGTAGTTACTAGTGAACATTAGTTATTAAACTGAAATGGCGACATTTCAAGTTGCAGCACCAGAGCCGTTTAATTTCTCCAAACCCGAGACGTGGCACAAATGGATACAGAGATTTGATCGTTTCCGGTCTGCCTCTGGATTGGAAGACAAAAGTGGTGTGACACAGGTAAACTGCCTAATTTATAGTATGGGACCAGAAGCTGATGACATTTTCGCGTCATTTGAGCTAAATGATGAAAACAAAAAGAAGTACGCAAAAGTGAAGGAAAGATTTGACAATCATTTCATTGTGAGACGGAATGTAATTTTCGAAAGAGCAAAGTTCAACAAACGAAAACAAGAAGACAGCGAGAACGTCGAAAACTTTGTGACCTCACATTACACATTATCAGAATATTGTGGATACAATGATCTCCGTGAAGAAATAATCCGTGACATAATAGTCGTCGGGATTAAAGACGCTAAAAATGCAGCTCGATCCAGACCTAACACTCAAGAAAGCAACATATATGGCACGTCAATCAGAATCAGTTAGAAAGCAACAGTCTTTAGTGAGGAACGATCTGTGTGATTCGACTGTCGATGCCGTAAAGACGAAGACGAGAAATCAAAGGGAAAGACAACCGATGCCGAGACCAAAGAAGCCCTTCAACCAACAAAAAGGAACAGGATGTCGGAGATATGGACATCGCCAGAACCATTCAAGAGACAATTTCCCAGCAAAAGGAGTGAAATGCTTTAAGTGCTCAAACATGAGACATTTCGCAAAATGTTGTGCGACCAACAAGTTCGTTAGATCCGTTACCATAGATTAGGAGCAAAACAAAGGATTTCTTGGAACAATTGACAATAAATTTAACAAAGCCTGGACAAAGAAATTCTGTATTGACAACAAAGAACTTAGCTTTAAAATAGACACTGGAGCTGACGTAACTGTGATTTCGGATAATGATTTTAAAGGAATAAAAGGACAAACTTTAATTAAATCGGACAAAAAATTATCTGGACCAGGAAACTCTAAATTAAATGTGTTAGGGAAATTTCAGTGCATGCTTGAATTACAGGATACATTATGCTGTAAAGGGATTAACAAAACCATTATTAGGTAGGGCAGCCATTCAGGCATTAGGTATAATCATTAGTAATGTAAATTTATCGTCTGTTGATGCGCATCTTGTAACTAAAAAAACCGAAAACTACTATCGCACGAGATATCCCAAAGTTTTTTAGGGGCTAGGGAAAACAAATTGGACGTATACAATCGCGTTATATCCGGATGCAAAACCGTTTGCATTGTCCGTCCCGCGCAGAGTTCCATTGCCGCTTATGGACAAAGTTAAAGCAGAGTTGCCGAGAATGGAGAAATTAGGAGTCATTTCGCGTATCGACGAACCAACCGAATGGTGCGCAGATATGGTCGTCGTGCCGAAGTCTGGCGGTCAAGTAAGAATTTGCATAGATTTTACAAAACTGAACATGTCGGCTAAGCGATAAAATTGTCCACTTCCTTTGGTGGAGGAATCTTTGGCTAAACTAGCAAATGCGGTCGTATTTTCTAAGCTTGATGCAAATTCATCGTTTTGGCAAACCAATTTAGCCACAGAATCGCGTCTGCTTACTACTTTTATCACGCCATTTGGTAGATATTGTTGCAATCGGTTACCCTTTGGAATTAGTTCGGCTAGCGAATTCTTTCAGAAACGCATGTCGGAAACGCTTGAAGGGTTTCCAGGAGTTCTATGTCACATGGACGACGTGTTCGTATGTGGATCTTCGCAGAAAGAACACGACGAACGTCTAGAGAAAGTATTAAGCGCGATCGAAAAGGCTGGTCTTACGCTGAACGAAAAATGCGAGTTTTCGAAACCGTCAGTTAAATTCTTAGGCCAAATTATTGACTCGTCGGGTTGTCGCGTGGACCCAGACAAGGTGAAAGCTATTGTTGAAATGGAAAGGCCAGACCACATATCTGGAAGTCGTAGATTTTTAGGCATGGTCAATCAACTCAATAAGTTTTTGCCAAAGATCACAGAATTGACGAAGCCGCTTCGCGAATTACTGAAAGTAGATAACGCGTGGATCTGGGACACGACCCAAGAAAATGCATTCCAGCAAATAAAACATGAGCTTGCTTCTTCCGGGACATTAAGTCATTAAGATCCGAACAAAGAAAGCATTGTTTCAGCGGATGCATCATCATTTGGTATTGGCACAGTTATTAGGCAGACACGAGGCGAAAGTCTAAGACCTGTGGTGTACGCGTCCAGATCAATGTCGGACACAGAGATGCGATACGCGCAAATTGAAAAGGAAGCACTTGCCATAACATGGGCATGTGAAAAATTCAGTAATTATTTAAGTTCAAATTAAAAACTGACCACAAACCTTTGGTACCGTTACTCAGTACGAAAGATTTAGCGGAATTGCCAGATAGAATACAACGCTTTAAAATGCGTCTTATGAGATTTGATTTTAGTATATCGCATGTTGCTGGAAAAGACCAGATAGCAGATATGCTGTCGAGAGTGCCGGTTGAAAATATGTCCCAGTCCGATACGGATTTCGAGAATGAAACAAAAACGTTCGTGGACGTGGTTATGAGTAATTGATTAAAACTGAGTCGGCCAAGAATGAAATTTGTAGGAATTTGATCTCTTATTGCAGAGATGGGTGGCCCGAGAAGTCGAAATTAGACGAAAAGTTGCGCCCGTATTGGACCATGCAAGGAGAATCTACTGTACATGATAATTTACTGTTCAAAGGTACAAGAATAGTAATCCCGCATTCGTTGCAAAATGAAATTTTGAACCGTATTCATGACGGTCATCAGGGCATAGTTAAATGTCGAGAGCGTGCGAGATCGTCAGTGTGGTGGCTTGGTTTAAGTTCGCAGTTGGAAGTTGTGGTGAAAAATTGCCAGAAATGTATCGAAAATACGAATGATCACGCTGAACCACTCTTACCTACTGAATTTCCGAAGCGACCGTGGCAAAAATTTGCCTCAGATTTGTTCGAGCTGAATGGACAAATGTATTTATTAGTTATTTACTATTTTTCTAGATACATAGAAATAGCAAAATTATTTAACACGAGTTCCCAGTCAGTAATAAATCATTTGAAGTCAATATTCGCGAGACACGGGATACCCGAATGTTTCATGTCTGACGGAGGACCACAGTATGTTTCTTTTGTTTTTAAACAATTCGCACAGTCGTATGGGTTTCAATATATTGTTAGTAGTCCGCGGTATGCGGAATCAAATGGATTGGCCGAGCGAGGTGTTCAAACAATCAAAATGATGCTCAAAAAGTCGGACGACCCGTATATCGCTCTACTGAGTTATCGTGCGACTCCTCTAGCTAATGGGTATAGCCCAGCCGAGCTTTTCATGGGTAGAAAATTACAAACTTTGTTACCAATCGCACCGAAACAATTGAAACCTAAATTGCCAAACTTTCGTTCGTAGAGGGAGAATGAGAAGGAATCAAATTTAAAACAAAAACGTAATTATGACAGAAGAACAATGACAAAGTTTGGATAAAAGATCAGAAAAAGTCTGGAACTGTGAAGACTGAATCA
The DNA here is from genome assembly GCA_963680875.1 of Bathymodiolus brooksi. Taxonomy (NCBI): domain Eukaryota; kingdom Metazoa; phylum Mollusca; class Bivalvia; order Mytilida; family Modiolidae; genus Bathymodiolus; species Bathymodiolus brooksi. Next base: position 135,117,080 of record OY804576.1, on the reverse strand, counting down.
AATGAGCCGCGTTCGTATATCATTCAAACGGACAGTGGTGAGATACGCAGAAACCGGCGTCATTTAGTTAAAATTCCCGAATCAGTAAAAGATAATGGTAAAATCACTTCTGAAACAGCCCCTGATAATTCTTCAAAGTCTGATAACGAAAATAAAGACATTCCGGATAATCTATCAGTATGTAACATGATCAGGGAGAATCTCAAAACCACCTGACAAATTAGGTTTGTAAACAACATCAGCTGTTTCATTCATATATTACATTAGCGCGTGCTTGAAAGGGAGATGTAATGTAATCTGTTTTCTATACAGTTCAACATCTATACACTTTCCCATGGTATTAATCTTGATGTATTACTTTTCTGTCAGCCCTTGATAATAACCATATGCACGTGTGGCCGGGTTCTGCTTAACACTTTACATAATAAAAACATGTACATATTTTAGAGTAGTTTTATTAAAGATATATTATACATATGGATTTGTATATAGATCACCCCGAAAATATAACAGTTTGGACATGTTGAATGTCGAGATTGTCTTTAGTGTTTGATGTTTATTAAACTATCATACAATGTTTAAACGAGACCATGCACAGTTTTGACATAAAATGTATATGCCAGTTAAATGTTAAAGGAAAACGCCATGATCTTAACAAGTTAGCGTGAAAATTTAAATGACAGTAAATAAAAGACATCTGTGTTAATGAATGCTAAAAATTGTATTCCGTAAGGTAGAATTTGGTTATTGAAGTTGCATGTAGCACCAAAAATGGGGATCGCCATTTTTCAAAACTCTTCAATGTGGAGGAGACAAAAGACATATTCCATTCTCGGATTTATCCTGCCCGTGACGTCGTTCACTCGGTATCGTAGAGTATATCACCATTGATCAGTTGCAATTTTATCATTAAAAATTATGTAAATCGTAAAATAACGTCGTATATTTATCTTTTCATATTTACAATATCATTATGACTTCATGTCAAGCATTGTATTGCACTAACGAAAAGGGAAAGTATGAGAAGAATGTTTTTTTTTGTAATTACCGGTCAGGACTATCCTTGTCTACACATCGACCAGTGACAACGAAAAACCCGGGAAAGTACGACAGCATTGGCGACAAAAAAGTAAAAAGCATGTCTACGCATAAAACAAGTTAAAACTGACAGTTATTTAACTTACGGACATTCACGTAAAACATGAAATTATACGTAGATACCCTCTCTCCCCCCAACTACAAATAAACTCATTTGTTTTATGAAAATGTAACATGGGATTAGGATTAGGACGAAATACAATTGTAAGCATTGTATTGCAGTTGATCTGATATTAAAACATAACCAAACGGGCACGATGTTGGGAAGAGTCAGATAGATTATTTATTCAAATAACATGATCAGTCCGTGTGACGTCACATGAAGAGGTGTCATGGCCGCTTACACTACGACAGGAAATTCCCCTAATATTCATATTTTTAATTGGGCATATTAATGTTAATAAAGGTGTTTTTTGTTTAATAATTAGTTAAACAACATTATTAAGAAAAAAAAATGGTAGAACGTGCTAAAGTGGGTCACGGGTCACTGTAATCGGGCGGCTGTATCGAGAAACAGGTACGGTGTTGAAAAAACTGTTGATACTCATAAAATATTGATAAATGCAATACAATCTTATGTTTGTCTTCAAGAAATATGATAGACAAAACCATGTGTGAAGTTTTATGACGAAATATCTCCGATTTCTATGTAAATTTACGATTTGAAATGGGGAAACACCCACAGGTAATTTTAGCGATGTATTTTTATCTTGGACAAGAATAATGAGCGTCCTGATTGGATGACCGATTTAAAACACACTGACTCCGCATGGTATAAAAAGATGCATGTAAAAGAAATCTATGTTATATTTATTCATTTGTTTGATTCTGGAATATTGTTGATCATTGATTTAAACAAGAAAAAGGGGAAAAGGGGGGGGGGGGCGGGGATTTTATAATTTGTGAATTTTACAGTTAAATAAATGTTGTTTCGACAGTTTAAAGAGAAAAATAAAAATTTGTTGCGACTAAAGCTTAAATCAGCGTTAAAAATTGAACAACTATCAGTGGTTTTGTAAATGAGATTTATTTTAAATAGAAAATCTGAATTTATTATTCATTAATTTATTATTAATGATACAATTTTATATCCCTTAGGAGGGGAGGGGGGCTATGATGAAAATTTGAAATAAAAACACAGGACTGGACTTTAAGCAAAAATAATAATCCAGGATTAGTTTTTTATTAAAAAAATTCAGGACCCTGTGTTCATTTTTGTTTTGTTTTTTAAAGTTAATAATATGAAATATTGACATCCACACTTGTCTTTTGGACAGTTCATTTCTGTGTCCACACTTGTTATTTACAAATAAAAAGCTACAATATATTGAATTATAACAATTGTTCAACTGACTGGCCTTTTCCTTAAAGCTAATGCCAATGTGTTGGCTATTTTGGATAGCAATAAACAAAAAGGCCAATGCAAATATTCTTGAATTAAGGTAAATTGTGACTGTAACGAAGAAATCAGAACTTGGGGGGTGGATTTAGAAAACAGTTCCAAAATGCAATCGAAATATTGTCGGCAGATGCAAAATCGATACACCTCATACACATAATCATAGCCGCTCACTTTTAATGTTAAATACCATAAATACAGATGTGTGTGTGTGTGTTCGGGAGGGGGGGGGGGAGGTAATAACTGTGTCCATTTCCGTTACCCTGTAACTATATATAGTGTTAATTGTCTTATAATTATCTTTAAGTAGAGTTTGGAGATACCAAAGGGGTAATCAGAATCCGTAAATCGAAGAAGGAGTGACAACACAATGGCCAAAAGAAAAAGGACAAACAACGATCTACAAGACACTACCCAGAAAACTAAAGATCGAACAACACGAACCACACGAAAAAGCGGGAGTTGATTCGTGTGCTCCGGAAGGGTAGGCTGTTTCTGCTCCATCAGTGGCACCCGTCGTGTATTGCAATGGTTTATTGAGAAATAAAGACATTTATATATATATATATATATATATATATATATATAAACGTCTAGAAGCAAGTGACAACCATACAATATATCTGTCCCACTGGATCTCAAAGTTACTTTAAAGGATACTAGGTTAATACTAAATATTATATACGTCTGAAAATTAAACCAAACAGTGTTAGAATTAGATTTTAGAGCTGTCAAATTTTTGTTCTTCCCTCGACGGGATTTGAACCCACACCATATATATATATGTAGTTTTAGTTTCTGAATTTGGAGCATTCCCAGAAAAATCTATTCGTTAGGCCTATTTATTTGAAAAATAAACATGCCACGATATAGCTGAAATACTGTTAAAGTGGGCGTTAAGTATCAATCAATTAATCAATTGAAAATTAACATCAAAATCACATAATTGGATCTGGGACCATATTAAATTATTTGTGGTCCCTTCAAAAATGCTCCAGCAATTGGTCATAAGGCCTCAACAAGACATATTCCCAACATGTTTTTGTGTTGAGTGAATATTAGTTTGTCATATCTATTAGTAAAACATGTGACAAACTAAGAAACGGAATGACGACCATATTTGGAATCAAATAAATCTATAAAAAAGTTAGTAAACGGAATAATCCTAACAATATTTTATTTCATTCGATTGGTGGTCACTTCTATAATAATGCCATTTTAATTTGGTCACTTCTATAATAATGCCATTTTAATTTGGTCACTTCTATAATAATGCCATTTTAATTTGGTCACTTCTATAATAATGCCATTTTAATTTGGTCACTTCTATATTAATTCCATTTTAATTTGGTCGCTTCTATAATAATGCCATTTTAATTTGGTCGCTTCTATAATAATGCCATTTTAATTTGGTCGCTTCTATAATAATGCCATTTTAATTTGGTCACTTCTATCATAATGCCATTTTAATTTGGTCACTTCTATAATAATGCCATTTTAATTTGGTCACTTCTATGATAATGCCATTTTAATTTGGTCACTTCTATAATAATGCCATTTTAATTTAGTCACTTCTATAATAATGCCATTTTAATTTGGTCACTTCTATAATAATGCCATTTTAATTTGATCGCTTCTATTATAATGCCATTTTAATTTGGTCGGTTCTATAATAATGCCATTTTAATTTGGTCGCTTCTATAATAATGCCATTTTTATTTGGTCGCTTCTATAATAATGCCATTTCAATTTGGTCACTTCTATAATAATGCCATTTTAATTTGGTCACTTCTATTATAATACCATTTTAATTTGGTCACTTCTATAATAATGCCATCTTAATTTGGTCGCTTCTATTATAATGCCATTTTAATTTGGTCGCTTCTATTATAATACCATTTCAATTTGGTCACTTCTATTATAATACCATTTCAATTTGGTCACTTCTATAATAATGCCATCTTAATTTGGTCGCTTCTATTATAATGCCATTTTAATTTGGTCACTTCTATAATAATGCCATTTTAATTTGGTCGCTTCTATTATAATACCATTTCAATTTGGTCACTTCTATTATAATGCCATTTTAATTTGGTCGCTTCTATAATAATGCCATTTTAATTTGGTCGCTTCTATAATAATGCCATTTTAATTTGGTCACTTCTATCATAATGCCATTTTAATTTGATCGCTTCTATAATAATGCCATTTTAATTTGGTCACTTCTATAATAATGCCATTTTAATTTGGTCACTTCTATAATAATGCCATTTTTATTTGGTCGCTTCTATCATAATGCCATTTCAATTTGGTCACTTCTATAATAATGCCATTTTAATTTGGTTACTTCTATGATAATGCCATTTTAATTTGGTCGCTTCTATAATAATGCCATTTTAATTTGGTCGCTTCTATTATAATGCCATTTTAATTTGGTCGCTTCTATTATAATACCATTTCAATTTGGTCACTTCTATTATAATGCCATTTTAATTTGGTCGCTTCTATAATAATGCCATTTTAATTTGGTCGCTTCTATAATAATGCCATTTTAATTTGGTCGCTTCTATAATAATGCCATTTTAATTTGGTCGCTTCTATAATAATGCCATTTTTATTTGGTCGCTTCTATGATAATGCCATTTCAATTTGGTCACTTCTATAATAATGCCATTTTAATTTGGTCACTTCTATAATAATGCCATTTTAATTTGGTCGCTTCTATTATAATGCCATTTTAATTTAGTCGCTTCTATAATAATGCCATTTTAATTTGGTCACTTCTATCATAATGCCATTTTAATTTGGTCACTTCTATCATAATGCCATTTTAATTTGGTCACTTCTATAATAATGCCATTTTAATTTAGTCACTTCTATCATAATGCCATTTTAATTTGGTCACTTCTATCATAATGCCATTTTAATTTGATCGCTTCTATAATAATGCCATTTTAATTTGGTCGCTTCTATAATAATGCCATTTTAATTTGGTCACTTCTATCATAATGCCATTTTAATTTGATCGCTTCTATAATAATGCCATTTTAATTTGGTCGCTTCTATAATAATGCCATTTTAATTTGGTCACTTCTATAATAATGCCATTTTTATTTGGTCGCTTCTATCATAATGCCATTTCAATTTGGTCACTTCTATAATAATGCCATTTTAATTTGGTCACTTCTATGATAATGCCATTTTAATTTGGTCGCTTCTATAATAATGCCATTTTAATTTGGTCGCTTCTATTATAATGCCATTTTAATTTGGTCGCTTCTATCATAATGCAATTTTAATTTGGTCGCTTCTATAATAATGCCATTTTAATTTGGTCGCTTCTATTATAATACCATTTTAATTTGCGACAATCACAGCATTTGGTAGGATTTGCGAACATTTTAGATTTTGAATATTACCTCAAACAGTAACGTCACCACGTAGTGAGAAATTAAGACAGTCCTGCCAAGTAGGTTCCAATTATTTCAGAGAATATTTGAATATGAAAAGTAATCGACGATTAATAAGGGATATACAAAGCTCACATGAGGTTTGACGATATAAAAAAAGAGATAATTCCCCACCTTAAAGATGGAAAATCTGTTGTAATAGAAAGATGATTATTGATTTTGAAGCAGTAAAAGCATTTATTCGTAATAAATTCAAACCAGACATTCGATCTAGATGACTCTCCCAGTGGAAACGTACAACATTTAACAGATATATTTAAAAGGAAATTACATCTGTTCTGTTCTTAGTTAATCCCTGCAATGTACATGTCATATGCCTAATTTGATTGGCGTTTATCTGGGTAAAGTAAATAACAGTTTAAAAATTCCTCGATTAAAATTGATGACTTTAGTAATTAAATGAGCTCTCTTTACCTCTTATAATAACATTATAACAGTAAAAGTCCAAGACCAGCAACAGCAAGATTTCTTTAATTTTCATTTTTGCTCAAGGTTCAGATTGCTTCTCTTTCGTGTTCACTTTTATCTAAGCCATTTATCATTAAGAGTCTACATACTTGCCAATTTCCACATGCAGGTGATAGTATTATGGGCTAAGCGGTTATATGCAGTATCTATACTACTGCCGGATAATTTGCCGTCACCACCGATGTTAAAATACACATTAAACTACGCTATTTGATACATAAATCTAGGAAACTAACCTGAGACTTGAAACCAAAGTCTCTGAAATTTTTACTTAATGGAGTTAATGCCACAGAACCAGATTAAGACAATTTAGTATGGACCAGGGCAAGACAATTTAGTATGGACCAGGGCAAGACAATTTAGTATGGACCAGGGCAAGGCAATTTAGTATGGACCAGGGCAAGACAATTTAGTATGGACCAGGGCAAGACAATTTAGTATGGACCAGGGCAAGACAATTTAAGTATTATAAACGCATCACTAATCTCGATTTACTTAGAACAAAGCAAAGGGGAGCTCTAAAATAACTTTACAATGCTCTAGTCTGACAATACAATTACACTCTGTCTCTCTTGTATCAGCATAAACCACACTGACAGCAATTGAAGAGAGAGAGAGAGAGAGAGAGAGAGCGGGTTGGGGGAAATACTCAGACGCTTAACGCGCGGGCTGGCCGATCATGTAATCAAATAGGTTCTTGTGTGGATAAATCAAGAGACGCCATTATCTTATGATATATAAAATAGGATAAATCGCAGGGTACTTGGGAAATATCGTGAAATTAATACAACTTGAAGGGGGGAGTAAGATAATATATTTTGTTCAAAACAGTTTAGATAATAGATATTTAGTTATTTATAATTCATAAAATGATACAGATACAGTAAGCATTATCAACCAGTGTTAAACCATATTCGTTGTTGTTTCAGAAACAGCTAGATATAGTATATACTGAATATGCAATCAAATATAAAATACTTCTGTGCAGTGGTGTTTGTTATTAAAATATTTATCTGGCATAGGCACTTGTTTATGTATTCTTTCTACTCTACTCTGACACTTGTGATGTATTCTTTCTACTCTACTCTGACACTTGTGATGTATTCTTTCTACTCTACTCTGACACTTGTGATGTATTCTTTCTACTCTACTCTGACACTTGTGATGTATTCTTTCTACTCTACTCTGACACTTGTGATGTATTCTTTCTACTCTACTCTGATACTTGTGATGTATTCTTTCTACTCTACTCTGACACTTGTGATGTATTCTTTCTACTCTACTCTGACACTTGTGATGTATTCTTTCTACTCTACTCTGACACTTGTGATGTATTCTTTCTACTCTACTCTGACACTTGTGATGTATTCTTTCTACTCTACTCTGACACTTGTGATGTATTCTTTCTACTCTACTCTGACACTTGTGATGTATTCTTTCTACTCTACTCTGACACTTGTGATGTATTCTTTCTACTCTACTCTGACACTTGTGATGTATTCTTTCTACTCTACTCTGACACTTGTGATGTATTCTTTCTACTCTACTCTGACACTTGTGATGTATTCTTTCTACTCTACTCTGATACTTGTGATGTATTCTTTCTACTCTACTCTGACACTTGTGATGTATTCTTTCTACTCTACTCTGACACTTGTGATGTATTCTTTCTACTCTACTCTGACACTTGTGATGTATTCTTTCTACTCTACTCTGACACTTGTGGTGTATTCTTTCTACTCTACTCTGACACTTGTGATGTATTCTTTCTACTCTACTCTGACACTTGTGATGTATTCTTTCTACTCTACTCTGACACTTGTGATGTATTCTTTCTACTCTACTCTGACACTTGTGATGTATTCTTTCTACTCTACTCTGACACTTGTGATGTATTCTTTCTACTCTACCCTGACACTTGTGGTGTATTCTTTCTACTCTACTCTGGCACTTGTGATGTATTCTTTCTACTCTACTCTGACACTTGTGATGTATTCTTTCTACTCTACTCTGACACTTGTGATGTATTCTTTCTACTCTACTCTGACACTTGTGATGTATTCTTTCTACTCTACTCTGACACTTGTGATGTATTCTTTCTACTCTACTCTGACACTTGTGATGTATTCTTTCTACTCTACTCTGACACTTGTGATGTATTCTTTCTACTCTACTCTGACACTTGTGATGTATTCTTTCTACTCTTCCCTGTCACTTGTGATGTATTCTTTCTACTCTACTCTGACACTTGTGATGTATTCTTTCTACTCTACTCTGACACTTGTGATGTATTCTTTCTACTCTACTCTGACACTTGTGATGTATTCTTTCTACTCTACTCTGGCACTTGTGATGTATTCTTTCTACTCTACTCTGACACTTGTGATGTATTCTTTCTACTCTACTCTGACACTTGTGATGTATTCTTTCTACTCTACTCTGACACTTGTGATGTATTCTTTCTACTCTACTCTGACACTTGTGATGTATTCTTTCTACTCTACTCTGACACTTGTGATGTATTCTTTCTACTCTACTCTGACACTTGTGATGTATTCTTTCTACTCTACTCTGACACTTGTGATGTATTCTTTCTACTCTACTCTGACACTTGTGATGTATTCTTTCTACTCTACTCTGACACTTGTGATGTATTCTTTCTACTCTACTCTGACACTTGTGATGTATTCTTTCTACTCTACTCTGACACTTGTGGTGTATTCTTTCTACTCTACTCTGACACTTGTGATGTATTCTTTCTACTCTACTCTGACACTTGTGATGTATTCTTTCTACTCTACTCTGACACTTGTGATGTATTCTTTCTACTCTTCTCTGACACTTGTGATGTATTCTTTCTACTCTACTCTGACACTTGTGATGTATTCTTTCTACTCTACCCTGACACTTGTGATGTATTCTTTCTACTCTACTCTGACACTTGTGATGTATTCTTTCTACTCTACTCTGACACTTGTGATGTATTCTTTCTACTCTACTCTGACACTTGTGATGTATTCTTTCTACTCTACTCTGACACTTGTGATGTATTCTTTCTACTCTTCTCTGACACTTGTGATGTATTCTTTCTACTCTACTCTGACACTTGTGATGTATTCTTTCTACTCTTCTCTGACACTTGTGATGTATTCTTTCTACTCTACTCTGACACTTGTGATGTATTCTTTCTACTCTACTCTGACACTTGTGATGTATTCTTTCTACTCTTCTCTGACACTTGTGATGTATTCTTTCTACTCTACTCTGACACTTGTGATGTATTCTTTCTACTCTACTCTGACACTTGTGATGTATTCTTTCTACTCTACTCTGACACTTGTGATGTATTCTTTCTACTCTACTCTGGCACTTGTGATGTATTCTTTCTACTCTACTCTGACACTTGTGGTGTATTCTTTCTACTCTACTCTGACACTTGTGATGTATTCTTTCTACTCTTCTCTGACACTTGTGATGTATTCTTTCTACTCTACTCTGACACTTGTGATGTATTCTTTCTACTCTACTCTGACACTTGTGATGTATTCTTTCTACTCTACCCTGACACTTGTGATGTATTCTTTCTACTCTACTCTGACACTTGTGATGTATTCTTTCTACTCTACTCTGACACTTGTGATGTATTCTTTCTACTCTACTCTGTCACTTGTGATGTATTCTTTCTACTCTACTCTGACACTTGTGATGTATTCTTTCTACTCTACTCTGACACTTGTGATGTATTCTTTCTACTCTACTCTGACACTTGTGATGTATTCTTTCTACTCTACCCTGACACTTGTGATGTATTCTTTCTACTCTACTCTGACACTTGTGATGTATTCTTTCTACTCTACTCTGACACTTGTGATGTATTCTTTCTACTCTACTCTGACACTTGTGGTGTATTCTTTCTACTCTACTCTGACACTTGTGGTGTATTCTTTCTACTCTACTCTGACACTTGTGATGTATTCTTTCTACTCTACTCTGACACTTGTGATGTATTCTTTCTACTCTACTCTGACACTTGTGATGTATTCTTTCTACTCTACTCTGACACTTGTGATGTATTCTTTCTACTCTACTCTGACACTTGTGATGTATTCTTTCTACTCTACTCTGACACTTGTGATGTATTCTTTCTACTCTACTCTGACACTTGTGATGTATTCTTTCTACTCTACTCTGACACTTGTGGTGTATTCTTTCTACTCTACTCTGACACTTGTGGTGTATTCTTTCTACTCTACTCTGACACTTGTGATGTATTCTTTCTACTCTACTCTGACACTTGTGATGTATTCTTTCTACTCTACTCTGACACTTGTGATGTATTCTTTCTACTCTACTCTGACACTTGTGATGTATTCTTTCTACTCTACTCTGACACTTGTGGTGTATTCTTTCTACTCTACTCTGACACTTGTGATGTATTCTTTCTACTCTTCTCTGACACTTGTGATGTATTCTTTCTACTCTACTCTGACACTTGTGATGTATTCTTTCTACTCTACTCTGACACTTGTGATGTATTCTTTCTACTCTACTCTGACACTTGTGATGTATTCTTTCTACTCTACTCTGACACTTGTGGTGTATTCTTTCTACTCTACTCTGACACTTGTGATGTATTCTTTCTACTCTTCTCTGACACTTGTGATGTATTCTTTCTACTCTACTCTGACACTTGTGATGTATTCTTTCTACTCTACTCTGACACTTGTGTTGTATTCTTTCTACTCTACTCTGACACTTGTGATGTATTCTTTCTACTCTACTCTGACACTTGTGATGTATTCTTTCTACTCTACTCTGACACTTGTGATGTATTCTTTCTACTCTACTCTGACACTTGTGATGTATTCTTTCTACTCTACTCTGACACTTGTGATGTATTCTTTCTACTCTACTCTGACACTTGTGATGTATTCTTTCTACTCTACTCTGACACTTGTGATGTATTCTTTCTACTCTACTCTGACACTTGTGATGTATTCTTTCTACTCTACTCTGGCACTTGTGATGTATTCTTTCTACTCTACTCTGACACTTGTGATGTATTCTTTCTACTCTACTCTGACACTTGTGGTGTATTCTTTCTACTCTACTCTGACACTTGTGATGTATTCTTTCTACTCTACTCTGACACTTGTGATGTATTCTTTCTACTCTTCTCTGACACTTGTGATGTATTCTTTCTACTCTACTCTGACACTTGTGATGTATTCTTTCTACTCTACTCTGACACTTGTGATGTATTCTTTCTACTCTTCTCTGACACTTGTGATGTATTCTTTCTACTCTACTCTGACACTTGTGATGTATTCTTTCTACTCTACTCTGACACTTGTGATGTATTCTTTCTACTCTACTCTGGCACTTGTGATGTATTCTTTCTACTCTACTCTGACACTTGTGATGTATTCTTTCTACTCTACTCTGACACTTGTGATGTATTCTTTCTACTCTACTCTGACACTTGTGATGTATTCTTTCTACTCTACTCTGACACTTGTGATGTATTCTTTCTACTCTACTCTGACACTTGTGGTGTATTCTTTCTACTCTACTCTGACACTTGTGGTGTATTCTTTCTACTCTACTCTGACACTTGTGGTGTATTCTTTCTACTCTACTCTGACACTTGTGGTGTATTCTTTCTACTCTACTCTGACACTTGTGATGTATTCTTTCTACTCTACTCTGACACTTGTGATGTATTCTTTCTACTCTACTCTGACACTTGTGATGTATTCTTTCTACTCTACTCTGGCACTTGTGATGTATTCTTTCTACTCTACTCTGACACTTGTGGTGTATTCTTTCTACTCTACTCTGACACTTGTGGTGTATTCTTTCTACTCTACTCTGACACTTGTGATGTATTCTTTCTACTCTACTCTGACACTTGTGATGTATTCTTTCTACTCTACTCTGACACTTGTGATGTATTCTTTCTACTCTACTCTGACACTTGTGATGTATTCTTTCTACTCTACTCTGACACTTGTGGTGTATTCTTTCTACTCTACTCTGACACTTGTGATGTATTCTTTCTACTCTACTCTGACACTTGTGATGTATTCTTTCTACTCTACTCTGACACTTGTGATGTATTCTTTCTACTCTACTCTGACACTTGTGGTGTATTCTTTCTACTCTACTCTGGCACTTGTGATGTATTCTTTCTACTCTACTCTGACACTTGTGATGTATTCTTTCTACTCTTCTCTGACACTTGTGATGTATTCTTTCTACTCTACTCTGACACTTGTGATGTATTCGTTCTACTCTACTCTGACACTTGTGATGTATTCTTTCTACTCTACTCTGACACTTGTGATGTATTCTTTCTACTCTACTCTGACACTTGTGATGTATTCTTTCTACTCTACTCTGACACTTGTGATGTATTCTTTCTACTCTACTCTGACACTTGTGATGTATTCTTTCTACTCTACTCTGACACTTGTGATGTATTCTTTCTACTCTACTCTGACACTTGTGATGTATTCTTTCTACTCTTCTCTGACACTTGTGATGTATTCTTTCTACTCTACTCTGACACTTGTGATGTATTCTTTCTACTCTTCTCTGACACTTGTGATGTATTCTTTCTACTCTACTCTGACACTTGTGGTGTATTCTTTCTACTCTACTCTGACACTTGTGATGTATTCTTTCTTCTCTACTCTGTCACTTGTGATGTATTCTTTCTACTCTACTCTGACACTTGTGATGTATTCTTTCTACTCTACTCTGACACTTGTGATGTATTCTTTCTACTCTACTCTGTCACTTGTGATGTATTCTTTCTACTCTACTCTGACACTTGTGATGTATTCTTTCTACTCTACTCTGGCACTTGTGATGTATTCTTTCTACTCTACTCTGACACTTGTGATGTATTCTTTCTACTCTACTCTGACACTTGTGATGTATTCTTTCTACTCTACTCTGACACTTGTGATGTATTCTTTCTACTCTACTCTGACACTTGTGATGTATTCTTTCTACTCTACTCTGACACTTGTGATGTATTCTTTCTACTCTACTCTGACACTTGTGATGTATTCTTTCTACTCTACTCTGACACTTGTGATGTATTCTTTCTACTCTACTCTGACACTTGTGATGTATTCTTTCTACTCTACTCTGACACTTGTGGTGTATTCTTTCTACTCTACTCTGACACTTGTGATGTATTCTTTCTACTCTACTCTGACACTTGTGATGTATTCTTTCTACTCTACTCTGGCACTTGTGATGTATTCTTTCTACTCTACTCTGACACTTGTGATGTATTCTTTCTACTCTACTCTGACACTTGTGATGTATTCTTTCTACTCTACTCTGGCACTTGTGATGTATTCTTTCTACTCTACTCTGACACTTGTGATGTATTCTTTCTACTCTACTCTGACACTTGTGATGTATTCTTTCTACTCTACTCTGACACTTGTGATGTATTCTTTCTACTCTACTCTGACACTTGTGATGTATTCTTTCTACTCTTCTCTGACACTTGTGATGTATTCTTTCTACTCTACTCTGACACTTGTGATGTATTCTTTCTACTCTACTCTGACACTTGTGATGTATTCTTTCTACTCTACTCTGACACTTGTGATGTATTCTTTCTACTCTACTCTGACACTTGTGATGTATTCTTTCTACTCTACTCTGTCACTTGTGATGTATTCTTTCTACTCTACTCTGACACTTGTGATGTATTCTTTCTACTCTACTCTGACACTTGTGATGTATTCTTTCTACTCTACTCTGACACTTGTGGTGTATTCTTTCTACTCTACTCTGACACTTGTGATGTATTCTTTCTACTCTACTCTGACACTTGTGGTGTATTCTTTCTACTCTACTCTGACACTTGTGATGTATTCTTTCTACTCTACTCTGACACTTGTGATGTATTCTTTCTACTCTACTCTGGCACTTGTGATGTATTCTTTCTACTCTACTCTGACACTTGTGATGTATTCTTTCTACTCTACTCTGACACTTGTGATGTATTCTTTCTACTCTACTCTGACACTTGTGATGTATTCTTTCTACTCTACTCTGGCACTTGTGATGTATTCTTTCTACTCTTCTCTGACACTTGTGATGTATTCTTTCTACTCTACTCTGACACTTGTGATGTATTCTTTCTACTCTTCTCTGACACTTGTGATGTATTCTTTCTACTCTACTCTGGCACTTGTGATGTATTCTTTCTACTCTTCTCTGACACTTGTGATGTATTCTTTCTACTCTACTCTGGCACTTGTGATGTATTCTTTCTACTCTACTCTGACACTTGTGATGTATTCTTTCTACTCTACTCTGACACTTGTGATGTATTCTTTCTACTCTACTCTGACACTTGTGATGTATTCTTTCTACTCTACTCTGACACTTGTGGTGTATTCTTTCTACTCTACTCTGACACTTGTGATGTATTCTTTCTACTCTACTCTGACACTTGTGATGTATTCTTTCTACTCTACTCTGACACTTGTGATGTATTCTTTCTACTCTACTCTGACACTTGTGATGTATTCTTTCTACTCTACTCTGGCACTTGTGATGTATTCTTTCTACTCTTCTCTGACACTTGTGATGTATTCTTTCTACTCTACTCTGACACTTGTGATGTATTCTTTCTACTCTACTCTGACACTTGTGATGTATTCTTTCTACTCTACTCTGACACTTGTGATGTATTCTTTCTACTCTACTCTGACACTTGTGATGTATTCTTTCTACTCTACTCTGTCACTTGTGATGTATTCTTTCTACTCTACTCTGACACTTGTGATGTATTCTTTCTACTCTACTCTGGCACTTGTGATGTATTCTTTCTACTCTACTCTGACACTTGTGATGTATTCTTTCTACTCTACTCTGACACTTGTGATGTATTCTTTCTACTCTACTCTGACACTTGTGATGTATTCTTTCTACTCTACTCTGACACTTGTGATGTATTCTTTCTACTCTACTCTGACACTTGTGATGTATTCTTTCTACTCTACTCTGACACTTGTGGTGTATTCTTTCTACTCTACTCTGACACTTGTGATGTATTCTTTCTACTCTACTCTGACACTTGTGATGTATTCTTTCTACTCTACTCTGACACTTGTGATGTATTCTTTCTACTCTACTCTGACACTTGTGATGTATTCTTTCTACTCTACTCTGACACTTGTGGTGTATTCTTTCTACTCTACTCTGACACTTGTGATGTATTCTTTCTACTCTACTCTGACACTTGTGATGTATTCTTTCTACTCTACTCTGACACTTGTGATGTATTCTTTCTACTCTACTCTGACACTTGTGATGTATTCTTTCTACTCTACTCTGACACTTGTGATGTATTCTTTCTACTCTACTCTGACACTTGTGATGTATTCTTTCTACTCTACTCTGACACTTGTGATGTATTCTTTCTACTCTACTCTGTCACTTGTGATGTATTCTTTCTACTCTACTCTGACACTTGTGATGTATTCTTTCTACTCTACTCTGACACTTGTGGTGTATTCTTTCTACTCTACTCTGACACTTGTGATGTATTCTTTCTACTCTACTCTGACACTTGTGATGTATTCTTTCTACTCTACTCTGTCACTTGTGATGTATTCTTTCTACTCTACTCTGACACTTGTGATGTATTCTTTCTACTCTACTCTGACACTTGTGATGTATTCTTTCTACTCTACTCTGTCACTTGTGATGTATTCTTTCTACTCTACTCTGACACTTGTGATGTATTCTTTCTACTCTACTCTGACACTTGTGATGTATTCTTTCTACTCTACTCTGACACTTGTGATGTATTCTTTCTACTCTACTCTGGCACTTGTGATGTATTCTTTCTACTCTACTCTGACACTTGTGATGTATTCTTTCTACTCTACTCTGACACTTGTGATGTATTCTTTCTACTCTTCTCTGACACTTGTGATGTATTCTTTCTACTCTACTCTGGCACTTGTGATGTATTCTTTCTACTCTACTCTGACACTTGTGATGTATTCTTTCTACTCTACTCTGACACTTGTGATGTATTCTTTCTACTCTACTCTGTCACTTGTGATGTATTCTTTCTACTCTACTCTGACACTTGTGATGTATTCTTTCTACTCTACTCTGACACTTGTGGTGTATTCTTTCTACTCTACTCTGACACTTGTGATGTATTCTTTCTACTCTACTCTGACACTTGTGATGTATTCTTTCTACTCTACTCTGACACTTGTGATGTATTCTTTCTACTCTACTCTGACACTTGTGATGTATTCTTTCTACTCTACTCTGACACTTGTGATGTATTCTTTCTACTCTACTCTGACACTTGTGATGTATTCTTTCTACTCTACTCTGACACTTGTGATGTATTCTTTCTACTCTTCTCTGACACTTGTGATGTATTCTTTCTACTCTACTCTGACACTTGTGATGTATTCTTTCTACTCTACTCTGACACTTGTGATGTATTCTTTCTACTCTACCCTGACACTTGTGATGTATTCTTTCTACTCTACTCTGACACTTGTGATGTATTCTTTCTACTCTACTCTGACACTTGTGATGTATTCTTTCTACTCTACTCTGACACTTGTGATGTATTCTTTCTACTCTACTCTGACACTTGTGATGTATTCTTTCTACTCTACTCTGACACTTGTGATGTATTCTTTCTACTCTACTCTGACACTTGTGATGTATTCTTTCTACTCTACTCTGACACTTGTGATGTATTCTTTCTACTCTACTCTGACACTTGTGATGTATTCTTTCTACTCTACTCTGGCACTTGTGATGTATTCTTTCTACTCTACTCTGACACTTGTGATGTATTCTTTCTACTCTACTCTGGCACTTGTGATGTATTCTTTCTACTCTACTCTGACACTTGTGATGTATTCTTTCTACTCTACTCTGATACTTGTGATGTATTCTTTCTACTCTACTCTGACACTTGTGATGCATTCTTTCTACTCTACTCTGACCGATATATGAATACATAGTCGAATGTCAGGATGATATAGTATTTATTTAGAAAGCTTACGTTCAAGTTATTAAACATTTATTTTGTATAGAAAGATCAACGTTGTGTTAATAGAAGTTTACCATAACCAGTTTATGAAAACATAGACTGAATTGTCAGTGGATCTTACTCACGAAGCCATTCAAAACAATTACAATGACCAACTTTGATTCCTGAAAATTGAATGTCAGGATAATTAAAGTATCTTATTAGACCAGATAGATTACATTAAATAATCAATTACGCCATTGTGCTAAATAAAGTTTATGCTAACCAGTTTATGAAATTAATACGCTGACCAACTTGATTCCCGAAAGTTCAATGTCTGGAAGTTCCTATGTCCAACCTAATACAACCTATCTTAATAGTTCAACCAAAGTTAACAGAAACAAATTGTTCATGCGTGGGTGGGCATGATATAGCATGACAGTATTTATTTATTCAAGATGAAAGAAAGTTTTGAAGAAAAAAATAGAATAGATTTAGCATGAAACATTAGAAGAAATGTCAGTGAAGTCCGAATTAGTTCCCTAATATAACAGTAACAATCTCTTATATCTGGTCTCAACCTACAAGTTAACCACTTGCAGAAATGTTGAAATTCGAAATCTTTAATTATCCTTAATTTAAATTATTTAACCCGAACTCAACTAGAACTCTAGTGAAAATGTCCTGTAAAAATACAAAACAGTTCAAGTAAAGAAATTTTAGAAGCAAACACGAAAAGAACACTGCGTATAAAAGCGATGTTGGATTCGTTTTGACTGCCACTTGTTTTGTAGTGTGTTCATGTTTTACTTACGTTATTTGTATTTATCTACGTGTAATGGTGTCCAAAACGATTCATTTCTTGCTTTGTATACATATGTGTAATATCTGATATGATAATATTATTCTCTCTCTCATTATTTATTGTTCTTTTCATTTATACACTCCAGTTTAATTTACGAGTTAAAACGTTGCTGAATTTGACAATGTAGAATCCGACACAGCGAACGGCGTCACATAAATTGTAAACATAACTGTCTTTCTGAAAAGTGTACTATGCATTGTTAGTTATATTAGAATCGGACTAATTCATGGTAGCCATAATGTGTTGTGAGTTTTAACATGGGTTGGCAGGATATTAGTAAATGCTATCCCTCACTGAGGATAAAATATTTATATCCTGCAAACCCTTGTTAAAACTCACAACACAATATGGCTTCCATGATTTATATCTTAATCAAATTCCATGTTGAAATCCATTTGTCACATTACCTATACGACATTCTTTCTTTTGTAATTTCAATTTGCCAGAAACACTAGCAAAATAAGTGAAATTACTCACCAAAAGAAGAAATGTTGATTGTTTAAGCTGAACATTTGGAAAGGATGTATTCAACTCTGAGCTTAAAACATCATTGAAATTAAACAATGCAAAAAAGCAACACACAATGTAACATATAAAAATAAAAAAAGCTCTTTTTGGCAGCAGCTTGATGCGACTACAGCGAGTCGAGGTAGAAATGTAAGAACATATGTAGATATTGAATAATCAATCGGAACCTTTTTTACTAGTTACAAGTATCAATGCGCTACATTTTCAGAAGATTCTGTCAAATAAAACGTATGTTATTGTGAACAAAATTGTGTATACAGACTGTAAACAACAACGATGACGACGACACACCCATAATATAAAAGGTCCGAAAAACATCTTATAGCATTCTTACAGTCGAAAGAAACATGAAAGAAAATGTGGAAGCCATATCTTGTTTTGACAAAATACAGTTTTTAGTCGTTGAAGGTCTTATAAAATCGTTATTGACCCCTTTGGATATACTTTACGCCAAAGTCAATAAATCAAAAAAGATCTATTCATCAAATACGTCATTTATGTGAGCTACTCTGATGGTCGATATGTTTGTTAACTAGCTAGTGTGACTAAAACTGCTAGCCAGAATTATAGAGCCAACTTATGTTTATGGGATCATTGTTGACATGAAGAGATCAAATAAAACTATTATCTGGTGTTGAATAGAATAGAAGTATCTCTTCACTTTAGTATTTACTAAACAAAACCATCCGAAGCTGTTCTATTAATACTGATCGATATCTGGACAATAATTATCTTACTTGTTAGTTGTATGATGAATATACCAGACAATTACTACAAATGAATACAATTATACTTCCTTCCTACTTCAGTCTTTATGTTGTGTCAGATATAACACCAAAGGGGTTATTGTTCAGACCTCAAGCCAATTCTTTCCCTTCGTTAGACAGAAGTAATTATTAAAAAAAAGAAAAGAAAACAGACATATTGGGCAACTTCATTAATTTTTTTTCATCGATTGCCTTGTCAGCTATTTTGTTTATTACGTTGTTCGTAACTCACAGATGATTTCTGATGTTTTACGTGTATATATAGGGCTGTTGGTAATTTGTTGATAGGTAAAATGAGCCAAAATGTAGTTGAGTGTAATGGATGCGAGTCAAAGGACTCGTGCACCTGTCTCTATCAACGTATATTTACTATCTACATGAATATAAATATAGTCTGTATATTTGTATGGATAGTGAAAAGGGGTTGACACAGGTGCATGTGAAAGGATGTCAGAATTACTAGCACAAATAACATTTAAAATATGTCGAGTAAAGGAAACAAGTGTTTCTATGCGTTATATTACATCAGACTCTGAATCTTGTGCAAGTGTATCATTCGTTTATATTTTTTACAGTAACACGTACCTGACGTAGTATCACGTGGGATGTGTAAGTAAAATCTACATTTAAGGAATAAGTTCTATTTCTTTTTGCAAAATTGCAATATCTTGTCAACTGTAACGTTTTGCTTTGTAAAGTAACAAGATAAATAAATCTTAACAACATTTAACTTAAGATATGCAAAGCTAGCTACATTTTCATCCGGATAATATACATATCCTCTATCAAATCATTCCGCTAAATATATTGTAGCATTCTCTATCCAGAGTTGTCGTTCCTGCTACGCTACACAACATCTCCGTCAACGCTCATTTTGCAAGATTTTTGTAAAATTTAGAAACAGTAAAAAAATGTACTTAAATTTGTTTTAATTATTGTAAATATCAATAAAGATGAAAATAAATTGTCTCTTAAAAATGACCCCCCCCACCCCCACACACACTTCTTGGAGAACTATTTTGCGGAGGTCAAAATTAAAAAGTCAAAAACGACCACAAATCATTTTTAAGAGAGAATTGATTTGAAATGAGTGATTTATTTTCATCTTTATTGATATTTACAATAATTAAAACAATTTTAAGTACATTTTTTTTACTGTTTCCAAATTTTACAAAAATCTTGTAAAATGGGCGTTGACAGAGATGGAGTGTAGCGTAGCAGGAACAACAACTCTGGATAGAGAATGATATTGTAGGTGTCGACGTCGATATGTCATAACGGACTCCATATTATTACTTCCGGTCATATGACTTGTCTGTATTTGTTTCTTCGTCTTCTCATCTGCAATAAATTAATCAAAATATTTGACATTGATGATTTCTGATGTCAGTGATGTATTGCAAACGTGTTTGAAAGAGAAAGCAACATGTATCGACCCATCATTCATGTCTGTTATGATCTATAAGGAGACGGCTGCTACAAATTGCCATGGTCGTATGGAATTTACGTTACAAAAAGAACGGTAGAAATCGTTGTTCTGTTGCACTGAAATCGTCCGGAGTTCCATCACTGCATATGTATATTTCAAGTTCTGCCGAGTCAAGTTTGAAGATACAAAAGGGGTAATCAGGAACGTATATTAAAGAGGGACAATGGTAAAAGAACGATTCGTTTTTTAAAACCTTTTGGAGCAAGAAAACCAATTGACCTTCAACATATGCACGTACTTTTGTACCCTTTCCTCATACTGACATGCTATATCAGTTTTATTGACATGCTATGTCAGTTTTATTAACATGCTATATCAGTTTTATTGACATGCTATGTCAGTTTTATTGACATGCTATGTCAGTTTTATTGACATGCTATATCAGTTTTATTGACATGCTATGTCAGTTTTATTGACATGCTATGTCAGTTTTATTGACACGTTATGTCAGTTTTATTGAAATAAATTTTCTTTACAGAACGGACATAAAAGTAGGTTACGGGCACGATGAATATATCCAGGTTATAAACATTAGTTTTATTCCACCACAAACACCATTAATGAAATAAACACCCGATGATGTTCAGTTGTGATAAGGACATTAACACTGAAATCCCAGTGAGATTTTATTTATCTTTATTGCTTTAGTCAATAGACACAAAACAATTCTCAATTAATCCGAAACGTATCAATTCATCTTTGTAATTCACAGATTATTGATCAGGAAAACCAAGTAATTGTTTTAAAGAATAATTCCCAAAGGACATTTTGGTGATTGAACTTATTTTTCAGAATAACTTACTACTACGCCCAAAAATGTTGACTGTACAGATAAAGTCTTATTTGTCGAAATATGCAGTATTTCTCTTTCCGCCATGCCTTCATAAAGCATAATTTATGTCTAGTATCTAGAGTGGTATATAGTTTTGGAGAAAGTACATTTGACGATTCATTTATTACATGGTGTTGATGAGTATGTTGTTGAGTGGTCCTTTACTAGATGTTGAACATGTGGTGATTGAGAGTGTAGCTGGCGAGTCATTTATTACAATGTGTTGATGAGTATGTTGTTGAGTGGTCCTTTACTAGTTGGTGAACATGTGGTGATGGAGAGTGTAGCTTGCGAGTCATTTATTACATGGTGTTGATGAGTATGTTGTTGAGTGTTCCTTTACTAGTTGGTGAACATGTGGTGATGGAGAGTGTAGCTGGCGAGTCATGTATTACATGGTGTTGATGAGTATGTTGTTGAGTGGTCCTTTACTAGTTAGTGAACATGTGGTGATTGAGAGTGTAGCTGGCGAGTCATTTATTACATGATGTTGATGAGTATGTTGTTGAGTGGTCCTTTACTAGTTGGTGAACATGTTGTGATGGAGAGTGTAGCTGGCGAGTCATTTATTACATGATGTTGATGAGTATGTTGTTGAGTGGTCCTTTACTAGTTGGTGAACATGTGGTGATTGAGAGTGTAGCTGGCGAGTCATTTATTACATGATGCTGATGAGTGTGTTGTTGAGTGGTCCTTAACTAGTTGATGAACATGTGGTGTTGGAGAGTGTAGCTTGCGAGTCATTTATTACATGATGTTGATGAGTATGTTGTTGAGTGGTCCTTTACTAGTTGGTGAACATGTGGTGATTGAGAGTGTAGCTGGCGAGTCATTTATTACATGATGTTGATGAGTATGTTGTTGAGTGGTCCTTTACTAATTGGTGAACATGTGGTGATGGAGAGTGTAGCTGGCGAGTCATTTATTACATGGTGTTGATGAGTATGTTGTTGAGTGGTCCTTTACTAGATGTTGAACATGTGGTGATGGAGAGTGTAGCTTGCGAGTCATTTATTACATGGTGTTGATGAGTATGTTGTTGAGTGGTCCTTTACTAGTTGGTGAACATGTGGTGATGGAGAGTGTAGCTGGCGAGTCATTTATTACATGGTGTTGATGAGTATGTTGTTGAGTGGTCCTTTACTAGTTGGTGAACATATGGTGATGGAGAGTGTAGCTTGCGAGTCATTTATTACATGATGTTGATGAGTATGTTGTTGAGTGGTCCTTTACTAGTTGGTGAACATGTGGTGATGGAGAGTGTAGCTTGCGAGTCATTTATGACATGGTGTTGATGAGTATGTTGTTGAGTGGTCCTTTACTAGATGTTGAACATATGGTGATGGAGAGTGTAGCTGGCGAGTCATTTATTACATGGTGTTGATGAGTATGTTGTTGAGTGGTCCTTTACTAGTTGGTGAACATATGGTGATGGAGAGTGTAGCTGGCGAGTCATTTATTACATGGTGTTGATGAGTATGTTGTTGAGTGGTCCTTTACTAGATGTTGAACATATGGTGATGGAGAGTGTAGCTGGCGAGTCATTTATTACATGGTGTTGATGAGTATGTTGTTGAGTGGTCCTTTACTAGTTGGTGAACATGTGGTGATGGAGAGTGTAGGTTGCGAGTCATTTATTACATGGTGTTGATGAGTATGTTGTTGAGTGGTCCTTTACTAGATGTTGAACATATGGTGATGGAGAGTGTAGCTGGCGAGTCATTTATTACATGATGTTGATGAGTATGTTGTTGAGTGGTCCTTTACTAGTTGGTGAACATGTGGTGATTGAGAGTGTAGCTGGCGAGTCATTTATTACATGGTGTTGATGAGTGTGTTGTTGAGTGGTCCTTTACTAGTTGGTGAACATGTGGTGATTGAGAGTGTAGCTGGCGAGTCATTTATTACATGATGTTGATGAGTATGTTGTTGAGTGGTCCTTTACTAGTTGATGAACATGTGGTGATGGAGAGTGTAGGTTGTGAGTCATTTATTACATGGTGTTGATGAGTATGTTGTTGAGTGGTCCTTTACTAGATGTTGAACATATGGTGATGGAGAGTGTAGCTGGCGAGTCATTTATTACATGGTGTTGATGAGTGTGTTGTTGAGTGGTCCTTTACTAGTTGATGAACATGTGGTGATGGAGAGTGTAGCTGGCGAGTCATTTATTACATGATGTTGATGAGTATGTTGTTGAGTGGTCCTTTACTAGTTGGTGAACATGTGGTGATTGAGAGTGTAGCTGGCGAGTCATTTATTACATGATGTTGATGAGTATGTTGTTGAGTGGTCCTTTACTAGTTGATGAACATGTGGTGTTGGAGAGTGTAGCTGGCGAGTCATTTATTACATGGTGTTGATGAGTATGTTGTTGAGTGGTCCTTTACTAGTTGGTGAACATGTGGTGTTGGAGAGTGTAGCTTGCGAGTCATTTATTACATGGTGTTGATGAGTATGTTGTTGAGTGGTCCTTTACTAGTTGATGAACATGTGGTGTTGGAGAGTGTAGCTGGCGAGTCATTTATTACATGGTGTTGATGAGTATGTTGTTGAGTGGTCCTTTACTAGATGTTGAACATATGGTGATGGAGAGTGTAGCTGGCGAGTCATTTATTACATGGTGTTGATGAGTATGTTGTTGAGTGGTCCTTTACTAGTTGGTGAACATATGGTGATGGAGAGTGTAGCTGGCGAGTCATTTATTACATGGTGTTGATGAGTATGTTGTTGAGTGGTCCTTTACTAGTTGGTGAACATGTGGTGTTGGAAAGTGTAGCTGGCGAGTCATTTATTACATGGTGTTGATGAGTATGTTGTTGAGTGGTCCTTTACTAGTTGGTGAACATGTGGTGATGGAGAGTGTAGGTTGCGAGTCATTTATTACATGGTGTTGATGAGTATGTTGTTGAGTGGTCTTTTAATAGATGTTGAACATATGGTGATGGAGAGTGTAGCTGGCGAGTCATTTATTACATGGTGTTGATGAGTATGTTGTTGAGTGGTCCTTTACTAGTTGGTGAACATGTGGTGATGGAGAGTGTAGCTGGCGAGTCATTTATTACATGATGTTGATGAGTATGTTGTTGAGTGGTCCTTTACTAGTTGGTGAACATGTGGTGATTGAGAGTGTAGCTGGCGAGTCATTTATTACATGATGCTGATGAGTGTGTTGTTGAGTGGTCCTTAACTAGTTGATGAACATGTGGTGTTGGAGAGTGTAGCTTGCGAGTCATTTATTACATGATGTTGATGAGTATGTTGTTGAGTGGTCCTTTACTAGTTGGTGAACATGTGGTGATTGAGAGTGTAGCTGGCGAGTCATTTATTACATGATGTTGATGAGTATGTTGTTGAGTGGTCCTTTACTAGTTGGTGAACATGTGGTGATGGAGAGTGTAGCTGGCGAGTCATTTATTACATGGTGTTGATGAGTATGTTGTTGAGTGGTCCTTTACTAGATGTTGAACATGTGGTGATGGAGAGTGTAGCTTGCGAGTCATTTATTACATGGTGTTGATGAGTATGTTGTTGAGTGGTCCTTTACTAGTTGGTGAACATGTGGTGATGGAGAGTGTAGCTGGCGAGTCATTTATTACATGGTGTTGATGAGTATGTTGTTGAGTGGTCCTTTACTAGTTGGTGAACATATGGTGATGGAGAGTGTAGCTTGCGAGTCATTTATTACATGATGTTGATGAGTATGTTGTTGAGTGGTCCTTTACTAGTTGGTGAACATGTGGTGATGGAGAGTGTAGCTTGCGAGTCATTTATGACATGGTGTTGATGAGTATGTTGTTGAGTGGTCCTTTACTAGATGTTGAACATATGGTGATGGAGAGTGTAGCTGGCGAGTCATTTATTACATGGTGTTGATGAGTATGTTGTTGAGTGGTCCTTTACTAGTTGGTGAACATATGGTGATGGAGAGTGTAGCTGGCGAGTCATTTATTACATGGTGTTGATGAGTATGTTGTTGAGTGGTCCTTTACTAGTTGGTGAACATGTGGTGATGGAGAGTGTAGGTTGCGAGTCATTTATTACATGGTGTTGATGAGTATGTTGTTGAGTGGTCCTTTACTAGATGTTGAACATATGGTGATGGAGAGTGTAGCTGGCGAGTCATTTATTACATGGTGTTGATGAGTATGTTGTTGAGTGGTCCTTTACTAGTTGGTGAACATGTGGTGATGGAGAGTGTAGGTTGCGAGTCATTTATTACATGGTGTTGATGAGTATGTTGTTGAGTGGTCCTTTACTAGATGTTGAACATATGGTGATGGAGAGTGTAGCTGGCGAGTCATTTATTACATGATGTTGATGAGTATGTTGTTGAGTGGTCCTTTACTAGTTGGTGAACATGTGGTGATTGAGAGTGTAGCTGGCGAGTCATTTATTACATGGTGTTGATGAGTGTGTTGTTGAGTGGTCCTTTACTAGTTGGTGAACATGTGGTGATTGAGAGTGTAGCTGGCGAGTCATTTATTACATGATGTTGATGAGTATGTTGTTGAGTGGTCCTTTACTAGTTGATGAACATGTGGTGATGGAGAGTGTAGGTTGCGAGTCATTTATTACATGGTGTTGATGAGTATGTTGTTGAGTGGTCCTTTACTAGATGTTGAACATATGGTGATGGAGAGTGTAGCTGGCGAGTCATTTATTACATGGTGTTGATGAGTGTGTTGTTGAGTGGTCCTTTACTAGTTGATGAACATGTGGTGATGGAGAGTGTAGCTGGCGAGTCATTTATTACATGATGTTGATGAGTATGTTGTTGAGTGGTCCTTTACTAGTTGGTGAACATGTGGTGATTGAGAGTGTAGCTGGCGAGTCATTTATTACATGATGTTGATGAGTATGTTGTTGAGTGGTCCTTTACTAGTTGATGAACATGTGGTGTTGGAGAGTGTAGCTGGCGAGTCATTTATTACATGGTGTTGATGAGTATGTTGTTGAGTGGTCCTTTACTAGTTGGTGAACATGTGGTGTTGGAGAGTGTAGCTTGCGAGTCATTTATTACATGGTGTTGATGAGTATGTTGTTGAGTGGTCCTTTACTAGTTGATGAACATATGGTGTGGAGAGTGTAGCTGGCGAGTCATTTATTACATGGTGTTGATGAGTATGTTGTTGAGTGGTCCTTTACTAGATGTTGAACATATGGTGATGGAGAGTGTAGCTGGCGAGTCATTTATTACATGGTGTTGATGAGTATGTTGTTGAGTGGTCCTTTACTAGTTGGTGAACATGTGGTGATGGAGAGTGTAGCTGGCGAGTCATTTATTACATGGTGTTGATGAGTATGTTGTTGAGTGGTCCTTTACTAGTTGGTGAACATGTGGTGATTGAGAGTGTAGCTGGCGAGTCATTTATTACATGGTGTTGATGAGTGTGTTGTTGAGTGGTCCTTTACTAGTTGATGAACATGTGGTGATGGAGAGTGTAGCTGGCGAGTCATTTATTACATGATGTTGATGAGTATGTTGTTGAGTGGTCCTTTAATAGTTGGTGAACATGTGGTGTTGGAGAGTGTAGCTTGCGAGTCATTTATTACATGGTGTTGATGAGTATGTTGTTGAGTGGTCCTTTACTAGTTGATGAACATGTGGTGTTGGAGAGTGTAGCTGGCGAGTCATTTATTACATGGTGTTGATGAGTATGTTGTTGAGTGGTCCTTTACTAGTTGGTGAAAATCTGGTGTTGGAGAGTGTAGCTTGCGAGTCATTTATTACATGGTGTTGATGAGTATGTTGTTGAGTGGTCCTTTACTAGTTGATGAACATGTGGTGTTGGAGAGTGTAGCTGGCGAGTCATGTATTACATGGTGTTGATGAGTATGTTGTTGAGTGGTCCTTTACTAGTTGGTGAACATGTGGTATTGGAGAGTGTAGCTGGTGAGTCATTTATTACATGGTGTTGATGAGTATGTTGTTAAGTGGTCCTTTACTAGTTGATGAACATGTGGTGTTGGAGAGTGTAGCTGGCGAGTCATTTATTACATGGTGTTGATGATTGTGTTGTTAAGTGGTCCTTTACTAGTAGGTGAACATATGGTGATGGAAAGTGTAGCTGGCGAGTCATTTATTACATGGTGTTGATGAGTATGTTGTTAAGTGGTCCTTTACTAGTGGGGGTGAACATGTGGTGATTGAGAGTGTAGCTGGCGAGTCATTTATTACATGGTGTTGATGAGTATGTTGTTGAGTGGTCCTTTACTAGTTGGTGAACATCTGGTGATGGAGAGTGTAGCTGGCGAGTCATTTATTACATGATGTTGATGAGTATGTTGTTAAGTGGTCCTTTACTAGTTGGTGAACATATGGTGATGGAGAGTGTAGCTGGCGAGTCATTTATTACATGGCGTTGATGAGTGTGTTGTTAAGTGGTCCTTTACTAGTTGATGAACATATGGTGATGGAGAGTGTAGCTGGCGAGTCATTTATTACATGGTGTTGATGAGTATGTTGTTAAGTGGTCCTTTACTAGTTGATGAACCTGTGGTGTTGGAGAGTGTAGCTGGCGAGTCATTTATTACATGGTGTTGATGAGTGTGTTGTTAAGTGGTCCTTTACTAGTTGGTGAACATATGGTGATGGAGAGTGTAGCTTGCGAGTCATTTATTACATGGTGTTGATGAGTATGTTGTTAAGTGGTCCTTTACTAGTCGGTGAACATGTGGTGATGGAGAGTGTAGCTGGCGAGTCATTTATTACATGGTGTTGATGAGTGTGTTGTTAAGTGGTCCTTTACTAGTTGGTGAACATATGGTGATGGAGAGTGTAGCTTGCGAGTCATTTATTACATGGTGTTGATGAGTATGTTGTTAAGTGGTCCTTTACTAGTTGGTGAACATGTGATGATGGAGAGTGTAGCTGGCGAGTCATTTATTACATGGTGTTGATGAGTATGTTGTTGAGTGGTTCTTTACTAGTTGGTGAACATGTGGTGATTGAGAGTGTAGCTGGCGAGTCATTTATTACATGGTGTTGATGAGTATGTTGTTAAGTGGTCCTTTACTAGTTGATGAACCTGTGGTGTTGGAGAGTGTAGCTGGCGAGTCATTTATTACATGGTGTTGATGAGTGTGTTGTTAAGTGGTCCTTTACTAGTTGGTGAACATATGGTGATGGAGAGTGTAGCTGGCGAGTCATTTATTACATGGTGTTGATGAGTATGTTGTTAAGTGGTCCTTTACTAGTGGGGGTGAACATCTGGTGATGGAGAGTGTAGCTGGCGAGTCATTTATTACATGGTGTTGATGAGTATGTTGTTGAGTGGTCCTTTACTAGTTGGTAAACATGTGGTGATTGAGAGTGTAGCTGGCGAGTCATTTATTACATGGTGTTGATGAGCATGTTGTTGAGTGGTCCTTTACTAGTTGGTGAACATCTGGTGATGGAGAGTGTTGCTGGCGAGTCATTTATTACATGATGTTGATGAGTATGTTGTTAAGTGGTCCTTTAATAGTTGGTGAACATATGGTGATGGAGAGTGTAGCTGGCGAGTCATTTATTACATGGTGTTGATGAGTATGTTGTTAAGTGGTCCTTTACTAGTTGATGAACCTGTGGTGTTGGAGAGTGTAGCTGGCGAGTCATTTATTACATGGTGTTGATGAGTGTGTTGTTAAGTGGTCCTTTACTAGTTGGTGAACATATGGTGATGGAGAGTGTAGCTTGCGAGTCATTTATTACATGGTGTTGATGAGTATGTTGTTAAGTGGTCCTTTACTAGTTGGTGAACATGTGGTGATGGAGAGTGTAGCTGGCGAGTCATTTATTACATGGTGTTGATGAGTATGTTGTTGAGTGGTTCTTTACTAGTTGGTGAACATGTGGTGATTGAGAGTGTAGCTGGCGAGTCATTTATTACATGGTGTTGATGAGTATGTTGTTGAGTGGTCCTTTACTAGTTGGTGAACATATGGTGATGGAGAGTGTAGCTGGCGAGTCATTTATTACATGGTGTTGATGATTATGTTGTTAAGTGGTCCTTTACTAGTTGGTGAACATATGGTGATGGAGAGTGTAGCTGGCGAGTCATTTATTACATGGTGTTGATGAGTGTGTTGTTAAGTGGTCCTTTACTAGTTGGTGAACATATGGTGATGGAGAGTGTAGCTGGCGAGTCATTTATTACATGGTGTTGATGAGTATGTTGTTAAGTGGTCCTTTACTAGTGGGGGTGAACATCTGGTGATGGAGAGTGTAGCTGGCGAGTCATTTATTACATGGTGTTGATGAGTATGTTGTTAAGTGGTCCTTTACTAGTTGGTGAACATATGGTGATGGAGAGTGTAGGTTGCGAGTCATTTATTACATGGTGTTGATGAGTGTGTTGTTAAGTGGTCCTTTACTAGTTGGTGAACATATGGTGATGGAGAGTGTAGCTGGCGAGTCATTTATTACATGGTGTTGATGAGTATGTTGTTAAGTGGTCCTTTACTAGTGGGGGTGAACATCTGGTGATGGAGAGTGTAGCTGGCGAGTCATTTATTACATGGTGTTGATGAGTATGTTGTTGAGTGGTCCTTTACTAGTTGGTAAACATGTGGTGATTGAGAGTGTAGCTGGCGAGTCATTAATACATGGTGTTGATGAGTATGTTGTTGAGTGGTCCTTTACTAGTTGGTGAACATCTGGTGATGGAGAGTGTAGCTGGCGAGTCATTTATTACATGATGTTGATGAGTATGTTGTTAAGTGGTCCTTTAATAGTTGGTGAACATATGGTGATGGAGAGTGTAGCTGGCGAGTCATTTATTACATGGCGTTGATGAGTGTGTTGTTAAGTGGTCCTTTACTAGTTGGTGAACATCTGGTGATGGAGAGTGTAGCTGGCGAGTCATTTATTACATGGTGTTGATGAGTATGTTGTTGAGTGGTCCTTTTCTAGTTGGTGAACATATGGTGATGGAGAGTGTAGCTGGCGAGTCATTTATTACATGGTGTTGATGATTATGTTGTTAAGTGGTCCTTTACTAGTTGGTGAACATATGGTGATGGAGAGTGTAGCTGGCGAGTCATTTATTACATGGTGTTGATGAGTGTGTTGTTAAGTGGTCCTTTACTAGTTGGTGAACATATGGTGATGGAGAGTGTAGCTGGCGAGTCATTTATTACATGGTGTTGATGAGTATGTTGTTAAGTGGTCCTTTACTAGTGGGGGTGAACATCTGGTGATGGAGAGTGTAGCTGGCGAGTCATTTATTACATGGTGTTGATGAGTATGTTGTTAAGTGGTCCTTTACTAGTTGGTGAACATATGGTGATGGAGAGTGTAGCTGGCGAGTCATTTATTACATGGTGTTGATGAGTGTGTTGTTAAGTGGTCCTTTACTAGTTGGTGAACATATGGTGATGGAGAGTGTAGCTGGCGAGTCATTTATTACATGGTGTTGATGATTATGTTGTTAAGTGGTCCTTTACTAGTTGGTGAACATATGGTGATGGAGAGTGTAGCTGGCGAGTCATTTATTACATGGTGTTGATGAGTGTGTTGTTAAGTGGTCCTTTACTAGTTGGTGAACATATGGTGATGGAGAGTGTAGCTGGCGAGTCATTTATTACATGGTGTTGATGAGTATGTTGTTAAGTGGTCCTTTACTAGTGGGGGTGAACATCTGGTGATGGAGAGTGTAGCTGGCGAGTCATTTATTACATGGTGTTGATGAGTATGTTGTTGAGTGGTCCTTTACTAGTTGGTAAACATGTGGTGATTGAGAGTGTAGCTGGCGAGTCATTAATACATGGTGTTGATGAGTATGTTGTTGAGTGGTCCTTTACTAGTTGGTGAACATCTGGTGATGGAGAGTGTAGCTGGCGAGTCATTTATTACATGATGTTGATGAGTATGTTGTTAAGTGGTCCTTTAATAGTTGGTGAACATATGGTGATGGAGAGTGTAGCTGGCGAGTCATTTATTACATGGCGTTGATGAGTGTGTTGTTAAGTGGTCCTTTACTAGTTGGTGAACATATGGTGATGGAGAGTGTAGCTGGCGAGTCATTTATTACATGGTGTTGATGAGTATGTTGTTAAGTGGTCCTTTACTAGTGGGGGTGAACATCTGGTGATGGAGAGTGTAGCTGGCGAGTCATTTATTACATGGTGTTGATGAGTATGTTGTTGAGTGGTCCTTTACTAGTTGGTAAACATGTGGTGATTGAGAGTGTAGCTGGCGAGTCATTAATACATGGTGTTGATGAGTATGTTGTTGAGTGGTCCTTTACTAGTTGGT
Organism: Bathymodiolus brooksi; assembly: GCA_963680875.1. NCBI lineage: Eukaryota > Metazoa > Mollusca > Bivalvia > Mytilida > Modiolidae > Bathymodiolus > Bathymodiolus brooksi. The sequence continues at coordinate 135,084,874 of OY804576.1, read as the reverse complement.
GAACATCTGGTGATGGAGAGTGTAGCTGGCGAGTCATTTATTACATGATGTTGATGAGTATGTTGTTAAGTGGTCCTTTAATAGTTGGTGAACATATGGTGATGGAGAGTGTAGCTGGTGAGTCATTTATTACATGGCGTTGATGAGTGTGTTGTTAAGTGGTCCTTTACTAGTTGGTGAACATATCGAGGGGTTAGAGCCAAAAAGTCGTATTTGAAAATTTTGCTAATTTCATTTTTTTGCACTAAATGTTGATAAGTTAGTATCTAGTTGTGTCTGTAAATTTCAGGGCAAAAGGATAATGCATTAATTTTAAAATGACCAGAACCCAAAAGTATTATCAAATTATATACGTCTTCTTGCAACGCCAAACAACAGTAATATTGGATAATCTATAATTGCATGCCAGGTATATTTTTTTAATTAAAAGATACATTGCTGTTAAATTTTATGTGAAGATAATATACTTTGCATTTATGATATCATATTTTTTTATTTAGAAAATAGTGTCAAAACAGCTTATTTAAAGATAAGTCATTTTGGCACTGCAGAAAAGTAATCTAATAATCCAGTAAGTTTAGCCATCTTATCTCAATATCAGATAACGCGTTGCATATGTTATTTATAAACAGTATTCTGTAGAGGCAGGAGAGAGTAAATAAAGTTGATGCATTCTAGAGCTGGTGTTACATTTACAAAAAGTGAATTAACAGGAAGAAATATAGTATCTGCAATGAAAAGTTGAGACAATCATGGATTAAAAGGTAAGAATTAGATATTCACTTGCTATACTTTGATATATTAATCAATTTACTATGTATTCACTTAATTTAATATATGTATTAAGTCTTCATAAATTTTCTTAGACGGATTGTACATGTTTGTGCTAAAAATCTTGAATTATTATTATCTCAAGTATGACGTTTGTACATACCCTTCGCTAAAATTATTGACATTTTGTTTAGAATGCATGGCCTTTTAATTGTTATTTATTTCCATATTTTCAGTAGAGGCTGGTTATGGTGAATGTGATGGAAACATCTACAGTACTAATTAATTACAGTTTTCGATTGGTAAGTTTCAGTTTTTATTTGTTCACAAGAACTCTATTTAACCAGATTGAAAAGATTATCACTTTTTAATGATCAAATTATTTGATAAGAAGATTTCCTCCTAAACCCCTCAATGGAATTAGATGTAAAAAAATGTGGTTTACAACTTGAAAATATGCATGACGGACTATGGCTGCTGTCCAATATCTGAAAGGGGAGGCTATGCAACTTAGGTGTCAAAGTTTGTTGTCAGAGGTATAATTTGTAGTGAGTTTACTTGTTTGGCAATAGGATATGAGAGGTAATCCTATATTTGGCCAATTCTTTTAGCTAATCAAAATAATAAGCTTCATATTCATTTGTTTCAGGTAATAAAATGTCGGAATCTAGTTGGTCTTCAGACGAGGAATGGACGACAATTGCATCTATGGTACGTGATACCCAAGAGAATGGTTCTAATGCAATCGAAGGGGATACAGAATGTGGTTCCTCAGTAACAAACAGGCAACAAGTAGGTAGTAATGATACACAAGGTACCAATGCCACACCTACGGTTGATGAACCAGGTAGCAATGACACGCCTATAACTGATGAACAAGGTACCAATGAGACACCTATGGCTGATGAACCAGGTACCATTGACACACCTATGGTTGATGAACCAGGTATCAATGACACACCTACCACTGATGAACCAGGTATCAATGACACACCTACAACTGATGAGCCAGGTACGAATGACACACCTACGGTTGATGAACCAGGTACCAATAACACACCTACCACTGATGAACCAGGTACCAATGACGCATCTACGGCTGATAAACCAGTTGCCAATGACACACCTATGGCTGATAAACCGATTACCAATGACACACCTATGGCTGATATGAATGAAACCCCGGGTAATAAAAATTCACAAGACCAAATATTAATTCAGGACAATTCAGCTGTTCGTACCTATAAAGAAGATACTTCATCAACTGATTCCAATGGGTCGCCAATTGCCTTAAAGGTTACTGCAAGACAGAAAAAGAAGAAAAAATACAGAAAGAAACAGAATAAAACAACACCTGACACAACAAAACAGCTCAAACGCCACTTTGCTATTGAGTCTGACTTTAGTGGTAGTGATGATAATATAACATTAAAAGAGTTAAAAAATGATATAAAACGACAAAAAGATGAGAGTTATAGCGAAATAGAGTCTGTTTATGACAGCAGGGACTCGTACAAACCTTGCAGAGATGATTATCATTCTAGTGACTCGAACCTGCCATTGCAATGACAATTCAATTAAAACCGAATTTTATATGAAACCTGCAGCCACATCAAAGTCGAAAAAAAGAAAGAGGAAAAGTGATAGTAAAAATCAGAAGCTTAATAGTGATAATTCACTACCTAAAAGTGATAACTCAAGGATGAACCAAGTAGAGATCCAAAATGACAATTTAGGGCCAACGATTGACCAGACTGAGGACATGCACATGGAAAAGGCAAAATAAATCAGTGTTCAGGAGGCCACTTTCAACAATTATGTCACCACACACAATGAACAGAGACTTGATGATCTTCTCTTCATGAATGGATTAGTTAGAAAACGTGTTCCTGCAGATGAGAACTGTTTCTTCCAGTCAGCATTACCAAACATTCATTCCCTGCTCACGGTTCAAGAATTATGAAGATCATTATGTGGTCACATAGTTTAAAAAGCAGAAAATTATGTTGGTATACCCAAGAAAACCTGGACTGTATCATGTTTAAGTACAATTTCGAAGATGAATTCAGAGTTCTCAAAGTAGGTGGTACAGCCAAACGAGGACGCACTGCCAAACCACAAGAACTGACAAGGAAATATACATCGAGACAGAAGATATCAGCAGCCAAAACGAAAGACCTTGTCAGCTTATGCAGAAGTGGTATCATCCCATCTGAATACCACGATTATTACAAATCATTGCCCTCAAGCAGTAAAGTAGATGACAAACTAGCTGACACCGATGCTGAAGAGGATTCTGATCAAGAATGAGACTAAGAAAATAACAGTGGTGACATAAATGACTGGTTTAATTAGATTGCATGATTAGTTTAGGGGTTCTTCTATATATTGTATTAGAACTGTAGACATTATATTCCTGCATTAGATATAGTGCATACAAATTTGACTGTTATATGATATATATTTTGTACTTTGATTTTATACTAATTTTCTTTTGAGATTTACAGACAGTATTGAATTATTTCAATAGGATTTAGCATAATTTTATCATAATGATATTTTGAAACCATTAAGGTATTCCTCAGATTTCAGTGTTCAAAATCATGTTACTACTGTCTAGTTCAATTTTCAAAAGAGCTGTTGAAATTTTTTTTTAAACTATTTTATGATATCATTCATACAGACAGACATCTAATAGTTATTGTGGTTGAAATATAATTTTACTGTGATATATGATTACAGTATTGATGTTTTAGCTTAAATAATTGATTTTAATTGCTTTTAGATTCATTGGAAATTATCCTGAAATATGTTGGTTTTCAAAAAATCAATGTTTACTTTAATAGAATGTTTTAACTGATGAATACTACAATTCGGTCATTATAAAAAGATATTTCAAATTAATTTTTCATTTGCTGCCATAACGTATTTTTGCTTACTTTTATTTGGTTGATGAAAGAAACATTATTCATATTAATGTTAGGGAGCCAGAAAAGTGTATCCTAAGATGTTATCAAAATGCCTTGCACACACCTGTTTAATCTTTTAGATAAACAAATCAGCAGACAGTCTTATCAGCGGTTACTGTAGTATGGTATTAACATCTGGAAATTATCAATGTAAATAGTGCATGTCTACTTAGTGTATAGATAAAAAGTGTTATTAAATCAATATGCTGATTATTAGAAGTAAATTGCATATATAATCATAACATTTATTGTGTTATTTACTTATAAAATCATTTTGGTAACACTACATTATCAGGCGTAGTCATAAGATTATTTTTTTTAATTCCTCAAAAAGATGAAATATTAAGATACGACAGTATGGCACTAACCCCTCGATATGGTGATGGAGAGTGTAGCTGGCGAGTCATTTATTACATGGTGTTGATGAGTATGTTGTTGAGTGGTCCTTTACTAGTTGGTGAACATGTGGTGATTGAGAGTGTAGCTGGCGAGTCATTTATTACTTGGTGTTGATGAGTATGTTGTTGAGTGGTCCTTTACTAGTTGGTGAACATCTGGTGATTGAGAGTGTAGCTGGCGAGTCATTTATTACATGGTGTTGATGAGTGTGTTGTTGAGTGGTCCTTTACTAGTTGGTGAACATGTGGTGATAGAGAGTGTAACTGGCGAGTCATTTATTACATGGTGTTGATAAGTATGTTGTTGAGTGGTCCTTTACTAGATGTTGAACATATGGTGATGGAGAGTGTAGCTGGCGAGTCATTTATTACATGGTGTTGATGAGTATGTTGTTGAGTGGTCCTTTACTAGATGTTGAACATATGGTGATGGAGAGTGTAGCTGGCGAGTCATTTATTACATGGTGTTGATGAGTATGTTGTTGAGTGGTTCTTTACTAGATGTTGAACATATGGTGATGGAGAGTGTAGCTTGCGAGTCATTTATTACATGATGTTGATGAATATGTTGTTGAGTGGTCCTTTACTAGATGTTGAACATGTGGTGATGGAGAGTGTAGCTGACGAGTCATTTATTACATGATGTTGATGAGTATGTTGTTGAGTGGTCCTTTACTAGATGTTGAACATGTGGTGATGGAGAGTGTAGCTGACGAGTCATTTATTACATGATGTTGATGAGTATGTTGTTGAGTGGTCCTTTTCTAGTTGGTGAACATGTGGTGATGGAGAGTGTAGCTGGCGAGTCATTTATTACATGGTGTTGATGAGTATGTTGTTGAGTGGTCCTTTACTAGTTGGTGAACATGTGGTGATGGAGAATGTAGCTGGCGAGTCATTTATTACATGGTGTTGATGAGTATGTTGTTGAGTGGTCCTTTTCTAGTTGGTGAACATGTGGTGATGGAGAGTGTAGCTGGCGAGTCATTTATTACATGGTGTTGATGAGTATGTTGTTGAGTGGTCCTTTACTAGTTGGTGAACATGTGGTGTTGGAGAGTGTAGCTGGCGAGTCATTTATTACATGGTGTTGATGAGTATGTTGTTAAGTGGTCCTTTACTAGTTGGTGAACATGTGGTGATTGAGAGTGTAGCTGGCGAGTCATTTATTACGTGGTGTTGATGAGTATGTTGTTGAGTGGTCCTTTATTAGTTGGTGAACATCTGGTGATGGAGAGTGTAGCTGGCGAGTCATTTATTACATGGTGTTGATGAGTGTGTTGTTGAGTGGTCCTTTACTAGTTGGTGAACATATGGTGATGGAGAGTGTAGCTGGCGAGTCATTTATTACATGATGTTGATGAGTATGTTGTTGTGTGGTCCTTTACTAGTTGGTGAACATGTTGTGATGGAGAGTGTAGCTGGCGAGTCATTTATTACATGGTGTTGATGAGTATGTTGTTGAGTGGTCCTTTACTAGTTGGTGAACATGTAGTGATGGAGAGTGTAGCTGACGAGTCATTTATTACATGGTGTTGATGAGTGTGTTTTTGAGTGGTCCTTTACTAGTTGGTGAACATATGGTGATGGAGAGTGTAGCTGGCGAGTCATTTATTACATGGTGTTGATGAGTGTGTTGTTGAGTGGTCCTTTACTAGTTGGTGAACATATGGTGATGGAGAGTGTAGCTGGCGAGTCATTTATTACATGATGTTGATGAGTATGTTGTTGAGTGGTCCTTTACTAGTTGGTGAACATGTTGTGATGGAGAGAGTAGCTGGCGAGTCATTTATTACATTGTGTTGATGAGTATGTTGTTGAGTTGTCCTTTACTAGTTGGTGAACATGTGATGATGGAGAGTGTAGCTGGCGATTCATTTATTACATGGTGTTGATGAGTGTGTTTTTGAGTGGTCCTTTACTAGTTGGTGAACATGTGGTGATGGAGAGTGTAGCTGGCCAGTCATTTATTACATGGTGTTGATGAGTATGTTGTTGAATGGTCCTTTACTAGTTGGTGAACATGTGGTGATGGAGAGTGTAGCTGGCGAGTCATTTATTACATGGTGTTGATGAGTGTGTTGTTGAGAGTTTCTTTACTAGTTGGTGAACATGTGGTGATGGAGAGTGTAGCTGGCGAGTCATTTATTACATGGTGTTGATGAGTATGTTGTTGAGTGGTCCTTTACTAGTTGGTGAACATGTGGTGATGGAGAGTGTAGCAGGCGAGTCATTTATTACATGGTGTTGATGAGTGTGTTGTTGAGTGGTCCTTTACTAGTTGTTGAACATCTGGTGATGGAGAGTGCAGCTTGCGAGTCATTTATTACATGGTGTTGATGAGTGTGTTGTTAATAGTTCCTTTGCTAGTTGGTGAACATGTGGTGATGAAGAGTGTAGCTGGCGAGTCATTTATTACATGGTGTTGATGAGTGTGTTGTTGAGTGGTCCTTTACTAGTTGGTGAACATGCGGTGATGGAGAGTGTAGCTGGCGAGTCATTTATTACATGGTGTTGATGAGTATGTTGTTGAGTGGTCCTTTATTAGTTGGTGAACATATGGTGATGGAGAGTGTAGCTGGCGAGTCATGTATTACATGGTGTTGATGAGTATGTTGTTGAGTGGTCCTTTACCAGTTGGTGAACATGTGGTGATGGAGAGTGTAGCTGGCGAGTAATTTATTACATGATGTTGATGAGTATGTTGTTGAGTGGTCCTTTACTAGTTGGTGAACATGTGGTGATGGAGAGTGTAGCTGGCGAGTCATTTATTACATGATGTTGATGAGTGTGTTGTTGAGTGGTCCTTTACTAGTTGGTGAACATGTGGTGATAGAGAGTGTAACTGGCGAGTCATTTATTACATGGTGTTGATGAGTATGTTGTTGAGTGGTCCTTTACTAGATGTTGAACATATGGTGATGGAGAGTGTAGCTGGCGAGTCATTTATTACATGGTGTTGATGAGTATGTTGTTGAGTGGTCCTTTACTAGATGTTGAACATATGGTGATGGAGAGTGTAGCTTGCGAATCATTTATTACATGATGTTGATGAGTATGTTGTTGAGTGGTCCTTTACTAGATGTTGAACATGTGGTGATGGAGAGTGTAGCTGACGAGTCATTTATTACATGATGTTGATGAGTATGTTGTTGAGTGGTCCTTTACTAGATGTTGAACATGTGGTGATGGAGAGTGTAGCTGGCGAGTCATTTATTACATGATGTTGATGAGTATGTTGTTGAGTGGTCCTTTTCTAGTTGGTGAACATGTGGTGATGGAGAGTGTAGCTGGCGAGTCATTTATTACATGGCGTTGATGAGTATGTTGTTGAGTGGTCCTTTGCTAGTTGGTAAACATGTGGTGATGGAGAATGTAGCTGGCGAGTCATTTATTACATGGTGTTGATGAGTATGTTGTTGAGTGGTCCTTTACTAGTTGGTGAACATGTGGTGATGGAGAGTGTAGCTGGCGAGTCATTTATTACATGGTGTTGATGAGTATGTTGTTGAGTGGTCCTTTACTAGTTGGTGAACATGTGGTGTTGGAGAGTGTAGCTGGCGAGTCATTTATTACATGATGTTGATGAGTATGTTGTTAAGTGGTCCTTTACTAGTTGATGAACATGTGGTGATTGAGAGTGTAGCTGGCGAGTCATTTATTACGTGGTGTTGATGAGTATGTTGTTGAGTGGTCCTTTATTAGTTGGTGAAAATCTGGTGATGGAGAGTGTAGCTGGCGAGTCATTTATTACATGGTGTTGATGAGTGTGTTGTTGAGTGGTCCTTTACTAGTTGGTGAACATATGGTGATGGAGAGTGTAGCTGGCGAGTCATTTATTACATGATGTTGATGAGTATGTTGTTGAGTGGTCCTTTACTAGTTGGTGAACATGTTGTGATGGAGAGTGTAGCTGGCGAGTCATTTATTACATGGTGTTGATGAGTATGTTGTTGAGTGGTCCTTTACTAGTTGGTGAACATGTGGTGATTGAGAGTGTAGCTGACGAGTCATTTATTACATGGTGTTGATGAGTGTGTTTTTGAGTGGTCCTTTACTAGTTGGTGAACATATGGTGATGGAGAGTGTAGCTGGCGAGTCATTTATTACATGGTGTTGATGAGTGTGTTGTTGAGTGGTCCTTTACTAGTTGGTGAACATATGGTGATGGAGAGTGTAGCTGGCGAGTCATTTATTACATGATGTTGATGAGTATGTTGTTGAGTGGTCCTTTACTAGTTGGTGAACATGTTGTGATGGAGAGTGTAGCTGGCGAGTCATTTATTACATTGTGTTGATGAGTATGTTGTTGAGTGGTCCTTTACTAGTTGGTGAACATGTGGTGATGGAGAGTGTAGCTGGCGAGTCATTTATTACATGGTGTTGATGAGTGTGTTTTTGAGTGGTCCTTTACTAGTTGGTGAACATGTGGTGATGGAGAGTGTAGCTGGCGAGTCATTTATTACATGGTGTTGATGAGTATGTTGTTGAGTGGTCCTTTACTAGTTGGTGAACATGTGGTGATGGAGAGTGTAGCTGGCGAGTCATTTATTACATGTGTTGATGAGTGTGTTGTTGAGAGTTTCTTTACTAGTTGGTGAACATGTGGTGATGGAGAGTGTAGCTGGCGAGTCATTTATTACATGGTGTTGATGAGTATGTTGTTGAGTGGTCCTTTACTAGATGTTGAACATGTGGTGATGGAGAGTGTAGCTGACGAGTCATTTATTACATGATGTTGATGAGTATGTTGTTGAGTGGTCCTTTACTAGATGTTGAACATGTGGTGATGGAGAGTGTAGCTGGCGAGTAATTTATTACATGATGTTGATGAGTATGTTGTTGAGTGGTCCTTTTCTAGTTGGTGAACATGTGGTGATGGTGAGTGTAGCTGGCGAGTCATTTATTACATGGTGTTGATGAGTATATTGTTGAGTGGTCCTTTGCTAGTTGGTGAACATGTGGTGATGGAGAATGTAGCTGGCGAGTCATTTATTACATGGTGTTGATGAGTATGTTGTTGAGTGGTCCTTTACTAGTTGGTGAACATGTGGTGTTGGAGAGTGTAGCTGGCGAGTCATTTATTACATGGTGTTGATGAGTATGTTGTTAAGTGGTCCTTTACTAGTTGGTGAACATGTGGTGATTGAGAGTGTAGCTGGCGAGTCATTTATTACGTGGTGTTGATGAGTATGTTGTTGAGTGGTCCTTTATTAGTTGGTGAACATCTGGTGATGAGAGTGTAGCTGGCGAGTCATTTATTACATGGTGTTGATGAGTGTGTTGTTGAGTGGTCCTTTACTAGTTGGTGAACATATGGTGATGGAGAGTGTAGCTGGCGAGTCATTTATTACATGATGTTGATGAGTATGTTGTTGAGTGGTCCTTTACTAGTTGGTGAACATGTTGTGATGGAGAGTGTAGCTGGCGAGTCATTTATTACATGGTGTTGATGAGTATGTTGTTGAGTGGTCCTTTACTAGTTGGTGAACATGTGGTGATTGAGAGTGTAGCTGACGAGTCATTTATTACATGGTGTTGATGAGTGTGTTTTTGAGTGGTCCTTTACTAGTTGGTGAACATATGGTGATGGAGAGTGTAGCTGGCGAGTCATTTATTACATGGTGTTGATGAGTGTGTTGTTGAGTGGTCCTTTACTAGTTGGTGAACATATGGTGATGGAGAGTGTAGCTGGCGAGTCATTTATTACATGATGTTGATGAGTATGTTGTTGAGTGGTCCTTTACTAGTTGGTGAACATGTTGTGATGGAGAGTGTAGCTGGCGAGTCATTTATTACATTGTGTTGATGAGTATGTTGTTGAGTGGTCCTTTACTAGTTGGTGAACATGTGGTGATGGAGAGTGTAGCTGGCGAGTCATTTATTACATGGTGTTGATGAGTGTGTTTTTGAGTGGTCCTTTACTAGTTGGTGAACATGTGGTGATGGAGAGTGTAGCTGGCGAGTCATTTATTACATGGTGTTGATGAGTATGTTGTTGAGTGGTCCTTTACTAGTTGGTGAACATGTGGTGATGGAGAGTGTAGCTGGCGAGTCATTTATTACATGGTGTTGATGAGTGTGTTGTTGAGAGTTTCTTTACTAGTTGGTGAACATGTGGTGATGGAGAGTGTAGCTGGCGAGTCATTTATTACATGGTGTTGATGAGTATGTTGTTGAGTGGTCCTTTACTAGTTGGTGAACATGTGGTGATGGAGAGTGTAGCAGGCGAGTCATGTATTACATGGTGTTGATGAGTGTGTTGTTGAGTGGTCCTTTACTAGTTGTTGAACATCTGGTGATGGAGAGTGCAGCTTGCGAGTCATTTATTACATGGTGTTGATGAGTGTGTTGTTAATAGTTCCTTTACTAGTTGGTGAACATGTGGTGATGGAGAGTGTAGCTGGCAAGTCATTTATTACATGGTGTTGATGAGTATGTTGTTGAGTGGTCCTTTGCTAGTTGGTGAACATGTGGTGATGAAGAGTGTAGCTTGCGAGTCATTTATTACATGGTGTTGATGAGTGTGTTGTTGAGTGGTACTTTACTAGTTGGTGAATATGCGGTGATGGAGAGTGTAGCTGGCGAGTCATTTATTACATGGTGTTGATGAGTATGTTGTTGAGTGGTCCTTTATTAGTTGGTGAACATATGGTGATGGACAGTGTAGCTGGTGAGTCATGTATTACATGGTGTTGATGAGTATGTTGTTGAGTGGTCCGTTACCAGTTGGTGAACATGTGGTGATGGAGAGTGTAGCTGGCGAGTCATTTATTACATGATGTTGATGAGTATGTTGTTGAGTGGTCCTTTACTAGTTGGTGAACATGTGGTGATAGAGAGTGTAATTGGCGAGTCATTTATTACATGGTGTTGATGAGTATGTTGTTGAGTGGTCCTTTACTAGATGTTGAACATATGGTGATGGAGAGTGTAGCTGGCGAGTCATTTATTACATGGTGTTGATGAGTATGTTGTTGAGTGGTCCTTTACTAGATGTTGAACATATGGTGAAGGAGAGTGTAGCTTGCGAGTCATTTATTACATGATGTTGATGAGTATGTTGTTGAGTGGTCCTTTTCTAGTTGGTGAACATGTGGTGATGGAGAGTGTAGCTGGCGAGTCATTTATTACATGGTGTTGATGAGTATGTTGTTGAGTGGTCCTTTACTAGTTGGTGAACATGTGGTGATGGAGAATGTAGCTGGCGAGTCATTTATTACATGGTGTTGATGAGTATGTTGTTGAGTGGTCCTTTACTAGTTGGTGAACATGTGGTGATGGAGAGTGTAGCTGGCGAGTCATTTATTACATGGTGTTGATGAGTATGTTGTTGAGTGGTCCTTTACTAGTTGGTGAACATGTGGTGATGGAGAGTGTAGCTGGCGAGTCATTTATTACATGGTGTTGATGAGTATGTTGTTGAGTGGTCCTTTACTAGTCGGTGAACATGTGGTGATGGAGAGTGTAGCTGGCGAGTCATTTATTACGTGGTGTTGATGAGTGTGTTGTTGAGTGGTCCTTTACTAGTTGGTGAACATGTGGTGATGAAGAGTGTAGCTGGCGAGTCATTTATTACATGGTGTTGATGAGTATGTTGTTGAGTGGTCCTTTACCAGTTGGTGAACATGTGGTGATGGAGAGTGTAGCTGGCGAGTAATTTATTACATGATGTTGATGAGTATGTTGTTGAGTGGTCCTTTACTAGTTGGTGAACATGTGGTGATGGAGAGTGTAGCTGGCGAGTCATTTAGTACATGGTGTTGATGAGTGTGTTGTTGAGTGGTCCTTTACTAGTTGGTGAACATGTGGTGATAGAGAGTGTAACTGGCGAGTCATTTATTACATGGTGTTGATGAGTATGTTGTTGAGTGGTCCTTTACTAGATGTTGAACATATGGTGATGGAGAGTGTAGCTGGCGAGTCATTTATTACATGGTGTTGATGAGTATGTTGTTGAGTGGTCCTTTACTAGATGTTGAACATATGGTGATGGAGAGTGTAGCTGGCGAGTCATTTATTACATGGTGTTGATGAGTATGTTGTTGAGTGGTCCTTTACTAGTTGGTGAACATGTGGTGATGGAGAATGTAGCTGGCGAGTCATTTATTACATGGTGTTGATGAGTATGTTGTTGAGTGGTCCTTTACTAGTTGGTGAACATGTGGTGATGGAGAGTGTAGCTGGCGAGTCATTTATTACATGGTGTTGATGAGTATGTTGTTGAGTGGTCCTTTACTAGTTGGTGAACATGTTGTGATGGAGAGTGTAGCTGGCGAGTCATGTATTACATGGTGTTGATGAGTATGTTGTTGAGTGGTCCTTTACTAGTTGGTGAACATATGGTGATGGAGAGTGTAGCTGGCGAGTCATTTATTACATGGTGTTGATGAGTATGTTGTTGAGTGGTCCTTTACTAGTCGGTGAACATGTGGTGATGGAGAGTGTAGCTGGCGAGTCATTTATTACGTGGTGTTGATGAGTGTGTTGTTGAGTGGTCCTTTACTATTTGGTGAACATGTGGTGATGGAGAGTGTAGCTGGCGAGTCATTTATTACATGGTGTTGATGAGTATGTTGTTGAGTGGTCCTTTGCTAGTTGGTGAACATGTGGTGATGGAGAGTGTAGCTGGCGGGTCATTTATTACATGATGTTGAGTGTGTTGTTGACGAATCGTTTATGGAAAGATGCGGAGAGTGTATTTCACGAACCATTTAATATTGGGTGTTGGAGAGTGTAGCTCACGAATCAGTCATTATTAGAGGGTTGGATATTGGTGAAACCATAGCTGACAATTCATTTATTACAGGGTTCTTGGGTGTGTGTAGTTGACTAATAATGCAAATTGAGATTGCGGATATCACTAGCTAACTTATCATTCATTACATGGCAATATACTGTGTGCAATCTTGAAAGCGTAGATATACATGTAACACATGCATATTCTTGTAGGCATATTTTATAAGAAAATATGTAGGAATATCACAATATACAACAGAGCATATGATTCAGAAAGAAGAGTAATACATGAATATTTAAAAAAGTAACAAAAGGCATACTCAATTCATTTAACACTGTTTCAATATCTATTATTGAGCAACTGGAACTAATAGAGAGAAAAAATTACGAGTTACAATCTCAATTCTCAACAAATTCAAAATTTTATGAAAATTGCTTACTCTGCGAAATATATTTAAATTTAATATTTAAATTGATATCAGGGCGATGACTGCCAGATAACAATGCATCTTCCCAAAGTCAAATGTTCAAAGGTTGAAGTAGATTTCAATAAGAAAAAATATTTCGTACATCAATACATTTCGGGCTTTTAAATTACTTTGATTTCCAACGTCATATCTCCTAGTCTTTTTTTGTATTTAATGATGTGATGTGAGACGTGATTGTTCGTTTTGTTGAAATTGGTGGAATTGTTGATCATCACTGTATAAATTGTCTATTCATGACTGCTTAATGTGTAATTACTGAACGTCTTTGAAATTTGAATGATATACAGTAGTAAAAGGGATTTTAATACAGAAAAGAAAAATTTAGATTTTTTTTTCATTTGATCCACTACCTTAGTAGAGTAGTCTTGTTAACAATAGTTGGGATATAATGTTATGATGCTATCTTCTAATACTATATCAACACGCTCTGGATTGAATCGTTTTGCACTCTGACACTTTCTCCCGACTCCGAGTGAACGAGTTATTGCTCTTACACCCCAATGAAAATGAGGATGGTACAAAAGGGGTCATCAGAATCCTGATAATGAGGATGGTACAAAAGGGGTCATCAGAATCCTGATAATGAGGATGGTACAAAAGGGGTCATCAGAATCCTGATAATGAGGATGGTACAAAAGGGGTCATCAGAATCCTGATAATGAGGATGGTACAAAAGGGGTCATCAGAATCCTGATATTGAAGAAGGAAAATGAAATACAATTGCTAAAAGAAATACAACAAAAAGACAAACAATGATTCACAACAAACTACATTGAATAATCGAGCAGTATGAATCACACTTAAAATCGGGAGAGAATCGGGTGCTCTGGAGTTAAGGATACGCAGTTACTGCTTCATTGACAGCTGTCTCCTTAGCTGAGAAGTGGCCCTGGCAAATTTATAAAATTTAGGCTTTACCCGATTGTGGGATTGAACCCACGATATATCGCACTCAATACCAATATCTTAGGCTATAATCAACAACAATAATATGAAAACTATTTCATTTATATCTACGTAAAGTAAAATGAGCTACAAAAAACTCACTGCTTAAAAGAAGTTTAAAAAGACAACTTGCGTTTAATCTTAGGTATATAACTCTTGTGTAAACACAAGACACCATTTTCAATATATGTAAGTGTTTCCAATGAATATTTTTGCAATCCCGTTAAAGTGAGTGAGTGAGTGAGTGAGTGAGTGAGTGTTGTTTAACGCCAATTCAGAAATGTTTAGCTATATCATGGAGAGAACAAGTAATTTTCAATGAGATGATGATGAGGTCCACTTTGTACTAGACCAACACGCTTAGTTGGACTTTTATAGTGCTAGCCCACTGAAACAACAGTCCGCAGGTAGACATGTCGCTCCACTCGCACTCATTATTCTGATTCCGAGCCGACCAGTTTTTGCTCTTTCTTCTTAGTGCTGCGTTCTTAGCGGAGAAGCAACAAATACCAATTTTATAGTCTTTGGTTTGACCCAACCGTGGCTCGAACCCACGATCTACCACACTCGAGGCGAGCGCGCCACCGATGCTGTTGGTGCATACACCATCGTGTATTATTATAGTATTATGTCGATAAATACATTAGTTTGGTGATGTCAAGCGTTCTTAGAACTGTACATTCAAGATGAAATATGTATTTAAACGTCTATGTAACATTTTCTTGATGTCGAACTTTGAAGCTTGATTTATATTTACACCGTTACAAATAGATTTGATGTGTTGCTCCTTAGACGTTGACATAAAGTGACGTGTATGTATACTATGAATAAACATAAAGATGCAATATTTGTCTTTTGGGAAATGGCTTGCGAGTTCTAAATAATGTATATACAATTATTTAGAATTTGTCAATGTTTTTAAATAATGTTTCGTTTTGCATTGGAGACACACCTTGGGAATGACCTATTATTAAAGTGTACATCCATCATACATTGTGCGATGTTGCATTTATTTGACGACCTGTGATTGGATAAAATCATTTCTAAAAATAACGATAGATACAGAGCCATATATGTAAATCTAGAAAATAAGATTAATGCGCTTTATTGGCCAGTGAAAATTCCATTCATAAAAATAACGATGCAGTTACGAAACGATGCAGACGGAAAATTACAGAAGGTCAGTGGGCGGTGCTTAATTTTGTGTAGTGACCATTACGTCTTTAGCCTTAGAACTTCCAAGAAAGTCCGTCAAACATACTTCGTGGAAAAAACTTAGTTACTGTTTCAAGTCATAGATCAGCAACATCGTACACAAATGTGCTAAGCTCCCGTGACCGACTATGGTTATTTGGATGGTCAGTAAATAGTTGAAGGGTTGGCGCTAAAGCGCTCACCCTTCAACAATTTACTGACCGTCCAAATAACGATAGACGGTCACTAGGGAGCTGAGAACTTATATTATGTGACTTCATCATTTTGAAGCTTATGTTAAACTATAAATTTGTCAATACGTTAGGTTATAATATTACTCAAGATCTTGTCTCATTCAAGGTTATAATATTACTTAAGATCCTGTCTCATTCAAGATTATAATATTACTCAAGATCCTGTCTCATTCAAGATTATAATATTACTCAAGATCCTGTCTCATTCAAGGTTATAATATTACTCAAGATCCTGTCTCATTCAAGGTTATAATATTACTCAAGATCTTGTCTCATTCAAGGTCATAATATCACTTAAGATCCTGTCTCATTCAAGATTATAATATTACTCAAGATCCTGTCTTATTCAAGGTTATAATATTACTCAAGATCCTGGCTCATTCAAAGTTATAATATTACTCAAGATCCTGTCTCATTCAAGATTATAATATTACTCAAGATCCTGTCTCATTCAAGGTTATAATATTACTCAAGATCCTGTCCCATTCAATGTTATAATAATACTCAAGATCCTGTCTCATTCAAGGTTATAATATTACTCAAGATCCTGTCTCATTCAAGGTTATAATATTACTCAAGATCCTGTCTCATTCAAAGTTATAATATTACTCAAGATCCTGTCTCATTCAAGGTTATAATATTACTCAAGATCCTGTCTCATTCAAGGTTATAATATTACTCAAGATCCTGTCTCATTCAAGGTTATAATATTACTCAAGATCCTGTCTCATTCAAGGTTATAATATTACTCAAGATCCTGTCTCATTCAAAATTATAGCACGATGTATTGCCGTGATATTTATTTCAGTCTGTGCTATCAAAAATATAAAGAATCAAGTTATTTAATCTGACTTGAGGATTAAACTGATATCGTAATTTGCACTTGCATGACAGCTTCATTTTACTAAGAAGGGAGATTTGTGCCTATAAAACTAGTTTAACCCTGCCAGTTTTTATTGAAGTGCCTGTACCAAGCTAAGAAAGTAGACGGTCTTGTATTTGTGTATTATTGGTCTCGATTTTGCCTCTTTCTACGATTTTGATATTTAGTTTTGGAATTGTTCCGACAGTGTGATATATTTTGTTTTTTTCTTCATTTTATTGAAACATGCTAAAGACGTGATATTTGAAACACGCTTCATCCAGTAAAATGGAACATTGACACTAAGAGTAAGATATGATGTTAAATGTTAATAAGGAATGGAAAAACATACAAATTTTGTACAAGTCTAGACTGTTTCAATTTCAAATATTCGGAATGTATTGTGAAATTAATAGCTTTACCTTCCAATGCCGTATATTGTGTACCTATGATGCATCCTGGTATTTTATTAGCATTGTGACATGTCTACATTTTTCTCACTTAAGCTTGCTATATTGTCATTAATTACTAATTGTATCTTCATTGGCAACCATTGATCTTTCTACGTAATCAGAAATAGCTATATTGCAGAAGCAACATACATTAATCGCAATCACGGCCTTCAGTGAACTAATATTTTGGTTTTTATTTCGTCTATACTCAATGTTTATTGGGAGGAAATACCGTCCAGGGTTAAAAAAAAATATGTGTCAATTATTAAAGAAAAAGCTCCAAAATCCTCCAACCGCCATGATAACTGAGATATTGTTGAAAGTGGCGTTAAGTACCATAAAAAATCAACCAAAATGTTCCTCCAAGAAGTAAGAGTCTTTGGCCTCCAACTTGGGACCGTGTGTGAGAACGTCCACTAGTCGACGTTTGTTGACTAATGCAAAGAATAATCATGAACATGGGGAGACGACATCAGAGCTTAAATAAAAAAGATGTAAAGATTGCAGACATGTATATTAAGTCCTTAAAATAAGCACGATTGGGATAAATGGTACCCCTACAAATTATTAAGGAGGCTTGAGGAGTATTTCCAACTTAAGCATGGAAGCGGTAACGGCGTGTCCTTGTCATGTCGGGTGGAATATTGATTAGATATGGAAACATTTTTATTGACTTAATAACATTGATACATCTCCACGGTTAGAATTTTATCACAGAAACATGCTGAAATCCAGAACAAATTAACGTAAAATCAATGTAGAAGACCAGAATTTATTCCCAGAGAACCCTCTTGTTTGCCCTTTCTCATTACCTTCCTTGATTAAATATATAGTGAAGATATGTATTTAAGTTCCCGACTGCATTAATTACGGCTGTAAATTAGGGCTGAAATTCTGTATTGAACATTGTTTATTCTGGTCTAGATCTAAATGTATTCTTGTGAAAACAAGATGACAGTCTGATATTTAATATTTAACGAGATTGAGTTTGATAAATAGAAAAAAATATTAGATTCTCCAGCAAACCGTTTGGTCTGTTGGTTTTCTAAACTTATATGTCCGATAACACTGAGGTATCCGAACACCATGGAATATACTTTGGGATTGAGGAAATCAAATTGAATAAATTTTTTTCTAGCAGACATGATTGAAATCAAGGATTCATATTTGACAATTATATAGGCTTCTATAACACTGTGAAATTAAATATGTGCTTCACTTGGTAATTTGTAATTACATATAAACAATACAACATTCATCTGATTTTAATTTCAAAGGACAGACAATGGGCCATTTATTTTTAATTTTGCTTACCAATTGAGCTATACCTTTCGAAACATTTTAAAAAATTTGATCATATTTAAGAGCCGTAAAACAAGCAGCTGGTAAAAAATATAATTTCATTAGCATCCAGAATTGTATGTTGTTTTTTTAAGAAAAGTAAAGAAATATTTAACAAACAAAATGAAAAGCAAAAAAAACACACTATTGTATCGGATTATTTCCAATATCCAATAGAAAAATCGTAGAAAAGGAAAAATGCAATACCCTAACACACAAATGCATTGTCACGCACTTTCCTGACTTGGTCCAGGCACTTCAATAAAAGCTGCAGGAGTAAAATTTGCTTTCTAGTTTACACGACGGGTGCCACATATGTAGCAGGAAATGCCTACCTTTCTGTGTTCACACCAGTTTTTAGTGCGGTATGTGTTGATCTATCAATAGTTTTCTGTGTAGTGTTTTGTATATTATTGTTTGTTCTTCTGTCTTTTTTTCTTTTGACCAGTGTATTTTCTGTCCTTCGACTTACGGCTACTGGTTACCCCTTTGGTATCTTCAAACTTTTCATACACATGATCTATATGAAATTAAAGACATTTGAAATGTCTACGGTGAACTCAACTGTTCAAGAAATGCATAGGCCACTTCATTTGAAAGGGGAAATAAAATATAAACAATCCTCGGTACATTCAAATTTATATTAGGATCTCCCCCCCAAAAAACCATAAATTATTTCATCCAAGCCACAGATTCGACAGTACTTAAATAACAGAATATTAAGAGCAAACATATCCGTAATGTCAACTACTTATATGGTTTATTAGATATATTCATTATGTCAATTTACAATTCCTAAATAATGTAATTATTATTGAAGCTAGGATTCTCCCCCTTATGTGATCTTAGCTGGCTACTCTGTTTAGGTCGTTTGGATTACTTGTTCCCAAAGACTATTAAATCACATCTGACTATCTTTTGACTATTATCGTACTTGATAAAGTTTTTATTAAGAAATGCGTCGGGAGGCATTAACTTATATATCTACGCTTTTTTATATAGCACAATATTAGGAGCGAAAACATCTTTAGTTTCGATTACAAATACTTTATCCCCTGTTCTTAGTGGGGTTCGTATTTCACAATCTTTGGTTTTCTATGTAGTATTTTATAGATCATTGTTTATTCTTTTGACCATTGCATTGTTTGTCCTTCTGTTGATACCCCTTTGGTATATTCTCGTGCATCTATTTATAGAATACAGCGACTCACTGTTTTATTGAATCTTCTCTGCAGATAATTCAGTCAAGTAAAATTCATTTACTATCGTTTCTTCAATGAATTTCTTTGATTGCAGATATAAATATTTTATATTTTAACCCCTTTTTCCATAGAATAGAAGTATCTGACATGTTTGTCACAAATTATCTAAATTTGTGGTTCTAAACTGATTTTTATGGAGTTGACATTAAGCCACAGCACAGAATCTATTCCATCATTATCCAGATGTCATACCAGTAATTACATTGTGGACAAACCAATTATCTATTTTCGTCAATGAAGAAAACGTCTGAAAGTTTTACGTTGACGGAATTATCGATATTTAAACCCAACAACAGATTTCTGGCCAAGGAGATGAAAGCAGCTTATGTCTACACAAAATCGATTTTATGTCAAAAATTACAAATATCTCAAGCAATGAGACTAGTTGAAATTAAATTAACCATCTATGATAGTATATTACTCTTCTGCGCTTAACTTGTTACCGTTGTGCTTCATTTCCCCAAAGACAGACATCTTCTCTAAACGACCATTTTGTCCTATTTTATGAATATCTTGGCATCTTATTTCCCGAAAAAGAGAAAAGAACATTTATATGTCACAATGCATCTTGCAAGTAATCTTAAAGTGGCCAATAATTCCACTTTAATGCTTTACAGAAGCATTATTGATGCTTTGTTAATGGTGTCAATAATTTATAAATTACGGAAACACAAAATCATACAAAAAACAATATATATGTATAAATCAATTGGAACCTGAGCTACAGAAGGTAGATTTCAAATTAATTAATAAAAGAAAAAGGAAGCATTAATATGTTTTCATACAGATTTGAACAGAATTATCTTTTGTATATTAAAATCAAAGACTTTGATATCCAGTGATGAACATTATTGATTTCCTAAAGAGTGGGTAAATCTTTAGAATAAAAAAAAACCCAACTGCTTCTTCGTCGAATGTTGATTGCGATCAAATATTTGTCGGCAATATAATGCAACAGGTCACAGTTAAATAATATGCTATAGATAAATATTGCGTATGTGGAAATGTCAAATACAGATAAAAATTGACTTGTATCAAATATCGGAGAAACAACATCATGGGAATATGAAGTATGAACAACTGAAGTCGTACGAAATGTTACTCGAGTTTTTACCACTGTTCTATTGAAAATCGATGACAAAACGCAAGTACAATCAGCCCTGCACACCATGGATATATACAGATATATATTGAAAATCTGATAAACAGTGGAAGAACAAAAATGCCAAAAGGAAATCTGGTTGAGAATTATTGAGCATGGCTAGTTTGTGCTGAGAAAGGAGTGTTTTTTTTATCCTAATCAATACCATATAATGTTATCTACAAGACTTCTGGTATAGTTACATGATTTGACAAGATTAACCAAGTATTTATTGTTATACTAATTAACATAAACATGGGAATCATAATTAGTTTAAATACTGGAGGAAATTGATTCAACCTTGAATTGATGAGAATGGCTATGTTACAAGGAACGGATCATTCATAATAAGGTTAGTGTGCCATTTTATAAATGTACAACTTCATTCTTTAATACATATCACTTAACTATTTTTTTCCCTTTTTTCTGGAAAGTACAAATTATGAAAATAATTTATTAAGGGTTAGGGTTATCTGTTTAACGCCACTTTCAACAATATCTCAGTATATCGTTGTGGTCAGTTTTATTGGTGGAGGAAACTGGAGTACCCAGATAAACCCATCGACCTGCCGCAAGTCACTGTAATTTATTAAGAGATTTTGGTTTAATTGCAATACTTTGTGTCTACCGGTATCAATAAACAGAGTAATGTTGAATATTCGCTTCATTTGCCTACATGTATCAGCTCAGTTGTCAAAGTATTATTTGTCTTATTGTGCAGACGTTTTAGGACAGATAAGAGTTTCCTACAGAGTTCTTCCATGGAATTTGTCAGAGTTCTATATAATTTAAAATATAAACTGTTTTTTTTGTTTATTATCAATTCATTATTTGGGAGGGAAAAAACCAAGCAAAACAACAACAACTAGAATTATGACTTGTACAGTGTTCTTTTGACAAAACAAGTAACTTTAATCTCGATGTAACTTGAATTCCGTCATGTAGCATGAACTCCCATCTTCTGTCTATATATGATATACGATGTAGATAAAATAATCTTACCTTAGTCAAGAGGTATGGGTCAGTTAAAAATTTGGCAAAAAACCTGAAATTATGAAAACAGTAAACACATAATACAGTAAAGTCTATATATTAATTTTGAAATTTGAATTTGGCTATATAAATGTACAGCTGAGAAAATTAAAAAATAATAAATTGTATATAATACATTATCTGTAGGGAACCAGAAAACATCGTAGACTGTGAGAGACATTCGTGCCTATGCTTGATTTATTTTTAAATCTTGAGCTTTCACTTTAAACTAAGCGTTGTGTAGTTGAAGTGGAAAACCAATTTCCATATTTTTCGAGTGGGCATTACTATGAGTTTTTTTCTTATTCTATTTTAGAGCTAAAATGAGATAATATTTAATGTCTTTCATATTAAAAATCTAACTTGGAGGCGTTCATGAAAAAGAATTTAATATACCCTGTATATTGAACGTTAGTTTTAGTTGTTATTTGGTTTATACGTAAGTAATAGCCATTTGTACCAGAAAAGTCTTAAGATCTGATAATCACAAACCCTACAGTCAAATACTAAGCATAAATATTCTTCCAGGAAAATTTGATCATGCTGCCGTCTATTTAGAATTTGACATTAAGCCTCAAATACTGTAACAAAAGCATAGGAAAGTACCTTTATACAAACAAACAAAAAACCAAACACAAACAAACGAAACAAAACAAAACAAAATAAAATATAAAAAAACTAACAAACGGCCAAACAAACTGGGACACCATCAAAAACAAAATAATAAGGATTCAATAACCATATTATTAACACAAATATAGATTTCAATGTCAGATATGCTTAAGAACAAATTAAACCAACTAGTTTAAGAACATATCCCTCAATGTTGGCACAACCATAGGACGGCCTACCCTCTGTGACTAAAGAAATTTAAAACAAAGGGCTACACAGAGCGAAGACTGATACGGCCGTAGCATGTCGACAAGGGCAAGTTGAACACGTGTATATTAAAAGCAAGTGTAGACACAGTAAATAGCTGTGGACAAAAATGTGTTGGAAACAATTCTATACTGGAAACAGTAATTTGCTAGGCCAATGTATTTCGGAAATTTGTCTTGTTTTACTATTTAAAGTGTTAAATATGCCTTCCAAAGTTACGTATATTGTGCCACATTTATACTCCTTTTCAAAATAAAATATTTATCCAGTGTCAATGGTAATTTTTTTCAAAATTCAGAAGGATCCGTCAACCATAACTTAAGTTATCACACGGAAACCGTCTTATATGATGTTGGATCGCCAATGAACATGACGATACTGCATAAATAGAAAATGCTATATGCATTTAAAAAGTTTGCACAACAATACCAAATGCTTAACCAAAGTAGTAACTTTAACATGACAGAATTTTCGTCTCACCCAGATACTTTTTCAATGTCAAACTTCGATCTGTAATGTAGATCTAAAACACTGGGACACTGTATAATACTATGAAACATTTCTTGGACATTCATCAACCATAAGAAAATTGATCAGTAGGGACTCTCGTCCATCAAATAAGACAGAAAACTAATCATCGACCCTATCCAAAAGCTAATGCTATGAAACAGCAATTGCAGTTAGATTTTTCTAGCACAGAAAATAATTCATCAGATGAGTTTGATGAAATATGTAATATGGCAGCTGATTCTAAATATCCTAAAAAGCCTGATATAGTAATAATATGTAAAGGCGTTGCTCAACTATTGAATTAAAACCCTTTGAGTGCAGCAGGACCCGATGAACTGAAAAAGCCTTGACTACTCAAAGAGTGTATACAAAGGATTTTGTCGCTATAGTAACTGGATTTGTAACAAGAGTAACACGACAGGTGCCACTAAAAGAGCAGAAACTTCTTACTTGTCCAGAGCACCTGAATCACCAACGGTTTTTAATGGGTCTCATGTTGCCCAACGTTTTCTGTGTAGTGTTATGTAGATCATTGTTGTTTGTCCTTTTCCTTTAGCCATTGCATTGTCTGTTCTTTTTTCAATTTACGTAGAGCACATTGTTGTCAGTAGCATTATGATACATGCGGATAAATATGACATCTTTTATCCTCTTCGATAAAGATCACGTACATCAAGGTCATGCGAAACCTAATGAATATAATTTATTGACGACGTTCGGCTAAGCTGACATATTAATAATGGACTTTTTTAAGGCATTTGATAAGTTAGCCATTATTCACTTCCACATAAACAAATCGATTACCTCTAAGCGATCCAATGCAGGGCTGCAAGGTTCGTCACCAACAGACAGCGAAACACATCAAGTGTTGGTGACATGTTACAACACTTGAACTGGCAGTATTTAATAAAAACGTAGATATTTAACTTAGCGTACATGATACGTTTCTGGAATAAGAAAGGGGTAAAACTTCTCGACTTATAATGATATATAAGATAACAAACGAAAAGAGTATCCATTCTGAAAAAGGACAGACTTAGAATACTCTGAGACAATCTCCACACATGCATTACTAAAACAGACTTAAAATACTCTGAGGCAATCTCGACACATGCATTACTAAAACAGACTTAAAATACTCTGAGGCAATCTCGACACATGCTTTACTAAAACAGACTTAAAATACTCTGAGGCAATCTCAACACATGCATTACTAAAACAGACTTAAAATACTCTGAGGCAATCTCGACACATTCATTACTAAAACAGACTTAAAATACTCTGAGGCAATCTCGACACATGCATTACTAAAACAGACTTAAAATACTCTGAGGCAATCTCGACACATGCATTACTAAAACAGACTTAAAATACTCTGAGGCAATCTCGACACATGCATTACTAAAACAGACTTAAAATACTCTGAGGCAATCTCGACACATGCATTACTAAAACAGACTTAAAATACTCTGAGGCAATCTCGACACATGCATTACTCGTCTTTTGTTGTCCTTCCTTGTCATATTCAACCAAGACAAGAACAGTTTCTCCACGTACGATATCTAACTAGAAACACTGCCACAGCTCATAGTTATCAGTCGCTCGGTTGAGCCATTCAAGTCTGATATCTGCTCTATCAAATACTAATTTATGACATTATTTGTAAATAATTTTAGCCCTTTCAATTGTAATATGCAGCTTTCTGACATAATAATCGATTGTTGTTGACGGCGGTCAATATTTAGTAGAAGACAGAGCAAAACAGCTAAAGGATCAAAGTCTCGACGTATATGGAACCCATATTTAGATTTCATCGTTATCAAAACAATGTCCAATATATGGATCATCCTCTTTGCAATGGATTTCGAAACTATATAGTATATTGTTTGGTATCCTAAACCAATTTTTAAGATTCAGAGAGGGGTCTTCCCCTTAATGATGATCCAGCATTGCTATCTGCGTTCACCAGATATGGATTTGTGTATATTAGCAATAATGTTAAATATTTGCTGCTCTACATATTACAACCCCAAAATCCAAATAGAAATACTTTGCAAACGAACCATCAGTATTTAATATAAAAAATGGTTGAGGAAATAAAATAATAATTCGTAATGAAAGTACTGTTTTTCAGTATTAACCAGAGGATTAAGTATATAACATTAACTCTTTTTTGTGGAACTCAGAAGCCATTTTAGCTTATTTCAAGGCAGCACTTATGAGGCAAATTGCGCATTTTGCGCATTTACCCCAACATGCATTACGCCACTGATAGATGATTGTCAGAACCCGATTGTGTCATCAGATTACTTTAGAGCCCGATTGTGTCATCAGATTACTAGTGGGGCCCAAAGTGATACTCATTTTAAAAATCAGGTGAGAACTCATGATCCAGATTTGACTACAACAAACAGAACATTTGTGACACACACATTTCATTATAGTTAGCTAAGTAATAATGGCGACAGTAAATCTTGATGACTTTAACTTTACCCCACTATGAACCCACTGGTTCCGTAGCTGCCTTGTTATCAGCAACATCCCATCAAAGAAATCCTGATAGGAAATTCAAGCTCTGGAATATAGTATTAACGGAGAGGTATATACTTCATATACAGGTTCTGCTGGAATTTTGCTACATATAAATGGAAAATTCACAATAGTAAATTGAAATTTCGTTCTCAACAGGTAGTCGTTGTCAATTTCAAGGTGTAGGTCAAAATGTGAAGCATATGAGGAACTGCTGTATTGTGCAACATATTTGGTCTTTAGAATAAATCCTCCATTTTTGTTTTTGTTTCGATTTATCTTTTTTAAGCAATTAATTGATCAATATATTATATTTGGACAGCGACATTGTAGTATTTTGTTCTCGTTTTAACTTATACTGGGTTTTAAGCTGACATATTTTATAGTCAACTTTTGATATTTTTTGGCTTGTTTCACGCAATCGAGAACGGAAGCGTATTATGGGCATTCATTAAAAGATTGAAATCAAAATGTCGATTAATTAATTCTCGAAATTTCCACTTTTAAACTCGAGAACTCAAGAATGCACTAAGCACAAATTTCAAAACATCGGCCTGGAAAATGAAATACGAAACGTCGATTAAAATTTGAGAACATATGGAGTAAGTGTAAATTTAGCAAGAGTTCAAAATGTGCATCAGCTAAGCTGGCAACAAAATAGCACTTTGGCTGTTGTTCTTGATTTCAAAATCATAATTGGGTCTTGACGAATGTGCACTGCGGATCTTGAGGCCTAATAACGTGGACAGCTATTTCAATGAAAACAGACAAAACAAAACTAAAGAAAAAAGCATAGGGACAAAACAATTTCCTACACAATTTTATCAGGAATGCTACCAGACGTAATGGTCAGACCCTTTAATGACATCCAGCGTGAAGTATTCATTTTATATTTGCTATGATAACTTCAACAATGAACAATGCCTAAGATTCAAAACAGCGACCATCAATATCTTCCACATCTAGAAGTATTTAATAACAATAACACTATCGACAGCTTTTCTACATTAATTGATTTTAATGTGTTTTCTGTTCAAAGAGAAATTGTGTATAAGATATGCCTTGCTATATTTCCTCATTTAATGTTTGTTTCATTTCAATGGCAATCTATGTTTTGAGTTCATTTGTCATTGATCTGGAAAAGCATATAATTTAATATAAAGCTAAACATTTATATTATTGGCAATCCTCCGTGATATTGTTAATATAAAATGTAATTGCATCACTTGTACTTTACAACAGAGGAACAACTACACAAACATGTGCATCATTGGTGCGTTTATCTGATTTCCTTTCTATGGTGTATTGATTAAGTTCTTATGTTACATTGATTTCCACTTAAAACGCTTCCAGCACAGTGACAACTTTTGCATATCCACGCTGGTTATAAGGCCTTATGCAACACATACAGTTTCTATGATCACCATCAGCAGCCATTCATCCGTTACCATACTTAAATTGTTCATTATAAATTCAATTAATGGCCAGTCGTCCATATATATCCCAGTGCTATCATACCTATTACAATATTTCTACATCAGAATTATTGCATAAGATATTATTAATATTAGCATAACACCACAGAATATTCAGCTTCCTATCATCAGAAATTAATGGACGGACGTGTAGTATTTCCAATCCTGAAATTTTTAATAAACTTCTGCTGTGTGTCGAAATCTTGAACGCGTCTTCAGATATGTAGGATAAAAAGCCATGTTATGCTTATATCTACCAATAAACATATAATCCTAGTTATTGAACTGTTGCCTCGTGTTAAGTGTTCGGTGTTTTGTTTATCAGATATATAGTTCAACATCGCGTATTAAAGGCAACCAGATGAAACAAACGTTTTTATCAGTTTACTTGGATCAAAGGTCCATGTGAGATATCATCATCACATCGCATCTTTGTTTTCGTCCATTAGTTTTTCATATTTCATAATTTTCTCTGAAATCACTGGATAAAATGGAACCAAAGTAGGCATCATGATTCATTGATCGTTCTTAAAATAATTTGTGATTTTTGTTTGATTTGGAAATCATGATGCAAAGTAGGCTTCGGCATTCAGTATGTCGGAGAAACCGGTCGTACATTAGAAAACGTACACAGGAACATCATTACCGGTTCCTGAGATATAAAAAAAGAAATCAGAATAATTATTTACCAAACAGTAGAAAGAAGACATTTGCACAATTCAAGAGACCATTATTTTCGTCATATTGTTGGTATTCCAATAGGAGCAAATTGTGTTCCTCTCATTGCCGATTTGCTTTGATACTGCTATGAATCTCAAATTATCTCTAATCTTACAAAACTGAATAATTGGTTTATTCAACAAGACCTGGCGATGTCTAGACGATATCTTCACTAAATAATCGTGTTTAAATTTTACCTTGCGAAACATACGTTGAATAAGGCTAACATTATAAACGACTCGTGTCAATTTTGTCGTGTCATTTCTCAAGGTGAAGTTTTACATATTACGCGTTTACAACAAGAGACTTATTCTTTTCATATCGTCAATTTTCCTTTCTTAGATGGCGACGTTCCTTTGGTCCCATCATAAGTAGTCTACGTTTCATAATTGACTCGTTTTACCCGTGTTTGCAATAATGATGGCTGCATTTAATTACCGTAAGCTCGTGATAACAGAAACACTTTTACACCAAGGATCCTTTTTTCATAAATTATTCAAAGTTTTCACTAAATTTTAAAACCATTATATCAATACAATTCTACATGCAGAGATCTAATAAAAAAAAGCAGATCTCTACAATGTTTAATGGCGACTTTACAAAAGCTAAAAAGATGAAATCTGACACATATAGGCTAACAAAAACAAATAACAGATAGTAAAATCGTAAAGGTTATGATTTAACAACTATTGTTGATTCTTTGAGACATGTTTCCTTTGCTAAATATATAGATAATCTGTTGGTAGAACTAGTAGTTCTAACTAACAATTAAATCAATACTTTTATATATGATTCTATATTATATTACTATTTTGTATTGAATATTGTGCTCAGTCATTAGTTTTCTGTGTAGTATTGTTGGTCCTTTTGCTTTATCTGATGGCCATTTCATTGTCTATTCTTCTATTTGTGTATTTTGATTTCCTCCTTGGTATCTTCAGACATTTCCTAATACCAACATTTGATTACCTATTTATTTTGACCTCCCTTTAAACCACTACCAACATTTGATTACCTATTTATTTTGACTTTTAAACCACTGGTCTCTTTAAATGTTTATTACTGATTTATATTATATTTGTCGGAAGTATCAGTTTTTGTTTTGTCTTTAACCAACAGATTCTACACTTCTAAGCCATGCAGACAGTTTAATCACAAGCATTCACTTACCCTGCTAGTGTACCTGCATTTATTTTTGCGATCGTAATTGGTCGTTTTCAGTGGAAGCGAATCTGTGTAAGCTTTTCGTTGTTTTTTTTTTATCTGTATTGGAGTGGGAGACCCAATTATCAAAGAGTGTGTTTGGATCCCATTTACCGGTATAACCACACTACACTTTCGTGCCTCTCCGAATCCCGGATCTGGATTTCTATCCGCATGTATCATGGTGTTTTTTTTTATATTCAATGAAGTGAGAGGTGGTTTGCGGTAGAATTGATGACCATCACTGTTGAAACGTTCTTTTCATTTAGATATCTCGGTAAGCCTATATGAGTAAAATAAGATAGACAGTTTGAACATATAAATCGATCCATACTTAGGAGTGGTAAGGAACTAGAATTATATATGTTACCGTCATAATAAGGAAATTACCAATCAAGTAGAGATGATTATTGTTTTCGCTTCACAAACGCTTGCTAAATCATTTAGTATTAATTTAGCATTATGGAAACGGCAGCGTTGGTGTAGGTTTTCCAAATATTATCATACATACGAGACAAATGGACTAGCTGAGAAATATGTAATCTATGATAATGTTAAAAAATGGAAAAACTGTCGCAGTAATTCCTATTAAAATATGATAATCGTGTTGCTCGATCTTTAGTTTTTTGTGTAGTGTTTTGTAGATCGTTGTTTGTTCTTTTGGCCATTGTGTTGTCTGTCCTTCTTCGATTTACAGATTCTGATTACTCCTTTGGTATCTGCCTGTGTTATTATATAGACCAGCATATCATATTTAGCTGTTATGTTGAAGACACACAATGTTCTTACATTTTTTTTAATTGCAGGATAAGTGGATAAATAAATGCTTCTTGAAAAGCCTATTGTTCTAAATTTAAAATGATATTAGAACACAATAATAGGGATAGTCCTGTTTATATGTGGATGTTAAGCATACAATAACAAATCACGGCCAGAGAGAGGCTCTCTTACCTCTTTGAATTTTCCTTTAGTTATTTTTATAAAATGTTATGAACCGAAAATATATTTAGTGTTTTCGCTTTGTTTTTACATTATAGATTCTACATATAATTTAGCTGGCATGGCAGATATCTTTGCCATTTTCAAATTGTGCTATGTTTTTGACAGAAAATTGATATTTCTCTGAATTACCACGTCTTTAAAATAAGTCGTTCTAACAATACATGATTTGGCTGTACACCTACATCAATGACAAGGATTGTATCTATAATGTAATTAGCTATTATGTAAAAAAAATAATTTGCACGGGGATATGAAATCCAGTACTTTTTCATTATATATACAACTGTCAACACTGATTATTGTCATTTTGTGACATTATTATATTTTCCCTGAAAAATGTAATAATAGAACCGCCAATAAAGATGAACTGTTTATTTGATACTGAAACTTATTTGATTTACGGACTGAAAACAAAAGTAATTATTTATTCTATTTCGGTTACAACTGATTTGTGATGGTTTAATTACTAGCTAAATTCATATTTAACCCCTTTTTTGTCACCAAGATCAAAAGTAGACTTGTACACAGGTACTTGCTCCCAGTCATTAAATTTCCCCACTGATTTTGTTTACTGTCAATGTATTACCAACTTAAAAATCACAAGAGAGGACGTCATTACTAACACTTCCTCGCTTCAACTCGTTCTACTTTTATTTCTCTTCAATTTCCAACCATAACGCTTTTATTGCTCTTTTAAATAAATCCCTGTTACATAAAATAGCCTTTGGTCACCTTAAGATAAATCCAATTATCGATCCAAGCATCGAAAAGTTCACAAAAGGATAACCTCCTACGAACAAAAGCGAAAGTTGAAACTTACTGGAAAATCACGTGGTCTTTCCGACGTTCGGAAACTTTCGATGATTTATACAAAGATAACAACTAGAATGGCGTTTCCCGCTAAATTTCTGACTGCCATTCTAGTCGTTTCAAAGCACAAAAGCCGTCGAAAGTTTCCGAAAGTCGAAAAGACCACGTGATTTCGCAGTAATTTTCGATTTTCGTTTTTGTGATCCGGATGTCACCATCTGAAATTTAAATAGATTAATATATCAATTATATTGCTTGCCTCAATACATGGTGAGAACCGTTTCAGAATGATCGAAACTTTACCCAAAAAATTATTAAACAACATTATTAAGAAAAAACTGGTGAAACGTGCTAATGTGGGTCACGGGTCACTGTAATTGGGCGGCTGTATCGAGAAACAGATATGGTGTTGAAAAAACTGTTGATACTCATAAAATATTGATAAATGCAATAAAATTTTATGTTTGTCTTCAAGAAATATGATAGACAAAACCATGTGTGAAGTTTTATGACGAAATATCTCCGATTTCTATGTAAATTTACGAGTTGAAGTTGCGGCTGTATCGAGAAACAGATACGGTGTTGAAAAAACTGTTGATACTCATAAAATATTGATAAATGCAATACAATTTTATGTTTGTCTTCAAAAAATATGATGGACAAAACCATGTATGAAGTTTTATGACGAAATATCTCCGATTTCTATGTAAATTTACGAGTTGAAGTGGGGAAATTTTACAGTTAAATAAATGTTATGTTTCGACAGTTTAAAGAGAAAAATAAAAATTTGTTGCGACTAAAGCTTAAATCAGCGTTAAAAATTGAACAAATATCAGTGGTTTTGTAAATGAGATTTATTTTAAATAGAAAATCTGAGTTTATTATTTATTAATTTATTATTAATGATACAATTGTATATCCCTTGGGAGTGGGAGGGGGGCTATGATGAAAATTTGAAATAAAAACACAGGACCGGACTTTAAGCAAAAATGATAATCCAGGATTAGTTTTTTTATTAAAAAAAATCCACGACCCCTGTGTCCATGATTTTTTTTTTTAAAGTTAATAATATGAAATATTGACATCCACACTTGCCTTTTGGACAACACATTTCTGTGTCCACACTTGTTTCATATGTAATATATGTTTCCCAGTTTATACAACATTCCAGAGTGTGTTTGTCCTATCAGGATTTCCTTGATAGAAGGTTCATGCCAACTAAGTAGTTACTGAAGTAAGGTTTTCTAGTGCTAAGGTTGAAGCCATCACTCCGATCAGTTTTACGGTCGACACCATGACTTTATTAACCGTTACAGAATATCCGACTACGGATGTGTTCCGTTTGTTTTCGCCAGAAGAACATCCTTTCTTTGTTTATGCGTGATCACCGAATATGACTTATTGCACGATTTTTGACTATTTTCCATTTCTGATCACCTGAATTCATCCTCGTTTTTACTTGGGTTCGGTACTCAATTTTCAGTTTTCTGTCTATTGTTTTGTGGCTTTATTTCCTGTAAGTTGTGTTGTTCTCTCCTTTGCTCTATTTGATTTCATGTTATTGTAATTTTTTTGTTTTTTCTTGAGGCTATATATTTACCTTTATTGTTGTTTTGTTTTATCTATATACATATTTACCATATTTATTTTTTATTGTCTATGTACCCATCAATATGCATTTAATACATTTGTATTAGGAATTGTGTATCCTTTTCTTAAGTATGCTGCTATCTATCTTTTCAGACACATGAAAGACATTGGTATATCGAGGTTGTAATTGCTTTCTCAGGGGATCGTCCCAATTCTCTGCATGTCACGATGGATTTTTGACCTGCATGTCAAAGACAGTTACAAGCGTTTGATGAGAACCATGCTATGCTCATGTGGAAACGAGTCTACAGATTGTGGTCCAATCATCGACATAGACCAGATTCTACAAGATTATGCATGGCGTGAATTAAAACGAGACGCACGGTGGTATCAAAGTCCCCTGTTGCGAAGATCGTGTTATGAAATTGAAATCCCTTGGAATTTTTATGAATTTACTCATAAGACAGTTAAATTTGCTTTGCGAAATGGCAATCATATATCACCAGATGGATTTAAAAACGACAAACATGTCGAACTGTTTTCTACTCAATATGAAAACAACACAGCAAAAGAGCAACTTTACAATTTAAAAACAAATAGGCAAACACAAGCACGTACATATGTATCATTCCAGAAAGGCTTCGCTATCAAAGGAAAGGCAAGCTTTACAATAGACATTCCAGAACGATTTGGTCACTGTGGTGTCACAGCGAGTGCCAACGGTAAACTTAAAGTTACCAAAATCAGAGGAGAAAGTCTTGAGGAGATGTTTACATGGCAAGTTGATAGTGATATTACTGTTGATCCCTTCCATGTGACCAATGTTAAACTTATCGTTACCGAAGATGAATTCATAGCCGATTTTGAAATCAAGACCACTATGCGCATGCCTACCGGTGAAGCACCAATTATTTTGAAACGAAAGCGAGACAATCATATACAAGCGGTTCTACTCATATCAGACTTACACGATGCATTCTCAGACTTAAGTAACACTGTTGTTAATTTTGTAAAAACAGATGCAAGTGGAGGATCAAAGGCTGTCGTTGAATTTGTTACAACTGGTATTTTAGACAGTGTCAGATGGAGGGATCAACGAATTACAATTGAATCTAAACCTCTATCACAATCTATCACTGAAGCTGCGGACTTGTTGTACGATATACCACTCTATGCCAAAGACATTTATAGTCAGGTAATAAAACACGCAACCAAAGAACGGGAGAATCGAATAGATGCACATGAACAGCAGAATCAAGGTGCCACAGCACCACCATTTCGTAGAATGGAAACACGCGATTTACGTTTCAATATTATTCCAAAAATAGTAACAGAAGGGACAGAAGACGTGTTTTTAAAGGAATCTGAAATGTCAATGGGTGAGGCTATATCTGCTCTCTCGGCAGCTGCCCATCCGATCATACGACAAAGTGAATTACCCAAAGTATTAGAAGAAATCAAAATAGATATACCTAAAATTCCAGAGCCACAACAACCAACTCAACAACAACGACGCCCGTCGCTGAAAAGATCCACGTATGATTCACCATTACAAGTTATCAAGGAATTAAGCCTTGAAGATAAACAGAAAAGCATAGACTCTGATCAAACCAATTCACCGGACTCGTCAGATTCTCAAAGGTTTTCTAAGGTTACCAGCGTATAAACTGTTCAGTTAGAAAACTATTTCATTGTAGACTGGCAGATTTAGCGGCAACCAATATACAAATAGTTTTTTTTTCCATGTGATCGGAATTTTCAAACATATCTATACAATAAATTTTAGTTAATTGTATTTTTGATATTCAGAACTATCACTTGTATAATATTTCTTAATGGAACCGCATATGTGTAATGGTTAGCGTGCTCCCCTCGAGAGTGGTAGATCGAGAGCTCGCACCCCGGTAGGGTCAAACAAGGACTATGAAATTGGTATTTGTGGCTTCTCTGCAGCAAAGAATGATTGACTCGGAATCAGAATAAGGTGTTCCAGTGGAGCGAAATATCTACCCGCGGTGAGCTAGCACTATAAAAATCCAACTAAGGTGTGTTGGTCTAGTACAAAGCGGACATCACCACGCTCATCTCATGTAACTTGTTTTCGTCGTGATATAGCTGAACCATTGCTCATGTGACGTTAAGCAATAATCACTCATTTAATGGAAATCTTAGTGGGACGAGTTCAAAGCTGAGACAGGATAAAACTTGTTGATATGATAACAATCCTCCTCTCTAGTGAATGAGTGATTGTTGTTTAACGCCAACTCAACAATTTCGCAGCTATATCATGGCGAGTCCTCTCTAGTGACTAAACCAGATATAAACAAACTATGAAACAAACATGCCAGAGTAAGTATTAATCAGGTTGCTAAGTAAGTAAACGGTTTCATCATTCAAGTGATTTTCCATCATGTCAAACAATCCATTGATTTTGTTTGTTTGTCTACGGAAACGCTCATGTTTGACTGACTGACAGTCAATTCACCATCGTTCTGATGTTTCCTAGAGGTAGGTAACTGGAAAAGTGAATGTGACTCAAATTGTATGTTTTTACAGAAAATCTCAGATTGTAAACAAAATGTGTTTTATGGCCTTGTCATAACAATGGGGCGCCATCTGACGTACTGAGAGTTGTCTTTGAAAGACTATCGGGCATTTATGGGAACTAATGATTATATAGTAACAACAACAGCTAGGTTACTTGGCGATGGAAAATGGCGAAATATACAATTTTGAATCTCCTACTCCTTGACTCGTTTTTGTCAATATCACGGAACACGGGGGTGGGGTTTAGTGTCGAATTTACGTTTGAACAAATTTAATCTGTCAAACATAATGAAACGCGTTGGGAATATACTATTTCTCATGCATTTTTAAGTCACACTTGAAAAGGTGGCCCTAAGTATAATAGATTTGATACAAACTAGTCATATATCATTATCGCATTAGGTTGAAAGCGACAACAAAACACAAAAACACAACGCAACACAGACAGCTAAAAAGATGAGCAACATGTACCCTACCAAAACCACAACACCGAAAACTAAAACGATGAGCAACATGTACCCTACCAAAAACACAACACAGAAAACTAAAAAGATGTGCAACATGTACCCTACCAAAACCACAACACAGAAAACTAAAAAGATGAGCAACATGTACCCTACCAAAACCACAACACAGAAAACTAAAACGATGAGCAACATGTACCCTACCAAAAACACAACACAGAAAACTAAAACGATGAGCAACATGTACCCTACCAAAAACACAACACAGAAAAGTAAAAATATGAGCAACATGTACCCTACCAAAAACACAACACAGAAAACTAAAACGATGAGCAACATGTACCCTACCAAAAACACAACACAGAAAACTAAAAATATGAGCAACATGTACCCTACCAAAAACACAACACAGAAAACTAAAAATATGAGCAACATGTACCCTACCAAAAACACAACACAGAAAACTAAAAAATGAGCAACATGCACCCTACCAAAACCACAACACAGAAAACTAAAAAGATGAACAACATGTACCCTACCAAAAACACAACACAGAAAACTAAAAAATGAGCAACATGCACCCTACCAAAACCACAACACAGAAAACTAAAAAGATGAACAACATGTACCCTACCAAAAACACAACACAGAAAACTAAAAAGATGAGCAACATGTACCCTACCAAAACCACAACACAGAAAACTAAAAATATGAGCAACATGTACCCTACCAAAAACACAACACAGAACACTAAAAAGATGAACAACATGTACCCTACCAAAAACACAACACAGAAAACTAAAAAGATGAGCAACATGTACCCTACCAAAAACCGCGAAGATATGCAGTTCTTGTCTCTTATAAGACACCTGCCATGTGATGAGCAACATGTACCCTACCAAAACCACAACACAGAAAACTAGAAAGATGAGCAACATGTACCTCACCAAAAACCGCGAAGATATGCAGTTCTTGTCTCTTATAAGACACCCGCCATGTGATTCATATAGTCAAGACGTGTTTGACACCACTATGTGCAAATTAACACAAATATCATAAAGACAAATATTAGCCCTCCTACAAACAACTGTGAGTAAAGACGAACCGAACATTGTCTTTTATTTGGAAGTCATAGCGGACAACATACGCGAGTCGAAATACTATGAAGTAAAGATAAAAACAAAAACAAAACAAGAACAGTACGCTATAATCATAATGGCCTACTTGACCTTCAATCTTGACACTGATGAACGCGTCGTGCGCACTCAATTAGATATCTGCATTTGTATCACTATCACATCTGCTGGTGGACTATTAGTCTCCGGGGGTATCATCCACTCATTAGTTAGTGCTTCGGCACGGACATGATTTATTAGATCCGCCAAGATATAACGGAAATCTTGTTGAAAATTGCGTTAAAAACCATAACCCTGTATTGTTTAGGATTTAATTTTGCTCTTTATTGATGGTCCCAAAAAAAGGGTCTGAAGACTGTTAAAAGTAGTTACCTTCCTGAAATACTCAAGTAACCTGCTAATTCAGTAATACTTGTGGCTGGTGAATGAAAACCACGGTCCCGTTTCTACCTTTGACCTTAGTGGTTGATAACTTCATAGTTACATTCGACCCACACCAGTGACACTGATATCATTAAAATTGTTGACCTGGGTCGAAAGGTAAATGGGAGGTGAAAAATATAGGTGACCATAGCCGATTGTGTCTATCCTGTTTATTTCCTTTGGTTTATTGCTCCCAAACACTTGTAAAATATTGGGTTTTCCAATATTTCGATATTCAGCGTACATGATTAAGGTTATTCCGGAAACGCATTGCGCGCACTAAATTTAATATCTATCACTGGATCGATACCACTGCAAACCGCATCGGTGGCGTAATGGTTAGCGTGCTCGCCTCGAGTACGGTAGATCGTGGGTTCGAGACCTTGTCAGGTCAAACCAAAGACTATAAAATGAGTATGTATTGCTTCTCCGCTAAGCACGCAGCATTAAGGAGAAAGGGCAAAGACTGGTTGGCTCGGAATCAGAATAATGTGTCCGAGTGAAGCGACATGTCAGTCTACCCGCGGACTGTTGTGTCAGTGACCTAGCACTATAAAAATCCAACTCGGCGTGTTGGTCTAGAACAAAGCGAACCTCATCATCATCTTGCTGAAAATTAACTTGTTCTCGCCATGATATAGCTGAAAAATTGCTGAATTGACGTTAAACAACAATCACTCAATCACTCAGTCGATACCACTGCTGGTGGACTATTAGTTCCCGAGAATATCATCCGCCCAGTAATCAGTGTTTCGGTACTGACATTGTTTATTAGATATATTTATTATTGAAAATTACAGTTCCTAGATAATGTAATCATTATCAAAACTAAGGTTCTCCTCCCTCAGGCATAGGTGACCTTAGGTGACCTTACAAAACTAAGGTTCTCCTCCCTCAGACATAGGTGACCTTAGATGGCCTTACAAAACTAAGGTTCTCCTCCCTCAGACATAGGTGACCTTAGGTGACCTTACAAAACTAAGGTTCTCCTCCCTCAGACAGAGGTGACCTTAGATGACCTTACAAAACTAAGGTTCTCCTCCCTCAGACATAGGTGACCTTAGGTGACCTTACAAAACTAAGATTCTCCTCCCTCAGGCATTGGTGACCTAATTAGGTGACCTTACAAAACTAAGGTTCTCCTCCCTCAGGCATTGGTGACCTTAGGTGACCTTACAAAACTAAGGTTCTCCCCCCTCAGGCATTGGTGACCTTAGGTGACCTTAGCCGATTTTTGCTATCCACTTTATGCACTTTGGTGTATTTTTCCCATTGAGGTATTGAGCGTACCTGATGAAGGTTTTTCCAAAAATGTATCGTGTTTTTAATACAACATATGTATGAAGAACATTAAAATTATTACTTTTTGGGAAAGGGGATGTGTTAATTTCATTTTCCTTATTTTAATTTCCAGTACACGTAGATTAAAATATATGCACATTTTAGTACTTAAATCTGTAGACATTTTTTCTACTTTTCTTTAATAAAATGTGTTCGTCATCCATTTTAAATCTATTCTTTGCTCTC
The DNA here is from genome assembly GCA_963680875.1 of Bathymodiolus brooksi. NCBI lineage: Eukaryota > Metazoa > Mollusca > Bivalvia > Mytilida > Modiolidae > Bathymodiolus > Bathymodiolus brooksi. The sequence goes on along the minus strand of OY804576.1, from coordinate 135,046,211 downwards.
TTCACTAACCCAATTAAATGTGCCAATATATTTACAAAACTAAAGCCATTAAACTCCAGTCTTATTACAACGCACACCATAAAAGTCCCATATGAACGAAATGTTTTATTTTCCAGTACAATTCATGAAATAAACTTGATTTTAGTTTAAAAGCATCTCATCGATTTTTCCATAAGAATTTCTAAAATCGTAGATATAGAGTAACTTTAATTATATCAGTTTGTCTAAATCTAATTTAATGGTAAAAAGAAGTGTGATAATTGATAATATAAAACAAAATTTAGCTCCAGGTGTTATGGAAAACCATTAGCTCTATTTCTCGTTTCTACATCTCAAATTGCAGAATGTGTCTCCTTATTTCAATAAATTGTAATGAACTAGTGTAAAAATGAAATCCCGATAATACATTGAACGAATTGGGAAAATAAATATTTATAAAAGTGTGTAATTACTATAATATTGTGTTTTACAGCTGACACTGGTGAGACTTTATTAGTTGAAATGTGGATGCTTCGTTCATAACTTTGTAATATTGTCATATTAGACGAGAGATTGAGGCGGCAGCCATACTAATTAATCCTTTACAATAACACAAAAATGTCACAACAATTCTTACAATTTTGGTCTATTTATTGTGCAGTAAACCTCGAATAAATCATGTTTTCTGACATCTACACTGATAAATCGTGTTCCTCTAACAGTTGCACGAACAAATTGTGCTACCGTGACATGTCCAACAACAAATTGCATTCTGTCACATGTGTAGTACCAACAATATATGTTCCACCGACATACCCGGTATATACTAAAATTCTTAGTCTTGGCTCAAAAAATATATCCCTTGATAAAATACAAGTCTTATTACTTTATTTTAGCTCAGAAGCTAGATGAAAAAACCTATTTCGATACCAGCTGCAAATACATAAGAAATATCGCATCATTATGAATTGGACAAAGAAATACAATTAACAATATGATAAAATATGTAGTTGACAATTTTTATTTAATATAAATACATTACTGTTAGGAGGTTAGGGTTAGGGTTGTGGTGTTTAACGCCACTTTCAACAATATTTCAGTTATATCGCGACAGTCCGATTCATTGGTGGAGGAAACCAGAGTACCCGGAAAATACCACGGTGCACCGACTTGTCGCAAGGCACTGACAAACGTTATTACATAATGTTGTATCGAATACACCTCGCCATGAGCGGGATTCGAATTCACAACGATCACGACAACAGCGACCCCCTACATTACTGTTAGTACATGTATACCATTGTAACTACAAAGGTTTATCAGAAATAATATATGTAAACAAGGGACAACAACGACCCCCTACATTACTGTTAGTATACCATTGTAACTACAAAGGTTTATCACAAATAATATATGTAAACAAGGTACATCTAAGTCCAATTTAAAAAAAATTAAGAAACATTTTCAATTATTATCGGGAAACCGTAAAGTTTCTCCTTCTATACCGCCCTTAAAAAAACTACTTCACTAGTGAAAACAGGGGTTACTAAGGTTTACCACAATTTGTTGAATAAATGTATTCTGTTTCACAACAAATACAGGAATCTAGGATTACATTAATCTAAATTTGAAAAACTCTTAATATGATAATTGCATAAATAAACTGTAACGCTTAAGTTAATTGAAAGAAACCTATTATGCGTTGCCCAATATTAAAATTAATTCTTGTTGCTGTGACAATCCTATTAAAAGGACTGAAATTATGTCGGTCATATATTGTTATAACAATGTAGCTTTTGCCCACAACATGGAAATATATCAAATATTTATTACACAAATATGTTAAATTCCCATGGATATTCTCAAAATTGAAACATTGCTTTTTAATAATAAAGGCGAAAACGATCAAACTTCTATGAATTTCAATTATGAACATGAAATCGAACACTAATTAAGACAAAATGTTGACAGCTGAACAATTACTGACAAAGAAACGATACATCAACACTCATTTCACGTCAAATCTACCACATATTACCATACAATAGTAAAGAAAAGTACACTTTAGCCTGCTTTATGTAAGAGTTATCAATAATCAAAACTATTACACATTTTGTGTTCAAACAACCACTCTAAACCTGAGGGGGCGGGAGTTTTCTGAAAATTATAATGAAAAAACAAATATGTTTCACATGGAAGTTGTGACCAACATCGTATTTCTATTATAGTATTTATCATAACTTTATGTAACATGTATACCACGGTGTTCCGAGTTAAACGGTTCAATGATCGAATGCGAACTATCAATTAACCGTTTAACTCTAAAAATTGTGGTATAAATGTTTTGTAAGAAGAGCTTGAAGATACCAAAGAGGTAATCAGATTCTGTATATCGAAGAAGAACAGACAATACAATGGCCAAAAGAAAAAGTACAAAAGGACAAACAACGATCTACAAAACATACATATAAAACTAATGATCGAGTAACACGAACCCCACTAAACACCGGGGATGAACTCAGGTGCTCCGGAAGGGTAAGCAGTTCCTGCTCCACTAGTGACACCCGTCGTGTTAATCTAGTTACAAACCCGGTGATAAATCATGAATGAGGAAAGGACCAGGAAGTGTTTACGACAAGTGGAACATATCCGTGGTCATTTGTGACACAGATAATCCATAACGGTCAACCGCGTCATGGTGGCGACCGTAAAACTTTCGAAGTTTTGAAGCCAGGCAATATCACATCTAGGTCGTTGATTTTTGAGTGTCCAAGACGATGAAAGGCAAAGCAAAAACACAATATGTGTTGGACATCACTATACGCAAACAAACACAAATAGCGTTAAGAAGACATGAACCCTCCTAAAACAGCTGGAGGTAAAGATGATTGACAAAGATGATTGACAAATAAATATATTTGATTTGTTTTGAATGATGATATAAGATCATAGCTATATTATAGCAGTATTCGGTCCTCGATATTTACATTGTATGATACGGTATGCTATGGTATGGAAAAACATGTGTTTCATAGTGTATTTTTGTGAGTAAAAGTCGATAAATAAATAAAAACGAATTGTAGATAAAGTTGGTTGGTTGGTTATATAGTGTTTAACGCCACTTTCAACACTATTTCAGTTATTTCGTGGCGGTCAGTTTTATTGGTGGAGGAAACCCGACGACCCGGAGAAAACCACCGACCTGCCGCAAGTCACGGACAAGCTTTATCATATAATGTTGTACACCTCACCTTGAGCGGGAGTCGAACCCACAACATCAGTGATGATAGGCACTGATTGCATAGGTAGTTGTAAATCCAACATCCATACGATCAAGGCCACGACGGCCACCTGTAGATTAAGAATTCAAGAAAATATTTAAGGATTGATCGCAATTTTTGTTCGGTTCATGAAGAAATAACCTCAATCAGGTTGTACACACCGTGTAGCGGGTTACGCAAGGGTGTGTACAACCTGTTTGAGGTTATTTCGAATGAACCGAACACAAATTGCGATCAATCTTTATAAATTAATTCAAACTTTTTTTGCTCTGATATTGAAAAATATATTTATTTTTTCAAAATAAGGCAAATAATCGGAAATAAATTTGAATAACCCCAAATGTGCCTCATTTAAAGAAAATCGCCTGATGACAACGGCACGCGACGCTTTTGGAACGTCTATTTTCAGATTCAGTACATACGAAAATGTACTCAACTTTTTAAACCAATCAAAACACGTATAAAATGACATGTTGTAAACATAAATTCTATCCAACAAAAATAGTATCCCATGGGATAGAATTGAGTCCTAAAATTATCCCATAGTATTAAATTTTGTGAAATTATGGATCAAATGTAGGTGATATTTTATTCCATATTAAAAAAAAATATCCGCCATTGTGGATAAAAAAAGTTCAAAATATTTTATCCATAAAGATAGAAAATGTCCACGAAATATTATCTCATAGGATAAAATGTATACGAAATAGTATCTTTTATTCTTGATCAAATAAGAGTTTTATTATATACATATATTGATTGATTTCTTAAGGTCTTCTTTCATTTGAATACATTCAAGGTCCCTATGTATGTACTATTGTTATAACTAATGCAATGTATTCAATAAATATTGTTTACACTAAGGTCAATCAAAATGGATGGTTCTGAATATAAAACTTTGTATAAATTTTTGCAATGTAAAGAATATCCGAACAATTCTACTCTAAATGAGAAAAGAGCGCTTAGGAAGAGAGCTGAACATTTTATTCTGAAGGATCAGAAGATATACTACAAAATTAAAGAAGGTGAGTAATTTGAAAACATATTTTGTACATGTATTTATAAAAATCAATATCCTGAATTGAATAAAATAAAATCATCAAAGATATATTTGAATTCAGAACTATGTATGATACTGATTACATAATCAATATCGTAATTTGATTTTTAACATAGCATCTACACAGATAAAATATCATTGAAATTATATCCTATAGGATAAAATTACTTAAAAAATAAGGTGAGAAATATGGGTGAAATTTAAAAAGTGCTATGATTTCAAGGAAATTTGATATCTTATGGTAGAACATGACAAACAAGATGGTGGTTGAAAACAATCAAATTGGCTGCCATTTTCAAAATGAACGCCGACCATAAAGGGCCAAATTAAAAAATGCTCAGATTTCAATAACATTTGATATCTAGGTGTAGTATTCCATGACTGTCAAAATTATGATAGCAATTTTAAATCGGTGGCCATTTTGAAAATTTGGGGCCAAGTGGCCAAATTTCAAATTGCTGTGATATCTTGGGGTAGTTTTTCATGACTATCAAGATTGTTAAAACAAATTTGAATTTTTGACCATTTTGAAAATTAGCGGCCAAGGGGCCAAAATTCAAATTGCTGTGATTTACCTAAAATTATATCCCCCAGATTAAATATTAATGAAATTATATCCAAGAGGATGTAATATTCTAAAAAATATTATCCTCATTGAAAAAACATATCTTATAGAGGGATAATATTTATGAATGTGAGATAATATTTTTTAGAATATTACATCCTCTTGGATATAATTTCATTGATATTTTATCTGGGGAGATATGATTTTAGGTAGGAACAAATAAATTGTTACAACGTGACTTTAAAATTAATTTATTAAGATATATATGGTATATAATGGTATCTAAAATTTGACAAGAGAACAATTTAATTTTGACATAGACTTTTCTCTTTAATGGACATATATTTACACTCTATTAAACAACTTAAGGCATCATATATGTACCAATTTAATTTATCTGTATTATCTTAATATTTTAAGCTAATTTTGAAGACAGTCTCCCAGAAATAGGGTGTAAAGTAACCAACCTAACTGGATTGATGAATTGTTTTTAGGGGTCATCGTGGTCGTGATCGTATGTTTGTCGTATGTGCAGTCAGTGCCTATCACCACTAAAGTTGTAAGTTCGAATCCCGATCAGGCGAGGTGCACTCGATACAACATTATGTGATAGTTTCACAGTAACTTGCTGCAGGTCGGTGGTTTTCTTCGGGTCCTCCAATAAAGCTGACCGCCACGATACAACTGCAATATTGTTGAAAGTGGCGTTAAACACCACACCCTACCCCCTAATCGTTTCTAAATTTATTTCCACGAGTGATATTAATGAAAAAATCTCTACAAATTTACACTTGTAGATGGTTATATTAGGTTATATGAAGTTAGACGCTTCGATGAGTACAGATACAATGTTATTAACACTTTAATACAATTTAGAACTGTATCCAGCGAAATACTATTTATTAATTTTCTAGATGACGACTTCAATGATTTTGTTTTCAGATTATTGGTTGTCCTCAAAGCTGATGTTTGCATCAACATATTGATAAATAACATCCGCTTCTATGGCCTGAAAGGGAAACAAAACTGATTTATACTGAGAGATAAAAAAAACCCCAAAAAAACCGAACAACAATAAAAACCACTTAGTATTAACAAATTAGCCCACTAAATAAAATTTAAAACATTATGGTTTTATAACTAAGCGGAAAGATTTTAATTTAAAATTGATTTATCTTAAGGTTTGAAAAAGAAGCAAATCACAGCAACTTAATGTTAATTACTAGACAACAACCATTACTGCAATACAACATCCACAAAGGGAATCCCAGTATATACATGTAGAAATATGACATAGTTTCCATGCTGAGAGAAACAATCCTTCCGATAGGGACGTTCGCTTGTATAAGGCAAGGCAAATGCACAGCTCGTCAAAGAAGAACGGATCGTAAATGAATGCCTTTTGTTTGGATAATGCCACGACCAATGAACGAGCGACAGTTTGTGGGAATCTAGATACCCGTTCATGTATGTCCATCCCAATGACACCAGATCTGTTGATGTATTGTTAGTAAACTTGTTCTCGCCAGGACTGAAATAGTCCTACCAACAATCAAGCTATTAAACAATCAAACATTGTAAGTTCGTTTTATGAGTTTGGAATCTAAATATTTTGAAGGCCAATTTTGTTTCATGTCACAGCAATTGTTCTGGTTCTAGAAATATTCGGTTACATAGGATAGAGTCTTCCATGTGCAGAATGTTTACTTAAAGTTAGGATTCAAATATGTTGAAATCCAATTACCCCATGTCACAACTTTGCAGAAATGTTGGGTAGCTATGTTTTTTTTCTTCAAAACATGAAAGGTCTGAGAGTCTTCCAGTATATTATCCAATGTTGAAATTCAATAAATTTAGAAATCTAATTAATCCATATATCAACCGTATTTCTTCTGATTGCAATGTACATATTGAAAAGATATGTTTGAGAGTCTACAAAGATCTCTACCAAAGTTTGAATTTAAATATTTTGAAATTACATTGCTTCATGTCACAGTTTTGTCTCATAGTTCAAGAAATATAGCATTCATTGATCCTGCTATTATACTGTCCGTGTTTATGTTGTCGTTTATTTTTGTCCTAGCATTATTTTTTAAGTGGAATCGAATCTGTGTCCGTTTTATTTATCGTTTGTTTACATGTGTTGCCGTTGGAGATCCAGTTATCACGAGGGGGTTGGGATCCTCATTAACCGGTTTAACCCCACCACATTGTTGTGTCTGTTACAAGCCAGGCCCTGGATTTCTATTGTCATATGTCGTATTCTTTTTGTGTGTGTTCATTGAGATAAGTTATCTCAATGAATACACAAAAAAAATTCCTAAGATGAGAATTGATTGTTCGTTTTGTTGACTATCGCTGTTTAAAATTTCTTTTCATAACAGTTACTATGTACTTATCTAAATAAAAATGCAACAATTGTTCTTATGACATGACTGCATCCTTTTTATGGTTTATATACAAGAATGTAAGCAACAGCTAAGAACTATGAAATAATACACGCAGATACCAGATATTGCAGTTTAAATCTGGGCTGTAGTTTTATTACTCTCAGAGAACGTGCAATAATCAACGATCTAGATGTTATATTGCATGCCTTCATGTTCTACCATCTAAGATATTCATATTTTTATAACCTTCATGCAAAATAAAATGAAAGCTAATTATTTTTAGACAGGCTGTCGTTTAAAAACAAGAAACTCACATTCATCTACAATGTATATGGAGAAAGTCATTGTATCTGAACCCGGATTCTGCTCACCTCTTGTATTAACAGTATGTCATTGATCTGGCATTAAAGTAGTTACATAAATGTGAGTAGGTCCACAAAAGAAGTGAACTGAGAAAGGAACAGGCTTTTGACAATGCATATTTAAATAGAAAATGCATCCTTAAAATGGAATGCTTTTAGTACCATTTTTCTGTGTTAGTATCTCATTTATATGTTGTTTGCACTATATTTTCCGTCGTATTCATCCATTTGCGTTAATTGGCCAACTTATCTGCTGATTTTATATAAATACGGGAAATTCAACATCGAGCTTAAATGAAAAAACATTATATAAAAATCTTTAGTTTTCAGCCCATGATAATTTCTCCAGCAACTGCAATCGTGTCCAAAAGCCATCGTGGCTTCTGTATTAAAGATCCACCATTCAGGTCGAGTGTCAACAATAGGCAGGCCTAAGCTGAATTATACTTCAAGCAGATAAAGTATACAGATATCTCGTATGTAAAAATGGCACTTCTATTCTGACAGGAATTTGACATATAGACCTACGTAACCGGTAGTTTGTTTCTTAAAGTCAAATGTCCCCAATTAATATACAATTCTTTGTAAATTCTTCACATTTCCTCCGTTATGAATAATGAAGAACGACAGAAAGTAAAATCTTTTGATGAAGATAATATTTAATAGTCCATTAACATATTGTATAATAAAATATCACCAGACAAATATCCTCTGATAATCTCTTCTCAGTCGGCTTTTAAATCCCATATTTAACCTACGTCACGTAAAGAAAATGGTACATTAGTAAAACTTAGTACCATAACAATTAATATTGACAAGTTTCAACGGCGGATGGAAATACACATTGACATCTGATGTTCTTTACCGATGTGATAAAGTACTCATTTGATTGTGCACCAGGGATTTATAAACATTTCCCGATCTTTCATTGCTTTGTCAAGGCAAATGATAATTAAACTTAAAATTACAAAGGTCTCTATAGAATAATTATTTGAATAATAAATAAATCTTTTAAACATAAACACCCACGGACATCGTCAATCAGTTCATCCATTCAAACGGTTTTAATTGCAAAAGAAGGATTCATTGTTTTTAATTGAAAAATTCCTTGTCAAGTTAGTCATTGACGAGACCAGACATTTTCTAACCAATTAAGAATATGGTATAGTTTTAAAAAGTCCACACAATTTTCTATGTACTGTAGTAAAAAAAAGAGCGAGTGATTATTGCTTAACGCCAACTCAGCTAATTTTCAGCTATATCATGGCGAGAACAAGTTACATTCAGTGAAATGATCATGATGTCCGCTTTGTACTAGACCAACACGCTGAAATGGATTTTTATAGTAATAGTTCACTGAAATACGGAAACAGTCCGCGGGTAGACATGTCGCTCCACTCGGACCCATTATTCTGATTCCGAGCCAGACAGTCTTTGATCTTACTCCTTACTACTGCGTGCTTAGCGGAGAAGCAACAAATACCAATTTTATAGAAAAAAAAAGAGAAGAAATAAAACTACTAATATATACACCTTCTGTATTGTTGCTAAGAAACATTCTTCTATGCGCATTATACAATAAAATGAAAAACAAAAAATACCACATTCCAATAGAACAATCGTAGAAAGGGACAATATCGATACCCCTAACACACTAAAACATGACCGCTCACTTTAATATCGATACCCCTAACACACTAAAACATGACCGCTCACTTTAATATCGATACCCCTAACACATTAAAACATGACCGCTCACTTTAATATCGATACCCCTAACACACTAAACATGACCGCTCACTTTAATATCTACACCCCTAACACACTAAAACATGACCGCTCACTTTAATATCAATACCCCTAACACACTAAAACATGACCGCTCACTTTAATATCGATACCCCTAACACACTAAAACATGACCACTCACTTTAATATCGATACCCCTAACACACTAAAACATGACCGCTCACTTTAATATCGATACCCCTAACACACAAAAACATGACTGCTCACTTTAATATCGATACCCCTAACACACAAAAACATGACCGCTCACTTTAATATCGATACCCCTAACACACAAAAACATGACCGCTTACTTTAATATCAATACCCCTAACACACAAAAACATGACTGCTCACTTTAATATCGATACCCCTAACACACAAAAATATGACTGCTCACTTTAATATCGATACCACTAACACACAAAAATATGACTGCTCACTTTTATATCGATACCCCTAACACAAAAACATGACTGCTCACTTTGATATCGATACCCCTAACACACAAAAACAAGACCGCTCACTTTAATATCAATACCCCTAACACACAAAAACATGACCGCACACTTTAATATCGATACCCCTAACACACAAAAACATGACCGCTCACTTTAATATCAATACCCCTAACACACAAAAACATGACCGCTTACTTTAATATTAATACCCCTAACACACAAAAACATGACTGCTCACTTTAATATCGATACCCCTAACACACAAAAATATGACTGCTCACTTTTATATCGATACCCCTAACACACAAAAACATGACTGCTCACTTTAATATCGATACCCCTAACACACAAAAATATGACTGCTCACTTTAATATCGATATCCCTAACACACAAAAACATGACCGCTCACTTTAATATCGATACCCCTAACACAAAAACATGACCGCTCACTTTAATATAGATACCCCTAACACACAAAAACATGACCGCTCACTTTAATATCTATACCCCTAACACAAAAACATGACCGCTCACTTTAATATCGATACCCCTAACACACAAAAACATGACTGCTCACTTTAATATCGATACCCCTAACACAAAAACATGACCGCTTACTTTAATATCGATACCCCTAACACACAAAAACATGACCGCTCACTTTAATATCGATACAACTAACACACAAAAATATGACCGCTCACTTTAATACCGATACCCCCTAACACACAAAAACATGACTGCTCACTTTAATATCGATACCCCTAACACACAAAAACATGACCGCTCACTTTAATATAGATACCCCTAACACACAAAAACATGACCGCTCACTTTAATATCGATACCCCTAACACACAAAAACATGACCGCTCACTTTGATATAGATACCCCTAACACACAAAAACATGACCGCTTACTTTAATATCGATACCCCTAACACACAAAAACATGACCGCTCACTTTAATATCGATACCCTAACACACAAAAATATGACCGCTCACTTTAATATCGATATCCCCTAACACACAAAAACATGACCGCTCACTTTAATATCGATACCCCTAACACACAAAAATATGACCGCTCACTTTAATATCGATATCCCCTAACACACAAAAACATGACTGCTCACTTTAATATCTATACCCCTAACACAAACACATGACTGCTCACTTTAATATAGATACCCCTAACACACAAAAACATGACCACTCACTTTAATATCTATACCCCTAACACAAAAACATGACCGCTCACTTTAATATCGATACCCCTAACACACAAAAACATGACTGCTCACTTTAATATCGATACCCCTAACACACAAAAATATGACTGCTCACTTTAATATCGATATCCCTAACACACAAAAACATGACCGCTCACTTTAATATCAATACCCCTAACACAAAAACATGACCGCTCACTTTAATATAGATACCCCTAACACACAAAAACATGACCGCTCACTTTAATATCTATACCCCTAACACAAAAACATGACCGCTCACTTTAATATCGATACCCCTAACACACAAAAACATGACTGCTCACTTTAATATCGATACCCCTAACACAAAAACATGACCGCTTACTTTAATATCGATACCCCTAACACACAAAAACATGACCGCTCACTTTAATATCGATACAACTAACACACAAAAATATGACCGCTCACTTTAATATCGATACCCCCTAACACACAAAAACATGACTGCTCACTTTAATATCGATACCCCTAACACACAAAAACATGACCGCTCACTTTAATATAGATACCCCTAACACACAAAAACATGACCGCTCACTTTAATATCGATACCCCTAACACACAAAAACATGACCGCTCACTTTGATATAGATACCCCTAACACACAAAAACATGACCGCTTACTTTAATATCGATACCCCTAACACACAAAATCATGACCGCTCACTTTAATATCGATACCCCTAACACACAAAAACATGACCACTCACTTTAATATCTATACCCCTAACACAAAAACATGACCGCTCACTTTAATATCGATACCCCTAACACACAAAAACATGACTGCTCACTTTAATATAGATACCCCTAACACACAAAAACATGACCGCTCACTTTAATATCGATACCCCTAACACACAAAAACATGACTGCTCACTTTAATATCGATACCCCTAACACACAAAAACATGACCGCTCACTTTAATATCGATACCCCTAACACACAAAAATATGACTGCTCACTTTAATATCGATACCCCTAACACACAAAAATATGACCGCTTACTTTAATATTGATACCCCTAACACAAAAAAATGACCGCTCACTTTAATATCAATACCCCTAACACACAAAAACATGACCGCTCACTTTAATATTGATACCCCTAACACACAAAAACATGACCGCTCACCTTAATATCGATACCCCTAACACACAAAAGCATGACCGCTCACATTAATATTGATACCCATAACACACAAAAACATGACCGCTCACTTTAATATCGATACCCCTAACACAAAAACATGACCGCTCACTTTAATATCGATACCCCTAACACAAAAACATGCCCGCTCACTTTAATATTGATACCCCTAACACACAAAAACATGACCGCTCACTTTAATATTGATACCGCCAACACACAAAATCCTGACCGCTCACTTTAATATCGATACCCCTAACACACAAAAACATGACCGCTCACTTTAATATCGATACCCCTAACACACAAAAACATGACCGCTCACTTTAAAATCGATACCCCTAACACACAAAAACATGACCGCTCACCTTAATATCGATACCCCTAACACACAAAAACATGACTGCTCACTTTAATATAGATACCCCTAACACACAAAAACATGACCGCTCACTTTAATATAGATACCCCTAACACACAAAAACATGACCACTCACTTTAATATTGATACCCTAACACACAAAAACATGACCGCTCACTTTAATATCGATAGCCCTAACACACAAAAACATGACCGCTCACTTTAATATCGATACCCCTAACACACAAAAACATGACAGCTTACTTTAATATCGATACCCCTTACACACAAAAACATGACCGCTCACCTTAATATCGATACCCCTAACACACAAAAACATGACCGCTCACTTTAATATAGATACCCCTAACACACAAAAACATGACCGCTCACTTTAATATCTATACCCCTAACACAAACACATGACTGCTCACTTTAATATAGATACCCCTAACACAAAAAAACATGACCGCTCACTTTAATATTTATACCCCTAACACAAAAACATGACCGCTCACTTTAATATCGATACCCCTAACACACAAAAACATGACCGCTCACCTTAATATCGATACCCCTAACACACAAAAACATGACTGCTCACTTTAATATTGATACCCCTAACACACCAAAAACATGATCGCTTACTTTAATATTGATACCCCTAACACAAAAAAATTACCACTCACTTTAATATCAATACCCCTAACACACAAAAACATGACCGCTCACTTTAATATTGATACCCCTAACACACAAAAACATGCCTGCTCACTTTAATATCGATACCCCTAACACAAAAACATGACCGCTCACTTTAATATTGATACCCCTAACACAAAAACATGACTGCTCACTTTAATATTGATACCCCTAACACACAAAAACATGACCGCTCACTTTAATATTGATACCGCCAAAACACAAAATCATGACCGCTCACTTTAATATCGATACCCCTAACACACAAAAACATGACCGCTCACCTTAATATCGAAACCCCTAACACACAAAAACATGACCACTCACTTTAATATAGATACCCCTAACACACAAAAACATGACCGCTCACTTTAATATTGATACCCCTAACACACAAAAACATGACCGCTCACTTTAATATAGATACCCCTAACACACAAAAACATGACCGCTCACTTTAATATAGATACCCCTAACACACAAAAACATGACCACTCACTTTAATATTGATACCCTAACACACAAAAACATGACCGCTCACTTTAATATCGATAGCCCTAACACACAAAAACATGACCGCTCACTTTAATATTGATACCCCTAACACACAAAAACATGACCGCTCACTTTAATATCGATACCCCTAACACAAAAACATGACCGCTCACTTTAATATCGATACCTCTAACACACAAAAACATGACCGCTCACTAATATTGATACCCCTAACACACAAAAACATGACCGCTCACTTCAATATCTATACCCCTAACACACAAAAACATAACTGCTCACTTTAATATCTATACCCCTAACACAAAAACATGACTGCTCATTTTAATATAGATACCCCTAACACACAAAAACATGACCACTCACTTTAATATCGATACCCCTAACACACAAAAACATGACCGCTCACTTTAATATCGATACCCCTAACACACAAAAACATGACCACTCACTTTAATATCGATACCCCTAACACACAAAAACATGACCGCTCACTTTAATATCGATACCCCTAACACACAAAAACATGACCACTCACTTTAATATCGATACCCCTAACACACAAAAACATGACCGCTCACTTTAATATAGATACCCCTAACACACAAAAACATGACCGCTCACTTTAATATTTATATCCCTAACACAATAACATGACCGCTCACTTTAATATCGATACCCCTAACACACAAAAACATGACCGCTCACCTTAATATCGATACCCCTAACACACAAAAACATGACTGCTCACTTTAATATCTATACCCCTAACACAAAAACATGACCGCTCACTTTAATATCGATACCCCTAACACACAAAAACATGACTGCTCACTTTAATATAGATACCCCTAACACACAAAAACATGACCGCTCACTTTAATATCGATACCCCTAACACACAAAAACATGACTGCTCACTTTAATATCGATACCCCTAACACACAAAAACATGACCGCTCACTTTAATATCGATACCCCTAACACACAAAAATATGACTGCTCACTTTAATATCGATACCCCTAACACACAAAAATATGACCGCTTACTTTAATATTGATACCCCTAACACAAAAAAATGACCGCTCACTTTAATATCAATACCCCTAACACACAAAAACATGACCGCTCACTTTAATATTGATACCCCTAACACACAAAAACATGACCGCTCACCTTAATATCGATACCCCTAACACACAAAAGCATGACCGCTCACATTAATATTGATACCCATAACACACAAAAACATGACCGCTCACTTTAATATCGATACCCCTAACACAAAAACATGACCGCTCACTTTAATATCGATACCCCTAACACAAAAACATGCCCGCTCACTTTAATATTGATACACCTAACACACAAAAACATGACCGCTCACTTTAATATTGATACCGCCAACACACAAAATCCTGACCGCTCACTTTAATATCGATACCCCTAACACACAAAAACATGACCGCTCACTTTAATATCGATACCCCTAACACACAAAAACATGACCGCTCACTTTAAAATCGATACCCCTAACACACAAAAACATGACCGCTCACCTTAATATCGATACCCCTAACACACAAAAACATGACTGCTCACTTTAATATAGATACCCCTAACACACAAAAACATGACCGCTCACTTTAATATAGATACCCCTAACACACAAAAACATGACCACTCACTTTAATATTGATACCCTAACACACAAAAACATGACCGCTCACTTTAATATCGATAGCCCTAACACACAAAAACATGACCGCTCACTTTAATATCGATACCCCTAACACACAAAAACATGACCGCTTACTTTAATATCGATACCCCTTACACACAAAAACATGACCGCTCACCTTAATATCGATACCCCTAACACACAAAAACATGACCGCTCACTTTAATATAGATACCCCTAACACACAAAAACATGACCGCTCACTTTAATATCTATACCCCTAACACAAACACATGACTGCTCACTTTAAAATAGATACCCCTAACACAAAAAAACATGACCGCTCACTTTAATATTTATACCCCTAACACAAAAACATGACCGCTCACTTTAATATCGATACCCCTAACACACAAAAACATGACCGCTCACCTTAATATCGATACCCCTAACACACAAAAACATGACTGCTCACTTTAATATTGATACCCCTAACACACAAAAACATGACCACTCACTTTAATATTGATACCCTAACACACAAAAACATGACCGCTCACTTTAATATCGATAGCCCTAACACACAAAAACATGACCGCTCACTTTAATATTGATACCCCTAACACACAAAAACATGACCGCTCACTTTATTATCGATACCCCTAACACAAAAACATGACCGCTCACTTTAATATCGATACCTCTAACACACAAAAACATGACCGCTCACTAATATTGATACCCCTAACACACAAAAACATGACCGCTCACTTCAATATCTATACCCCTAACACACAAAAACATGACTGCTCACTTTAATATCTATACCCCTAACACAAAAACATGACTGCTCATTTTAATATAGATACCCCTAACACACAAAAACATGACCACTCACTTTAATATCGATACCCCTAACACACAAAAACATGACCGCTCACTTTAATATCGATACCCCTAACACACAAAAACATGACCACTCACTTTAATATCGATACCCCTAACACACAAAACATGACCGCTCACTTTAATATCGATACCCCTAACACACAAAAACATGACCACTCACTTTAATATCGATACCCCTAACACACAAAAACATGACCGCTCACTTTAATATAGATACCCCTAACACACAAAAACATGACCGCTCACTTTAATATTTATATCCCTAACACAATAACATGACCGCTCACTTTAATATCGATACCCCTAACACACAAAAACATGACCGCTCACCTTAATATCGATACCCCTAACACACAAAAACATGACTGCTCACTTTAATATCTATACCCCTAACACAAAAACATGACCGCTCACTTTAATATCGATACCCCTAACACACAAAAACATGACTGCTCACTTTAATATAGATACCCCTAACACACAAAAACATGACCGCTCACTTTAATATCGATACCCCTAACACACAAAAACATGACTGCTCACTTTAATATCGATACCCCTAACACACAAAAACATGACCGCTCACTTTAATATCGATACCCCTAACACACAAAAATATGACTGCTCACTTTAATATCGATACCCCTAACACACAAAAATATGACCGCTTACTTTAATATTGATACCCCTAACACAAAAAAATGACCGCTCACTTTAATATCAATACCCCTAACACACAAAAACATGACCACTCACTTTAATATTGATACCCCTAACACACAAAAACATGACCGCTCACCTTAATATCGATACCCCTAACACACAAAAGCATGACCGCTCACATTAATATTGATACCCATAACACACAAAAACATGACCGCTCACTTTAATATCGATACCCCTAACACAAAAACATGACCGCTCACTTTAATATCGATACCCCTAACACAAAAACATGCCCGCTCACTTTAATATTGATACCCCTAACACACAAAAACATGACCGCTCACTTTAATATTGATACCGCCAACACACAAAATCCTGACCGCTCACTTTAATATCGATACCCCTAACACACAAAAACATGACCGCACACTTTAATATCGATACCCCTAACACACAAAAACATGACCGCTCACTTTAAAATCGATACCCCTAACACACAAAAACATGACCGCTCACCTTAATATCGATACCCCTAACACACAAAAACATGACTGCTCACTTTAATATAGATACCCCTAACACACAAAAACATGACCGCTCACTTTAATATAGATACCCCTAACACACAAAAACATGACCACTCACTTTAATATTGATACCCTAACACACAAAAACATGACCGCTCACTTTAATATCGATAGCCCTAACACACAAAAACATGACCGCTCACTTTAATATCGATACCCCTAACACACAAAAACATGACCGCTTACTTTAATATCGATACCCCTTACACACAAAAACATGACCGCTCACCTTAATATCGATACCCCTAACACACAAAAACATGACCGCTCACTTTAATATAGATACCCCTAACACACAAAAACATGACCGCTCACTTTAATATCTATACCCCTAACACAAACACATGACTGCTCACTTTAATATAGATACCCCTAACACAAAAAAACATGACCGCTCACTTTAATATTTATACCCCTAACACAAAAACATGACCGCTCACTTTAATATCGATACCCCTAACACACAAAAACATGACCGCTCACCTTAATATCGATACCCCTAACACACAAAAACATGACTGCTCACTTTAATATTGATACCCCTAACACACCAAAAACATGATCGCTTACTTTAATATTGATACCCCTAACACAAAAAAATTACCACTCACTTTAATATCAATACCCCTAACACACAAAAACATGACCGCTCACTTTAATATTGATACCCCTAACACACAAAAACATGCCTGCTCACTTTAATATCGATACCCCTAACACAAAAACATGACCGCTCACTTTAATATTGATACCCCTAACACAAAAACATGACTGCTCACTTTAATATTGATACCCCTAACACACAAAAACATGACCGCTCACTTTAATATTGATACCGCCAAAACACAAAATCATGACCGCTCACTTTAATATCGATACCCCTAACACACAAAAACATGACCGCTCACCTTAATATCGAAACCCCTAACACACAAAAACATGACCACTCACTTTAATATAGATACCCCTAACACACAAAAACATGACCGCTCACTTTAATATTGATACCCCTAACACACAAAAACATGACCGCTCACTTTAATATAGATACCCCTAACACACAAAAACATGACCGCTCACTTTAATATAGATACCCCTAACACACAAAAACATGACCACTCACTTTAATATTGATACCCTAACACACAAAAACATGACCGCTCACTTTAATATCGATAGCCCTAACACACAAAAACATGACCGCTCACTTTAATATTGATACCCCTAACACACAAAAACATGACCGCTCACTTTAATATCGATACCCCTAACACAAAAACATGACCGCTCACTTTAATATCGATACCTCTAACACACAAAAACATGACCGCTCACTAATATCGATACCCCTAACACACAAAAACATGACCGCTCACTTCAATATCTATACCCCTAACACACAAAAACATGACTGCTCACTTTAATATCTATACCCCTAACACAAAAACATGACTGCTCATTTTAATATAGATACCCCTAACACACAAAAACATGACCACTCACTTTAATATCGATACCCCTAACACACAAAAACATGACCGCTCACTTTAATATCGATACCCCTAACACACAAAAACATGACCACTCACTTTAATATCGATACCCCTAACACACAAAAACATGACCGCTCACTTTAATATCGATACCCCTAACACACAAAAACATGACCACTCACTTTAATATCGATACCCCTAACACACAAAAACATGACCGCTCACTTTAATATAGATACCCCTAACACACAAAAACATGACCGCTCACTTTAATATTTATATCCCTAACACAATAACATGACCGCTCACTTTAATATCGATACCCCTAACACACAAAAACATGACCGCTCACCTTAATATCGATACCCCTAACACACAAAAACATGACTGCTCACTTTAATATTGATACCCCTAACACACCAAAAACATGACCGCTTACTTTAATATTGATATCCCTAACACAAAAAAATGACCGCTTACTTTAATATCAATACCCCTAACACACAAAAACATGACTGCTCACTTTAATATCGATACCCCTAACACACAAAAATATGACCACTCACTTTAATATTGATACCCCTTACACACAAAAACATGACCGTTTACTTTAATATCAATACCCCTAACACACAAAAACATTACTGCTCACTTTAATATCGATACCCCTAACACACAAAAATATGACTGCTCACTTTAATATCGATACCCCTAACACACAAAAATATGACTGCTCACTTTTATATCGATACCCCTAACACACAAAAACATGACTGCTCACTTTAATATCGATACCCCTAACACACAAAAACAAGACCGCTCACTTTAATATCAATACCCCTAACACAGAAAAACATGACCGTACACTTTAATATCGATACCCCTAACACACAAAAACATGACCGCTCACTTTAATATCAATACCCCTAACACACAAAAACATGACTGCTTACTTTGATATCAATACCCCTAACACACAAAAACATGACTGCTCACTTTAATATCGATACCCCTAACACACAAAAATATGACTGCTCACTTTAATATCGATACCCCTAACACAAAAACATGACTACTCACTTTAATATCGATAACCCTAACACACAAAAATATGACTGCTCACTTTAATATCGAGACCCCTAACACACTAAAACATGACCGCTCACTTTAATATCGATACCCCTAACACACTAAAACATGATCGCTCACTTTAATATTGATACCCCTAACACACTAAAACATGACCGCTCACTTTAATATCGATACCCCTAACACACTAAAACATGACCGCTCACTTTAATATCGACAACCCTAACACATGACCGCTCACTTTAATATCGATACCCCTAACACACTAAAACATGACCGCTCACTTTAATATCGATACCCCTAACACATTAAAACATGACCGCTCACTTTAATATCGATACCCCTAACACACAAAAACATGACCGCTCACTTTAATATCGATACCCCTAACACACTAAAACATGACCGCTCACTTTAATATCGATACCCCTAAACACACAAAAACATGACCGCTCACTTTAATATCGATACCCCTAACACACAAAAACATGACCACTCACTTTAATATCGATACCCCTAACACACAAAAACATGACCGCTT
The DNA here is from genome assembly GCA_963680875.1 of Bathymodiolus brooksi. Classification (NCBI taxonomy): domain Eukaryota; kingdom Metazoa; phylum Mollusca; class Bivalvia; order Mytilida; family Modiolidae; genus Bathymodiolus; species Bathymodiolus brooksi. The sequence continues at coordinate 135,025,353 of OY804576.1, read as the reverse complement.
ACTTTAATATCAATACCCCTAACACACAAAAACATGACTGCTCACTTTAATATCGATACCCCTAACACACAAAAATATGACTGCTCACTTTAATATCGATACCCCTAACACACAAAAATATGACTGCTCACTTTTATATCGATACCCCTAACACACAAAAACATGACCGCTCACTTTAATATCGATACCCCTAACACACAAAAATATGACCGCTCACTTTAATATCAATACCCCTAACACACAAAAACATGACCGCTTACTTTAATATCAATACCCCTAACACACAAAAACATGACTGCTCACTTTAATATCGATACCCCTAACACACAAAAATATGACTGCTCACTTTTATATCGATACCCCTAACACACAAAAACATGACTGCTCACTTTAATATCGATACCCCTAACACACAAAAATATGACTGCTCACTTTTATATCGATACCCCTAACACACAAAAACATGACTGCTCACTTTAATATCGATACCCCTAACACACAAAAACAAGACCGCTCACTTTAATATCAATACCCCTAACACACAAAAACATGACCGTACACTTTAATATCGATACCCCTAACACACAAAAACATGACCGCTCACTTTGATATCAATACCCCTAACACACAAAAACATGACTGCTTACTTTGATATCAATACCCCTAACACACAAAAACATGACTGCTCACTTTAATATCGATACCCCTAACACACAAAAATATGACTGCTCACTTTAATATCGATACCCCTAACACACAAAAACATGACTACTCACTTTAATATCGATAACCCTAACACACAAAAATATGACTGCTCACTTTAATATCGATACCCCTAACACACTAAAACATGACCGCTCACTTTAATATCGATACCCCTAACACACTAAAACATGATCGCTCACTTTAATATTGATACCCCTAACACACTAAAACATGACCGCTCACTTTAATATCGATACCCCTAACACACTAAAACATGACCGCTCACTTTAATATCGACAACCCTAACACATGACCGCTCACTTTAATATCGATACCCCTAACACACTAAAACATGACCGCTCACTTTAATATCGATACCCTAACACATTAAAACATGACCGCTCACTTTAATATCGATACCCCTAACACACAAAAACAGGACCGCTCACTTTAATATCGATACCCCTAACACACTAAAACATGACCGCTCACTTTAATATCGATACCCCTAAACACACAAAAACATGACCGCTCACTTTAATATCGATACCCCTAACACACAAAAACATGACCACTCACTTTAATATCGATACCCCTAACACACAAAAACATGACCGCTTACTTTAATATCAATACCCCTAACACACAAAAACATGACTGCTCACTTTAATATTGATACCCCTAACACACAAAAATATGACTGCTCACTTTAATATCGATACCCCTAACACACAAAAATATGACTGCTCACTTTTATATCGATACCCCTAACACACAAAAACATGACCGCTCACTTTAATATCGATACCCCTAACACACAAAAATATGACCGCTCACTTTAATATCAATACCCCTAACACACAAAAACATGACCGCTTACTTTAATATCAATACCCCTAACACACAAAAACATGACTGCTCACTTTAATATCGATACCCCTAACACACAAAAATATGACTGCTCACTTTTATATCGATACCCCTAACACACAAAAACATGACTGCTCACTTTAATATCGATACCCCTAACACAAAAAAATATGACTGCTCACTTTAATATCGATATCCCTAACACACAAAAACATGACTGCTCACTTTAATATCGATACCCCTAACACAAAAACATGACCGCTCACTTTAAAATAGATACCCCTAACACACAAAAACATGACCGCTCACTTTAATATCTATACCCCTAACACAAAAACATGACCGCTCACTTTAATATCGATACCCCTAACACACAAAAACATGACTGCTCACTTTAATATCGATACCTCTAACACACAAAAACATGACCGCTTACTTTAATATCGATACAACTAACACACAAAAACATGACCGCTCACTTTAATATCGATACCCCTAACACACAAAAATATGACCGCTCACTTTAATATCGATATCCCCTAACACACAAAAACATGACTGCTCACTTTAATATCGATACCCCTAACACACAAAAACATGACCGCTCACTTTAATATAGATACCCTTAACACACAAAAACATGACTGCTCACTTTAATATCAATACCCCTAACACAAAAACATGACCGCTCACTTTAATATCGATACCCCTAACACACAAAAACATGACTGCTCACTTTAATATAGATACCCCTAACACACAAAAACATAACCACTCACTTTAATATTGATACCCTAACACACAAAAACATGACCGCTCACTTTAATATCGATACCCCTAACACACAAAAACATGACTGCTCACTTTAATATCGATACCCCTAACACACAAAAACATGACCGCTTACTTTAATATCAATACCCCTAACACACAAAAACATGACTGCTCACTTTAATATCGATACCCCTAACACACAAAAATATGACTGCTCACTTTAATATCGATACCCCTAACACACAAAAATATGACTGCTCACTTTTATATCGATACCCCTAACACACAAAAACATGACCGCTCACTTTAATATCGATACCCCTAACACAAAAAAATATGACTGCTCACTTTAATATCGATATCCCTAACACACAAAAACATGACTGCTCACTTTAATATCGATACCCCTAACACAAAAACATGACCGCTCACTTTAATATAGATACCCCTAACACACAAAAACATGACCGCTCACTTTAATATCTATACCCCTAACACAAAAACATGACTACTCACTTTAATATCGATAACCCTAACACACAAAAATATGACTGCTCACTTTAATATCGATACCCCTAACACACTAAAACATGACCGCTCACTTTAATATCGATACCCCTAACACACTAAAACATGATCGCTCACTTTAATATTGATACCCCTAACACACTAAAACATGACCGCTCACTTTAATATCGATACCCCTAACACACTAAAACATGACCGCTCACTTTAATATCGACAACCCTAACACATGACCGCTCACTTTAATATCGATACCCCTAACACACTAAAACATGACCGCTCACTTTAATATCGATACCCCTAACACAAAAACATGCCCGCTCACTTTAATATTGATACCCCTAACACACAAAAACATGACCGCTCACTTTAATATTGATACCGCCAACACACAAAATCCTGACCGCTCACTTTAATATCGATACCCCTAACACACAAAAACATGACCGCTCACTTTAATATCGATACCCCTAACACACAAAAACATGACCGCTCACTTTAAAATCGATACCCCTAACACACAAAAACATGACCGCTCACCTTAATATCGATACCCCTAACACACAAAAACATGACTGCTCACTTTAATATAGATACCCCTAACACACAAAAACATGACCGCTCACTTTAATATAGATACCCCTAACACACAAAAACATGACCACTCACTTTAATATTGATACCCTAACACACAAAAACATGACCGCTCACTTTAATATCGATAGCCCTAACACACAAAAACATGACCGCTCACTTTAATATCGATACCCCTAACACACAAAAACATGACCGCTTACTTTAATATCGATACCCCTTACACACAAAAACATGACCGCTCACCTTAATATCGATACCCCTAACACACAAAAACATGACCGCTCACTTTAATATAGATACCCCTAACACACAAAAACATGACCGCTCACTTTAATATCTATACCCCTAACACAAACACATGACTGCTCACTTTAATATAGATACCCCTAACACAAAAAAACATGACCGCTCACTTTAATATTTATACCCCTAACACAAAAACATGACCGCTCACTTTAATATCGATACCCCTAACACACAAAAACATGACCGCTCACCTTAATATCGATACCCCTAACACACAAAAACATGACTGCTCACTTTAATATTGATACCCCTAACACACCAAAAACATGATCGCTTACTTTAATATTGATACCCCTAACACAAAAAAATTACCACTCACTTTAATATCAATACCCCTAACACACAAAAACATGACCGCTCACTTTAATATTGATACCCCTAACACACAAAAACATGCCTGCTCACTTTAATATCGATACCCCTAACACAAAAACATGACCGCTCACTTTAATATTGATACCCCTAACACAAAAACATGACTGCTCACTTTAATATTGATACCCCTAACACACAAAAACATGACCGCTCACTTTAATATTGATACCGCCAAAACACAAAATCATGACCGCTCACTTTAATATCGATACCCCTAACACACAAAAACATGACCGCTCACCTTAATATCGAAACCCCTAACACACAAAAACATGACCACTCACTTTAATATAGATACCCCTAACACACAAAAACATGACCGCTCACTTTAATATTGATACCCCTAACACACAAAAACATGACCGCTCACTTTAATATAGATACCCCTAACACACAAAAACATGACCGCTCACTTTAATATAGATACCCCTAACACACAAAAACATGACCACTCACTTTAATATTGATACCCTAACACACAAAAACATGACCGCTCACTTTAATATCGATAGCCCTAACACACAAAAACATGACCGCTCACTTTAATATTGATACCCCTAACACACAAAAACATGACCGCTCACTTTAATATCGATACCCCTAACACAAAAACATGACCGCTCACTTTAATATCGATACCTCTAACACACAAAAACATGACCGCTCACTAATATTGATACCCCTAACACACAAAAACATGACCGCTCACTTCAATATCTATACCCCTAACACACAAAAACATGACTGCTCACTTTAATATCTATACCCCTAACACAAAAACATGACTGCTCATTTTAATATAGATACCCCTAACACACAAAAACATGACCACTCACTTTAATATCGATACCCCTAACACACAAAAACATGACCGCTCACTTTAATATCGATACCCCTAACACACAAAAACATGACCACTCACTTTAATATCGATACCCCTAACACACAAAAACATGACCGCTCACTTTAATATCGATACCCCTAACACACAAAAACATGACCACTCACTTTAATATCGATACCCCTAACACACAAAAACATGACCGCTCACTTTAATATAGATACCCCTAACACACAAAAACATGACCGCTCACTTTAATATTTATATCCCTAACACAATAACATGACCGCTCACTTTAATATCGATACCCCTAACACACAAAAACATGACCGCTCACCTTAATATCGATACCCCTAACACACAAAAACATGACTGCTCACTTTAATATCTATACCCCTAACACAAAAACATGACCGCTCACTTTAATATCGATACCCCTAACACACAAAAACATGACTGCTCACTTTAATATAGATACCCCTAACACACAAAAACATGACCGCTCACTTTAATATCGATACCCCTAACACACAAAAACATGACTGCTCACTTTAATATCGATACCCCTAACACACAAAAACATGACCGCTCACTTTAATATCGATACCCCTAACACACAAAAATATGACTGCTCACTTTAATATCGATACCCCTAACACACAAAAATATGACCGCTTACTTTAATATTGATACCCCTAACACAAAAAAATGACCGCTCACTTTAATATCAATACCCCTAACACACAAAAACATGACCGCTCACTTTAATATTGATACCCCTAACACACAAAAACATGACCGCTCACCTTAATATCGATACCCCTAACACACAAAAGCATGACCGCTCACATTAATATTGATACCCATAACACACAAAAACATGACCGCTCACTTTAATATCGATACCCCTAACACAAAAACATGACCGCTCACTTTAATATCGATACCCCTAACACAAAAACATGCCCGCTCACTTTAATATTGATACCCCTAACACACAAAAACATGACCGCTCACTTTAATATTGATACCGCCAACACACAAAATCCTGACTGCTCACTTTAATATCGATACCCCTAACACACAAAAACATGACCGCTCACTTTAATATCGATACCCCTAACACACAAAAACATGACCGCTCACTTTAAAATCGATACCCCTAACACACAAAAACATGACCGCTCACCTTAATATCGATACCCCTAACACACAAAAACATGACTGCTCACTTTAATATAGATACCCCTAACACACAAAAACATGACCGCTCACTTTAATATAGATACCCCTAACACACAAAAACATGACCACTCACTTTAATATTGATACCCTAACACACAAAAACATGACCGCTCACTTTAATATCGATAGCCCTAACACACAAAAACATGACCGCTCACTTTAATATCGATACCCCTAACACACAAAAACATGACCGCTTACTTTAATATCGATACCCCTTACACACAAAAACATGAACGCTCACCTTAATATCGATACCCCTAACACACAAAAACATGACCGCTCACTTTAATATAGATACCCCTAACACACAAAAACATGACCGCTCACTTTAATATCTATACCCCTAACACAAACACATGACTGCTCACTTTAATATAGATACCCCTAACACAAAAAAACATGACCGCTCACTTTAATATTTATACCCCTAACACAAAAACATGACCGCTCACTTTAATATCGATACCCTAACACACAAAAACATGACCGCTCACCTTAATATCGATACCCCTAACACACAAAAACATGACTGCTCACTTTAATATTGATACCCCTAACACACAAAAACATGACCACTCACTTTAATATTGATACCCTAACACACAAAAACATGACCGCTCACTTTAATATCGATAGCCCTAACACACAAAAACATGACCGCTCACTTTAATATTGATACCCCTAACACACAAAAACATGACCGCTCACTTTATTATCGATACCCCTAACACAAAAACATGACCGCTCACTTTAATATCGATACCTCTAACACACAAAAACATGACCGCTCACTAATATTGATACCCCTAACACACAAAAACATGACCGCTCACTTCAATATCTATACCCCTAACACACAAAAACATGACTGCTCACTTTAATATCTATACCCCTAACACAAAAACATGACTGCTCATTTTAATATAGATACCCCTAACACACAAAAACATGACCACTCACTTTAATATCGATACCCCTAACACACAAAAACATGACCGCTCACTTAAATATCGATACCCCTAACACACAAAAACATGACCGCTCACTTTAATATCGATACCCCTAACACACAAAAACATGACCGCTCACTTTAATATCGATACCCCTAACACACAAAAACATGACCACTCACTTTAATATCGATACCCCTAACACACAAAAACATGACCGCTCACTTTAATATAGATACCCCTAACACACAAAAACATGACCGCTCACTTTAATATTTATATCCCTAACACAATAACATGACCGCTCACTTTAATATCGATACCCCTAACACACAAAAACATGACCGCTCACCTTAATATCGATACCCCTAACACACAAAAACATGACTGCTCACTTTAATATCTATACCCCTAACACAAAAACATGACCGCTCACTTTAATATCGATACCCCTAACACACAAAAACATGACTGCTCACTTTAATATAGATACCCCTAACACACAAAAACATGACCGCTCACTTTAATATCGATACCCCTAACACACAAAAACATGACTGCTCACTTTAATATCGATACCCCTAACACACAAAAACATGACCGCTCACTTTAATATCGATACCCCTAACACACAAAAATATGACTGCTCACTTTAATATCGATACCCCTAACACACAAAAATATGACCGCTTACTTTAATATTGATACCCCTAACACAAAAAAATGACCGCTCACTTTAATATCAATACCCCTAACACACAAAAACATGACCACTCACTTTAATATTGATACCCCTAACACACAAAAACATGACCGCTCACCTTAATATCGATACCCCTAACACACAAAAGCATGACCGCTCACATTAATATTGATACCCATAACACACAAAAACATGACCGCTCACTTTAATATCGATACCCCTAACACAAAAACATGACCGCTCACTTTAATATCGATACCCCTAACACAAAAACATGCCCGCTCACTTTAATATTGATACCCCTAACACACAAAAACATGACCGCTCACTTTAATATTGATACCGCCAACACACAAAATCCTGACCGCTCACTTTAATATCGATACCCCTAACACACAAAAACATGACCGCTCACTTTAATATCGATACCCCTAACACACAAAAACATGACCGCTCACTTTAAAATCGATACCCCTAACACACAAAAACATGACCGCTCACCTTAATATCGATACCCCTAACACACAAAAACATGACTGCTCACTTTAATATAGATACCCCTAACACACAAAAACATGACCGCTCACTTTAATATAGATACCCCTAACACACAAAAACATGACCACTCACTTTAATATTGATACCCTAACACACAAAAACATGACCGCTCACTTTAATATCGATAGCCCTAACACACAAAAACATGACCGCTCACTTTAATATCGATACCCCTAACACACAAAAACATGACCGCTTACTTTAATATCGATACCCCTTACACACAAAAACATGACCGCTCACCTTAATATCGATACCCCTAACACACAAAAACATGACCGCTCACTTTAATATAGATACCCCTAACACACAAAAACATGACCGCTCACTTTAATATCTATACCCCTAACACAAACACATGACTGCTCACTTTAATATAGATACCCCTAACACAAAAAAACATGACCGCTCACTTTAATATTTATACCCCTAACACAAAAACATGACCGCTCACTTTAATATCGATACCCCTAACACACAAAAACATGACCGCTCACCTTAATATCGATACCCCTAACACACAAAAACATGACTGCTCACTTTAATATTGATACCCCTAACACACCAAAAACATGATCGCTTACTTTAATATTGATACCCCTAACACAAAAAAATTACCACTCACTTTAATATCAATACCCCTAACACACAAAAACATGCCTGCTCACTTTAATATCGATACCCCTAACACAAAAACATGACCGCTCACTTTAATATTGATACCCCTAACACAAAAACATGACTGCTCACTTTAATATTGATACCCCTAACACACAAAAACATGACCGCTCACTTTAATATTGATACAGCCAAAACACAAAATCATGACCGCTCACTTTAATATCGATACCCCTAACACACAAAAACATGACCGCTCACCTTAATATCGAAACCCCTAACACACAAAAACATGACCACTCACTTTAATATAGATACCCCTAACACACAAAAACATGACCGCTCACTTTAATATTGATACCCCTAACACACAAAAACATGACCGCTCACTTTAATATAGATACCCCTAACACACAAAAACATGACCGCTCACTTTAATATAGATACCCCTAACACACAAAAACATGACCACTCACTTTAATATTGATACCCTAACACACAAAATCATGACCGCTCACTTTAATATCGATAGCCCTAACACACCAAAAACATGACCGCTTACTTTAATATTGATACCCCTAACACAAAAAAATGACCGCTTACTTTAATATCAATACCCCTAACACACAAAAACATGACTGCTCACTTTAATATCGATACCCCTAACACACAAAAATATGACCACTCACTTTAATATTGATACCCCTTACACACAAAAACATGACCGTTTACTTTAATATCAATACCCCTAACACACAAAAACATTACTGCTCACTTTAATATCGATACCCCTAACACACAAAAATATGACTGCTCACTTTAATATCGATACCCCTAACACACAAAAATATGACTGCTCTCTTTTATATCGATACCCCTAACACACAAAAACATGACTGCTCACTTTAATATCGATACCCCTAACACACAAAAACAAGACCGCTCACTTTAATATCAATACCCCTAACACACAAAAACATGACCGTACACTTTAATATCGATACCCCTAACACACAAAAACATGACCGCTCACTTTAATATCAATACCCCTAACACACAAAAACATGACTGCTTACTTTGATATCAATACCCCTAACACACAAAAACATGACTGCTCACTTTAATATCGATACCCCTAACACACAAAAATATGACTGCTCACTTTAATATCGATACCCCTAACACAAAAACATGACTACTCACTTTAATATCGATAACCCTAACACACAAAAATATGACTGCTCACTTTAATATCGATACCCCTAACACACTAAAACATGACCGCTCACTTTAATATCGATACCCCTAACACACTAAAACATGATCGCTCACTTTAATATTGATACCCCTAACACACTAAAACATGACCGCTCACGTTAATATCGATACCCCTAACACACTAAAACATGACCGCTCACTTTAATATCGACAACCCTAACACATGACCGCTCACTTTAATATCGATACCCCTAACACACTAAAACATGACTGCTCACTTTAATATCGATACCCCTAACACATTAAAACATGACCGCTCACTTTAATATCGATACCCCTAACACACAAAAACATGACCGCTCACTTTAATATCGATACCCCTAACACACTAAAACATGACCGCTCACTTTAATATCGATACCCCTAAACACACAAAAACATGACCGCTCACTTTAATATCGATACCCCTAACACACAAAAACATGACCACTCACTTTAATATCGATACCCCTAACACACAAAAACATGACCGCTTACTTTAATATCAATACCCCTAACACACAAAAACATGACTGCTCACTTTAATATCGATACCCCTAACACACAAAAATATGACTGCTCACTTTAATATCGATACCCCTAACACACAAAAATATGACTGCTCACTTTTATATCGATACCCCTAACACACAAAAACATGACCGCTCACTTTAATATCGATACCCCTAACACACAAAAATATGACCGCTCACTTTAATATCAATACCCCTAACACACAAAAACATGACCGCTTACTTTAATATCAATACCCCTAACACACAAAAACATGACTGCTCACTTTAATATCGATACCCCTAACACACAAAAATATGACTGCTCACTTTTATATCGATACCCCTAACACACAAAAACATGACTGCTCACTTTAATATCGATACCCCTAACACACAAAAATATGACTGCTCACTTTAATATCGATATCCCTAACACACAAAAACATGACTGCTCACTTTAATATCGATACCCCTAACACAAAAACATGACCGCTCACTTTAAAATAGATACCCCTAACACACAAAAACATGACCGCTCACTTTAATATAGATACCCCTAACACACAAAAACATGACCGCTCACTTTAATATAGATACCCCTAACACACAAAAACATGACCACTCACTTTAATATTGATACCCTAACACACAAAAACATGACCGCTCACTTTAATATCGATAGCCCTAACACACAAAAACATGACCGCTCACTTTAATATTGATACCCCTAACACACAAAAACATGACCGCTCACTTTAATATCGATACCCCTAACACAAAAACATGACCGCTCACTTTAATATCGATACCTCTAACACACAAAAACATGACCGCTCACTAATATCGATACCCCTAACACACAAAAACATGACCGCTCACTTCAATATCTATACCCCTAACACACAAAAACATGACTGCTCACTTTAATATCTATACCCCTAACACAAAAACATGACTGCTCATTTTAATATAGATACCCCTAACACACAAAAACATGACCACTCACTTTAATATCGATACCCCTAACACACAAAAACATGACCGCTCACTTTAATATCGATACCCCTAACACACAAAAACATGACCACTCACTTTAATATCGATACCCCTAACACACAAAAACATGACCGCTCACTTTAATATCGATACCCCTAACACACAAAAACATGACCACTCACTTTAATATCGATACCCCTAACACACAAAAACATGACTGCTCACTTTAATATAGATACCCCTAACACACAAAAACATGACCGCTCACTTTAATATTTATATCCCTAACACAATAACATGACCGCTCACTTTAATATCGATACCCCTAACACACAAAAACATGACCGCTCACCTTAATATCGATATCCCTAACACACAAAAACATGACTGCTCACTTTAATATTGATACCCCTAACACACCAAAAACATGACCGCTTACTTTAATATTGATACCCCTAACACAAAAAAATGACCGCTTACTTTAATATCAATACCCCTAACACACAAAAACATGACTGCTCACTTTAATATCGATACCCCTAACACACAAAAATATGACCACTCACTTTAATATTGATACCCCTTACACACAAAAACATGACCGTTTACTTTAATATCAATACCCCTAACACACAAAAACATTACTGCTCACTTTAATATCGATACCCCTAACACACAAAAATATGACTGCTCACTTTTATATCGATACCCCTAACACACAAAAACATGACTGCTCACTTTAATATCGATACCCCTAACACACAAAAACAAGACCGCTCACTTTAATATCAATACCCCTAACACACAAAAACATGACCGTACACTTTAATATCGATACCCCTAACACACAAAAACATGACCGCTCACTTTAATATCAATACCCCTAACACACAAAAACATGACTGCTTACTTTGATATCAATACCCCTAACACACAAAAACATGACTGCTCACTTTAATATCGATACCCCTAACACACAAAAATATGACTGCTCACTTTAATATCGATACCCCTAACACAAAAACATGACTACTCACTTTAATATCGATAACCCTAACACACAAAAATATGACTGCTCACTTTAATATCGATACCCCTAACACACTAAAACATGACCGCTCACTTTAATATCGATACCCCTAACACACTAAAACATGATCGCTCACTTTAATATTGATACCCCTAACACACTAAAACATGACCGCTCACGTTAATATCGATACCCCTAACACACTAAAACATGACCGCTCACTTTAATATCGACAACCCTAACACATGACCGCTCACTTTAATATCGATACCCCTAACACACTAAAACATGACTGCTCACTTTAATATCGATACCCCTAACACATTAAAACATGACCACTCACTTTAATATCGATACCCCTAACACACAAAAACATGACCGCTCACTTTAATATCGATACCCCTAACACACTAAAACATGACCGCTCACTTTAATATCGATACCCCTAAACACACAAAAACATGACCGCTCACTTTAATATCGATACCCCTAACACACAAAAACATGACCACTCACTTTAATATCGATACCCCTAACACACAAAAACATGACCGCTTACTTTAATATCAATACCCCTAACACACAAAAACATGACTGCTCACTTTAATATCGATACCCCTAACACACAAAAATATGACTGCTCACTTTAATATCGATACCCCTAACACACAAAAATATGACTGCTCACTTTTATATCGATACCCCTAACACACAAAAACATGACCGCTCACTTTAATATCGATACCCCTAACACACAAAAATATGACCGCTCACTTTAATATCAATACCCCTAACACACAAAAACATGACCGCTTACTTTAATATCAATACCCCTAACACACAAAAACATGACTGCTCACTTTAATATCGATACCCCTAACACACAAAAATATGACTGCTCACTTTTATATCGATACCCCTAACACACAAAAACATGACTGCTCACTTTAATATCGATACCCCTAACACACAAAAATATGACTGCTCACTTTAATATCGATATCCCTAACACACAAAAACATGACTGCTCACTTTAATATCGATACCCCTAACACAAAAACATGACCGCTCACTTTAAAATAGATACCCCTAACACACAAAAACATGACCGCTCACTTTAATATCTATACTCCTAACACAAAAATATGACTGCTCACTTTAATATCGATACCCCTAACACACTAAAACATGACCGCTCACTTTAATATCGATACCCCTAACACACTAAAACATGATCGCTCACTTTAATATTGATACCCCTAACACACTAAAACATGACCGCTCACTTTAATATCGATACCCCTAACACACTAAAACATGACCGCTCACTTTAATATCGACAACCCTAACACATGACCGCTCACTTTAATATCGATACCCCTAACACACTAAAACATGACCGCTCACTTTAATATCGATACCCCTAACACATTAAAACATGACCGCTCACTTTAATATCGATACCCCTAACACACAAAAACATGACCGCTCACTTTAATATCGATACCCCTAACACACTAAAACATGACCGCTCACTTTAATATCGATACCCCTAAACACACAAAAACATGACCGCTCACTTTAATAACGATACCCCTAACACACAAAAACATGACCACTCACTTTAATATCGATACCCCTAACACACAAAAACATGACCGCTTACTTTAATATCAATACCCCTAACACACAAAAACATGACTGCTCACTTTAATATTGATACCCCTAACACACAAAAATATGACTGCTCACTTTAATATCGATACCCCTAACACACAAACATATGACTGCTCACTTTTATATCGATACCCCTAACACACAAAAACATGACCGCTCACTTTAATATCGATACCCCTAACACACAAAAATATGACCGCTCACTTTAATATCAATACCCCTAACACACAAAAACATGACCGCTTACTTTAATATCAATACCCCTAACACACAAAAACATGACTGCTCACTTTAATATCGATACCCCTAACACACAAAAATATGACTGCTCACTTTTATATCGATACCCCTAACACACAAAAACATGACTGCTCACTTTAATATCGATACCCCTAACACAAAAAAATATGACTGCTCACTTTAATATCGATATCCCTAACACACAAAAACATGACTGCTCACTTTAATATCGATACCCCTAACACAAAAACATGACCGCTCACTTTAAAATAGATACCCCTAACACACAAAAACATGACCGCTCACTTTAATATCTATACCCCTAACACAAAAACATGACCGCTCACTTTAATATCGATACCCCTAACACACAAAAACATGACTGCTCACTTTAATATCGATACCTCTAACACACAAAAACATGACCGCTTACTTTAATATCGATACAACTAACACACAAAAACATGACCGCTCACTTTAATATCGATACCCCTAACACACAAAAATATGACCGCTCACTTTAATATCGATATCCCCTAACACACAAAAACATGACTGCTCACTTTAATATCGATACCCCTAACACACAAAAACATGACCGCTCACTTTAATATAGATACCCTTAACACACAAAAACATGACTGCTCACTTTAATATCAATACCCCTAACACAAAAACATGACCGCTCACTTTAATATCGATACCCCTAACACACAAAAACATGACTGCTCACTTTAATATAGATACCCCTAACACACAAAAACATAACCACTCACTTTAATATTGATACCCTAACACACAAAAACATGACCGCTCACTTTAATATCGATACCCCTAACACACAAAAACATGACTGCTCACTTTAATATCGATACCCCTAACACACAAAAACATGACCGCTTACTTTAATATCAATACCCCTAACACACAAAAACATGACTGCTCACTTTAATATCGATACCCCTAACACACAAAAATATGACTGCTCACTTTAATATCGATACCCCTAACACACAAAAATATGACTGCTCACTTTTATATCGATACCCCTAACACACAAAAACATGACCGCTCACTATAATATCGATACCCCTAACACAAAAAAATATGACTGCTCACTTTAATATCGATATCCCTAACACACAAAAACATGACTGCTCACTTTAATATCGATACCCCTAACACAAAAACATGACCGCTCACTTTAATATAGATACCCCTAACACACAAAAACATGACCGCTCACTTTAATATCTATACCCCTAACACAAAAACATGACTACTCACTTTAATATCGATAACCCTAACACACAAAAATATGACTGCTCACTTTAATATCGATACCCCTAACACACTAAAACATGACCGCTCACTTTAATATCGATACCCCTAACACACTAAAACATGATCGCTCACTTTAATATTGATACCCCTAACACACTAAAACATGACCGCTCACTTTAATATCGATACCCCTAACACACTAAAACATGACCGCTCACTTTAATATCGACAACCCTAACACATGACCGCTCACTTTAATATCGATACCCCTAACACACTAAAACATGACCGCTCACTTTAATATCGATACCCCTAACACATTAAAACATGACCGCTCACTTTAATATCGATACCCCTAACACACAAAAACATGACCGCTCACTTTAATATCGATACCCCTAACACACTAAAACATGACCGCTCACTTTAATATCGATACCCCTAAACACACAAAAACATGACCGCTCACTTTAATATCGATACCCCTAACACACAAAAACATGACCACTCACTTTAATATCGATACCCCTAACACACAAAAACATGACCGCTTACTTTAATATTGATACCCCTAACACACAAAAACATGACTGCTCACTTTAATATTGATACCCCTAACACACAAAAATATGACTGCTCACTTTAATATCGATACCCCTAGCACACAAAAATATGACTGCTCACTTTTATATCGATACCCCTAACACACAAAAACATGACCGCTCACTTTAATATCGATACCCCTAACACACAAAAATATGACCGCTCACTTTAATATCAATACCCCTAACACACAAAACTAGAGGCTCCCAGGAGCCTGTATAGCTCACCTGGGTATAATAATAACATCAGTCAATAAAACTTGATAACTTCGGTAAAAAAAATTAACAATTGTAGCCTTCGTCATTTTTATAAATTTGATGAAAAAAGGGCAAGAACTCCAAGATGGGTAATCGGATTTACTTCAAAATTGCAGGTAAATAAAAATTGATCGAAGGGTCGAACCGCCAGACACATTTTTGGAAGAGAACCATTCAATGACTATTTCATCAAAATTTTGTTCTTATTGAGCAAATGGTTTCAGACAAAAAGATTTTTATGGGAATTTCCCATAGGGTCCTATGTTAAATTAAGTTCGGCTGTGGCGGCCATCTTGGTCGGTGTTCTGAAATGCTGGACACAATTTTGGAAGAGGACCACCCAAGAATCATTTCAGCAAAGTTTGGTTGAGATTGGCTCTGTAGTTTCAGAGAAGAAGATTTTTTTAATTTCATCCCCCCTTTTTTCTAATTTGCATAATCGGTCAAACTCGGTAAAAGTTCAAAGTTCATAAAAAATCCCGTAATATATGTTAAAAAGCTCATCATTATGCTTATACAGTTCAAATTTGGGCACTTTCTGGCTTAAAATAGAGCAGTTTTGGCCATTTGAAGAAATTTCTATTTTTAGTAATGGTGGCCATCTTGGATACAGGACGGCGCTGACGGACACAATTTTGAAAGGGGACCACCTAAGGATCATTTCAGCAAAGTTTGGTTGAGATTGACTCAGTAGTTTCAGAGGAGAAGATTTTTTTTTAATTCCATCCCCCCTTTTTCTAATTTGCATAATCGGTCAAAATCAGTAAAAGTTCAAAGTTCATAAAAAATCCGTAATATATGTTAAAAAGATCATCATTATGCTTATACAGTTCAAATTTGAGCACTTTCTGGCTTAAAATAGAGCAGTTTTGGCCATTTGAAGAAATTTCTATTTTTAATAATGGTGGCCATCTTGGATATAGGACGGCGCTGACGGACACAATTTTAAAAGGGGACCACCTAAGGATCATCTCAGCAAAGTTTGGTTGAAATTGGCTCAGTAGTTTCAGAGGAGAAGATTTTTTTTTAATTTCATCCCCCCTTTTTTTAAATTTCATAATCGGTCAAAATCGGTAAAAGTTCAAAGTTCATAAAAAATCCGTAATATATGTTAAAAAGCTCATCATTATGCTTATACAGTTCAAATTTGGGCACTTTCTGGCTTAAAATAGAACAGTTTTGGCCATTTGAAGAAATTTCTATTTTTAGTAATGGTGGCCATCTTGGATACAGGACGGCGCTGACGGACACAATTTTGAAAGGGGACCACCTAAGGATCATCTCAGCAAAGTTTGGTTGAGATTGGCTCAGTAGTTTCAGAGGAGAAGATTTTTTTTTTAATTTCATCCCCCCTTTTTTTAAATTTCATAATCGGTCAAAATCGGTAAAAGTTCAAAGTTCATAAAAAAATCCCGTAATATATGTTAAAAAGTTCATCATTATGCTTATACAGTTCAAATTTGGGCACTTTCTGGCTTAAAATAGAGCAGTTTTGACCATTTGAAGAAATTTCTATTTTTAGTAATGGCGGCCATCTTGGATACAGGACGGGGCTAATGGACACAATTTTGAAAGGGGACCACCTAAGGATCATTTCAGCAAAGTTTGGTTGAGATTGGTTCAGTAGTTTCAGAGGAGAAGATTTTTTTTTAATTTCATCCCCCCTTTTTTCTAATTTGCATAATCGGTCAAAATGGGTAATGGGATTTACTTCAAAATTGCAGGGTAGGTAGATCTTGATATGCTGCACATTTTTGCAATAAACTTAACATCTATCTCTAAATAGTTTTTGAAATATAAGACGAAAAGTATTAAAAGGAAAAAAAAAAATTGATGAAAAAGGGGCAATAACTCCAAGATGGGTAATCAAATTTACTTCAAAATTGCAGGGTAGGTAGATCTTGACATGCTGAGCATGTTTGCAGTTTCAACTTACCATCTGTCTGTTATAGTTTTTGAAATAAAGGACGAAAAGTTTTAAAATTTTGAAAATTTGATGAAAAAAGGGAAATAACTCCAAAATGAGTAATGGGATTTACTTCAAAATTGCAGGGTAGGTAGATCTTAATATGCCGCACATTTTTGCAATTTAAAGTTAACCTTTATCTCTTATAGTTTTTGAAATATAAGACGAAAAGCATTAAAATTTTACAAATTTGATGAAAAAAGGGCAATAACTCCAAGATGGGTAATCAGATTTACTTCAAAATTGCAGGGTAGGTAGATCTTGATGTGCTGATCATTTTTACCCCATGTCAGATTTTTGATATTACTAACGGTTTTTGAGATATTACCAAAAACCTGCAATTTTACCATATGTTCTATTTTTAGTAACAGCGGCCATGTTGGTTGGTGCACGGCATCACCGGACACAATTTTGAAACTAGATACCCTAGTAATGATTCAGACCAAGTTTGGTTTCCATTGGTCTAGTACTTTCAGAGGAGAAGATTTTTGAAAAAGTTTACGACGTACGACGGACGACGGACGACGGACGACGGACGACGGACGGACGACGGACGACGGACGACGACGACGGACGCCAAGTGATGAGAATAGCTCACATGACCCTTTGGGTCAGGTGAGCTAAAAATGACCGCTTACTTTAATATCAATACCCCTAACACACAAAAACATGACTGCTCACTTTAATATCGATACCCCTAACACACAAAAATATGACTGCTCACTTTTATATCGATACCCCTAACACACAAAAACATGACTGCTCACTTTAATATCGATACCCCTAACACAAAAAAATATGACTGCTCACTTTAATATCGATATCCCTAACACACAAAAACATGACTGCTCACTTTAATATCGATACCCCTAACACAAAAACATGACCGCTCACTTTAAAATAGATACCCCTAACACACAAAAACATGACCGCTCACTTTAATATCTATACCCCTAACACAAAAACATGACCGCTCACTTTAATATCGATACCCCTAACACACAAAAACATGACTGCTCACTTTAATATCGATACCTCTAACACACAAAAACATGACCGCTTACTTTAATATCGATACAACTAACACACAAAAACATGACCGCTCACTTTAATATCGATACCCCTAACACACAAAAATATGACCGCTCACTTTAATATCGATATCCCCTAACACACAAAAACATGACTGCTCACTTTAATATCGATACCCCTAACACACAAAAACATGACCGCTCACTTTAATATAGATACCCTTAACACACAAAAACATGACTGCTCACTTTAATATCAATACCCCTAACACAAAAACATGACCGCTCACTTTAATATCGATACCCCTAACACACAAAAACATGACTGCTCACTTTAATATAGATACCCCTAACACACAAAAACATAACCACTCACTTTAATATTGATACCCTAACACACAAAAACATGACCGCTCACTTTAATATCGATACCCCTAACACACAAAAACATGACTGCTCACTTTAATATCGATACCCCTAACACACAAAAACATGACCGCTTACTTTAATATCAATACCCCTAACACACAAAAACATGACTGCTCACTTTAATATCGATACCCCTAACACACAAAAATATGACTGCTCACTTTAATATCGATACCCCTAACACACAAAAATATGACTGCTCACTTTTATATCGATACCCCTAACACACAAAAACATGACCGCTCACTTTAATATCGATACCCCTAACACAAAAAAATATGACTGCTCACTTTAATATCGATATCCCTAACACACAAAAACATGACTGCTCACTTTAATATCGATACCCCTAACACAAAAACATGACCGCTCACTTTAATATAGATACCCCTAACACACAAAAACATGACCGCTCACTTTAATATCTATACCCCTAACACAAAAACATGACCGCTCACTTTAATATCGATACCCCTAACACACAAAAACATGACTACTCACTTTAATTTCGTTACCCCTAACACACAAAAACATGACCGCTCACTTTAATATCGATACCCCTAACACACTAAAACATGACCGCTCACTTTAATATCGATACCCCTAACACACAAAAACATGACCGCTCACTTTAATATCGATACCCCTAACACACAAAAACATGACCACTCACTTTAATATCGATACCCCTAACACACAAAAACATGACCGCTTACTTTAATATCAATACCCCTGACACACAAAAACATGACTGCTCACTTTAATATCGATACCCCTAACACACAAAAATATGATTGCTCACATTAATATCGATACCCCTAACACACAAAAATATGACTGCTCACTTTTATATCGATACCCCTAACACACAAAAACATGACCGCTCACTTTAATATCGATACCCCTAACACACAAAAACATGACCGCTCACTTTAATATCAATACCCCTAACACACAAAAACATGACCGCTCACTTTAATATCGATATCCCCTAACACACAAAAACATGACTGCTCACTTTAATATCGATACCCCTAACACACAAAAACATGACCGCTCACTTTAATATAGATACCCTTAACACACAAAAACATGACTGCTCACTTTAATATCAATACCCCTAACACAAAAACATGACCGCTCACTTTAATATCGATACCCCTAACACACAAAAACATGACTGCTCACTTTAATATAGATACCCCTAACACACAAAAACATAACCACTCACTTTAATATTGATACCCTAACACACAAAAACATGACCGCTCACTTTAATATCGATACCCCTAACACACAAAAACATGACTGCTCACTTTAATATCGATACCCCTAACACACAAAAACATGACCGCTCACTTTAATATCGATACCCCTAACACACAAAAACATGACCGCTTACTTTAATATCAATACCCCTAACACACAAAAACATGACTGCTCACTTTAATATCGATACCCCTAACACACAAAAATATGACTGCTCACTTTAATATCGATACCCCTAACAAATAAAAATATGACTGCTCACTTTTATATCGATACCCCTAACACAAAAACATGACTGCTCACTTTGATATCGATACCCCTAACACACAAAAACATGACTGCTCACTTTAATATCGATACCCCTAACACACAAAAATATGACTGCTCACTTTTATATCGATACCCCTAACACACAAAAACATGACTGCTCACTTTAATATCGATACCCCTAACACAAAAAAATATGATTGCTCACTTTAATATCGATATCCCTAACACACAAAAACATGACTGCTCACTTTAATATCGATACCCCTAAAACAAAAACATGACCGCTCACTTTAATATAGATACCCCTAACACACAAAAACATGACCGCTCACTTTAATATCTATACCCCTAACACAAAAACATGACCGCTCACTTTAATATCGATACCCCTAACACACAAAAACATGACTGCTCACTTTAATATCGATACCCCTAACACACAAAAACATGACCGCTTACTTTAATATCGATACCCCTAACACACAAAAACATGACCGCTCACTTTAATATCGATACCAATAACACACAAAAATATGACTGCTCACTTTAATATCGATATCCCCTAACACACAAAAACATGACTGCTCACTTTAATATCGATACCCCTAACACACAAAAACATGACCGCTCACTTTAATATAGATACCCTTAACACACAAAAACATGACTGCTCACTTTACTATCAATACCCCTAACACAAAAACATGACCGCTCACTTTAATATCGATACCCCTAACACACAAAAACATGACTGCTCACTTTAATATAGATACCCCTAACACACAAAAACATAACCACTCACTTTAATATTGATACCCTAACACACAAAAACATGACCGCTCACTTTAATATCGATACCCCTAACACACAAAAACATGACTGCTCACTTTAATATCGATACCCCTAACACACAAAAACATGACCGCTCACTTTAATATCGATACCCCTAACACACAAAAACATGACCGCTTACTTTAATATCAATACCCCTAACACACAAAAACATGACTGCTCACTTTAATATCGATACCCCTAACACAAAAAAATATGACTGCTCACTTTAATATCGATATCCCTAACACACAAAAACATGACTGCTCACTTTAATATCGATACCCCTAACACAAAAACATGACCGCTCACTTTAAAATAGATACCCCTAACACACAAAAACATGACCGCTCACTTTAATATCTATACCCCTAACACAAAAACATGACCGCTCACTTTAATATCGATACCCCTAACACACAAAAACATGACTGCTCACTTTAATATCGATACCTCTAACACACAAAAACATGACCGCTTACTTTAATATCGATACAACTAACACACAAAAACATGACCGCTCACTTTAATATCGATAACCCTAACACACAAAAATATGACCGCTCACTTTAATATCGATATCCCCTAACACACAAAAACATGACTGCTCACTTTAATATCGATACCCCTAACACACAAAAACATGACCGCTCACTTTAATATAGATACCCTTAACACACAAAAACATGATTGCTCACTTTAATATCAATACCCCTAACACAAAAACATGACCGCTCACTTTAATATCGATACCCCTAACACACAAAAACATGACTGCTCACTTTAATATAGATACCCCTAACACACAAAAACATAACCACTCACTTTAATATTGATACCCTAACACACAAAAACATGACCGCTCACTTTAATATCGATACCCCTAACACACAAAAACATGACTGCTCACTTTAATATCGATACCCCTAACACACAAAAACATGACCGCTTACTTTAATATCAATACCCCTAACACACAAAAACATGACTGCTCACTTTAATATCGATACCCCTAACACACAAAAATATGACTGCTCACTTTAATATCGATACCCCTAACACACAAAAATATGACTGCTCACTTTTATATCGATACCCCTAACACACAAAAACATGACCGCTCACTTTAATATCGATACCCCTAACACAAAAAAATATGACTGTTCACTTTAATATCGATATCCCTAACACACAAAAACATGACTGCTCACTTTAATATCGATACCCCTAACACAAAAACATGACCGCTCACTTTAATATAGATACCCCTAACACACAAAAACATGACCGCTCACTTTAATATCTATACCCCTAACACAAAAATATGACCGCTCACTTTAATATCGATACCCCTAACACACAAAAACATGACTACTCACTTTAATATCGATACCCCTAACACACAAAAACATGACTGCTCACTTTAATATCGATACCCCTAACACACTAAAACATGACCGCTCACTTTAATATCGATACCCCTAACACACAAAAACATGACCGCTCACTTTAATATCGATACCCCTAACACACAAAAACATGACCACTCACTTTAATATCGATACCCCTAACACACAAAAACATGACCGCTTACTTTAATATCAATACCCCTGACACACAAAAACATGACTGCTCACTTTAATATCGATACCCCTAACACACAAAAATATGACTGCTCACATTAATATCGATACCCCTAACACACAAAAATATGACTGCTCACTTTTATATCGATACCCCTAAAACACAAAAACATGACCGCTCACTTTAATATCGATACCCCTAACACACAAAAACATGACCGCTCACTTTAATATCAATACCCCTAACACACAAAAACATGACCGCTCACTTTAATATCGATATCCCCTAACACACAAAAACATGACTGCTCACTTTAATATCGATACCCCTAACACACAAAAACATGACCGCTCACTTTAATATAGATACCCTTAACACACAAAAACATGACTGCTCACTTTAATATCAATACCCCTAACACAAAAACATGACCGCTCACTTTAATATCGATACCCCTAACACACAAAAACATGACTGCTCACTTTAATATAGATACCCCTAACACACAAAAACATAACCACTCACTTTAATATTGATACCCTAACACACAAAAACATGACCGCTCACTTTAATATCGATACCCCTAACACACAAAAACATGACTGCTCACTTTAATATCGATACCCCTAACACACAAAAACATGACCGCTCACTTTAATATCGATACCCCTAACACACAAAAACATGACCGCTTACTTTAATATCAATACCCCTAACACACAAAAACATGACTGCTCACTTTAATATCGATACCCCTAACACACAAAAATATGACTGCTCACTTTAATATCGATACCCCTAACACACAAAAATATGACTGCTCACTTTTATATCGATACCCCTAACACAAAAACATGACTGCTCACTTTGATATCGATACCCCTAACACACAAAAACATGACTGCTCACTTTAATATCGATACCCCTAACACACAAAAATATGACTGCTCACTTTTATATCGATACCCCTAACACACAAAAACATGACTGCTCACTTTAATATCGATACCCCTAACACAAAAAAATATGATTGCTCACTTTAATATCGATATCCCTAACACACAAAAACATGACTGCTCACTTTAATATCGATACCCCTAAAACAAAAATATGACCGCTCACTTTAATATAGATACCCCTAACACACAAAAACATGACCGCTCACTTTAATATCTATACCCCTAACACAAAAACATGACCGCTCACTTTAATATCGATACCCCTAACACACAAAAACATGACTGCTCACTTTAATATCGATACCCCTAACAAACAAAAACATGACCGCTTACTTTAATATTGATACCCCTAACACACAAAAACATGACCGCTCACTTTAATATCGATACCAATAACACACAAAAATATGACTGCTCACTTTAATATCGATATCCCCTAACACACAAAAACATGACTGCTCACTTTAATATCGATACCCCTAACACACAAAAACATGACCGCTCACTTTAATATAGATACCCTTAACACACAAAAACATGACTGCTCACTTTACTATCAATACCCCTAACACAAAAACATGACCGCTCACTTTAATATCGATACCCCTAACACACAAAAACATGACTGCTCACTTTAATATAGATACCCCTAACACACAAAAACATAACCACTCACTTTAATATTGATACCCTAACACACAAAAACATGACCGCTCACTTTAATATCGATACCCCTAACACACAAAAACATGACTGCTCACTTTAATATCGATACCCCTAACACACAAAAACATGACCGCTCACTTTAATATCGATACCCCTAACACACAAAAACATGACCGCTTACTTTAATATCAATACCCCTAACACACAAAAACATGACTGCTCACTTTAATATCGATACCCCTAACACACAAAAATATGACTGCTCACTTTAATATCGATACCCCTAACACACAAAAATATGACTGCTCACTTTTATATCGATACCCCTAACACAAAAACATGACTGCTCACTTTGATATCGATACCCCTAACACACAAAAACAAGACCGCTCACTTTAATATCAATACCCCTAACACACAAAAACATGACCGCACACTTTAATATCGATACCCCTAACACACAAAAACATGACCGCTCACTTTAATATCAATACCCCTAACACACAAAAACATGACCGCTTACTTTAATATTAATACCCCTAACACACAAAAACATGACTGCTCACTTTAATATCGATACCCCTAACACACAAAAATATGACTGCTCACTTTAATATCGATACCCCTAACACACAAAAACATGACTGCTCACTTTAATATCGATACCCCTAACACACAAAAATATGACCGCTCACTTTAATATCGATACCCCTAACACAAAAACATGACCGCTCACTTTAATATAGATACCCCTAACACACAAAAACATGACCGCTCACTTTAATATCTATACCCCTAACACAAAAACATGACCGCTCACTTTAATATCGATACCCCTAACACACAAAAACATGACTGCTCACTTTAATATCGATACCCCTAACACAAAAACATGACCGCTTACTTTAATATCGATACCCCTAACACACAAAAACATGACCGCTCACTTTAATATCGATACAACTAACACACAAAAATATGACCGCTCACTTTAATATCGATACCCCCTAACACACAAAAACATGACTGCTCACTTTAATATCGATACCCCTAACACACAAAAACATGACCGCTCACTTTAATATAGATACCCCTAACACACAAAAACATGACCGCTCACTTTAATATCGATACCCCTAACACACAAAAACATGACCGCTCACTTTGATATAGATACCCCTAACACACAAAAACATGACCGCTTACTTTAATATCGATACCCCTAACACACAAAAACATGACCGCTCACTTTAATATCGATACCCCTAACACACAAAAATATGACCGCTCACTTTAATATCGATATCCCCTAACACACAAAAACATGACCGCTCACTTTAATATCGATACCCCTAACACACAAAAATATGACCGCTCACTTTAATATCGATATCCCCTAACACACAAAAACATGACTGCTCACTTTAATATCTATACCCCTAACACAAACACATGACTGCTCACTTTAATATCGATACCCCTAACACACAAAAACATGACCACTCACTTTAATATCTATACCCCTAACACAAAAACATGACCGCTCACTTTAATATCGATACCCCTAACACACAAAAACATGACTGCTCACTTTAATATAGATACCCCTAACACACAAAAACATGACCGCTCACTTTAATATCGATACCCCTAACACACAAAAACATGACTGCTCACTTTAATATCGAAACCCCTAACACACAAAAACATGACCGCTCACTTTAATATCGATACCCCTAACACACAAAAATATGACTGCTCACTTTAATATCGATACCCCTAACACAAAAATATGACCGCTTACTTTAATATTGATACCCCTAACACAAAAAAATGACCGCTCACTTTAATATCAATACCCCTAACACACAAAAACATGACCGCTCACTTTAATATTGATACCCCTAACACACAAAAACATGACCGCTCACCTTAATATCGATACCCCTAACACACAAAAGCATGACCGCTCACATTAATATTGATACCCATAACACACAAAAACATGACCGCTCACTTTAATATCGATACCCCTAACACAAAAACATGACCGCTCACTTTAATATCGATACCCCTAACACAAAAACATGCCCGCTCACTTTAATATTGATACCCCTAACACACAAAAACATGACCGCTCACTTTAATATTGATACCGCCAACACACAAAATCCTGACCGCTCACTTTAATATCGATACCCCTAACACACAAAAACATGACCGCTCACTTTAATATCGATACCCCTAACACACAAAAACATGACCGCTCACTTTAAAATCGATACCCCTAACACACAAAAACATGACCGCTCACCTTAATATCGATACCCCTAACACACAAAAACATGACTGCTCACTTTAATATAGATACCCCTAACACACAAAAACATGACCGCTCACTTTAATATAGATACCCCTAACACACAAAAACATGACCACTCACTTTAATATTGATACCCTAACACACAAAAACATGACCGCTCACTTTAATATCGATAGCCCTAACACACAAAAACATGACCGCTCACTTTAATATCGATACCCCTAACACACAAAAACATGACCGCTTACTTTAATATCGATACCCCTTACACACAAAAACATGACCGCTCACCTTAATATCGATACCCCTAACACACAAAAACATGACCGCTCACTTTAATATAGATACCCCTAACACACAAAAACATGACCGCTCACTTTAATATCTATACCCCTAACACAAACACATGACTGCTCACTTTAATATAGATACCCCTAACACAAAAAAACATGACCGCTCACTTTAATATTTATACCCCTAACACAAAAACATGACCGCTCACTTTAATATCGATACCCCTAACACACAAAAACATGACCGCTCACCTTAATATCGATACCCCTAACACACAAAAACATGACTGCTCACTTTAATATTGATACCCCTAACACACCAAAAACATGATCGCTTACTTTAATATTGATACCCCTAACACAAAAAAATTACCACTCACTTTAATATCAATACCCCTAACACACAAAAACATGACCGCTCACTTTAATATTGATACCCCTAACACACAAAAACATGACCGCTCACTTTAATATTGATACCCCTAACACACAAAAACATGACCGCTCACCTTAATATCGATACCCCTAACACACAAAAGCATGACCGCTCACATTAATATTGATACCCATAACACACAAAAACATGACCGCTCACTTTAATATCGATACCCCTAACACAAAAACATGACCGCTCACTTTAATATCGATACCCCTAACACAAAAACATGCCCGCTCACTTTAATATTGATACCCCTAACACACAAAAACATGACCGCTCACTTTAATATTGATACCGCCAACACACAAAATCCTGACCGCTCACTTTAATATCGATACCCCTAACACACAAAAACATGACCGCTCACTTTAATATCGATACCCCTAACACACAAAAACATGACCGCTCACTTTAAAATCGATACCCCTAACACACAAAAATATGACTGCTCACTTTAATATCGATACCCCTAACACACAAAAATATGACTGCTCACTTTTATATCGATACCCCTAACACAAAAACATGACTGCTCACTTTGATATCGATACCCCTAACACACAAAAACATGACTGCTCACTTTAATATCGATACCCCTAACACACAAAAATATGACTGCTCACTTTTATATCGATACCCCTAACACACAAAAACATGACTGCTCACTTTAATATCGATACCCCTAACACAAAAAAATATGATTGCTCACTTTAATATCGATATCCCTAACACACAAAAACATGACTGCTCACTTTAATATCGATACCCCTAAAACAAAAACATGACCGCTCACTTTAATATAGATACCCCTAACACACAAAAACATGACCGCTCACTTTAATATCTATACCCCTAACACAAAAACATGACCGCTCACTTTAATATCGATACCCCTAACACACAAAAACATGACTGCTCACTTTAATATCGATACCCCTAACAAACAAAAACATGACCGCTTACTTTAATATCGATACCCCTAACACACAAAAACATGACCGCTCACTTTAATATCGATACCAATAACACACAAAAATATGACTGCTCACTTTAATATCGATATCCCCTAACACACAAAAACATGACTGCTCACTTTAATATCGATACCCCTAACACACAAAAACATGACCGCTCACTTTAATATAGATACCCTTAACACACAAAAACATGACTGCTCACTTTACTATCAATACCCCTAACACAAAAACATGACCGCTCACTTTAATATCGATACCCCTAACACACAAAAACATGACTGCTCACTTTAATATAGATACCCCTAACACACAAAAACATAACCACTCACTTTAATATTGATACCCTAACACACAAAAACATGACCGCTCACTTTAATATCGATACCCCTAACACACAAAAACATGACTGCTCACTTTAATATCGATACCCCTAACACACAAAAACATGACCGCTCACTTTAATATCGATACCCCTAACACACAAAAACATGACCGCTTACTTTAATATCAATACCCCTAACACACAAAAACATGACTGCTCACTTTAATATCGATACCCCTAACACAAAAAAATATGACTGCTCACTTTAATATCGATATCCCTAACACACAAAAACATGACTGCTCACTTTAATATCGATACCCCTAACACAAAAACATGACCGCTCACTTTAAAATAGATACCCCTAACACACAAAAACATGACCGCTCACTTTAATATCTATACCCCTAACACAAAAACATGACCGCTCACTTTAATATCGATACCCCTAACACACCAAAAACATGACTGCTCACTTTAATATCGATACCTCTAACACACAAAAACATGACCGCTTACTTTAATATCGATACAACTAACACACAAAAACATGACCGCTCACTTTAATATCAATACCCCTAACACACAAAAATATGACCGCTCACTTTAATATCGATATCCCCTAACACACAAAAACATGACTGCTCACTTTAATATCGATACCCCTAACACACAAAAACATGACCGCTCACTTTAATATAGATACCCTTAACACACAAAAACATGACTGCTCACTTTAATATCAATACCCCTAACACAAAAACATGACCGCTCACTTTAATATCGATACCCCTAACACACAAAAACATGACTGCTCACTTTAATATAGATACCCCTAACACACAAAAACATAACCACTCACTTTAATATTGATACCCTAACACACAAAAACATGACCGCTCACTTTAATATCGATACCCCTAACACACAAAAACATGACTGCTCACTTTAATATCGATACCCCTAACACACAAAAACATGACCGCTTACTTTAATATCAATACCCCTAACACACAAAAACATGACTGCTCACTTTAATATCGATACCCCTAACACACAAAAATATGACTGCTCACTTTAATATCGATACCCCTAACACACAAAAATATGACTGCTCACTTTTATATCGATACCCCTAACACACAAAAACATGACCGCTCACTTTAATATCGATACCCCTAACACAAAAAAATATGACTGCTCACTTTAATATCGATATCCCTAACACACAAAAACATGACTGCTCACTTTAATATCGATACCCCTAACACAAAAACATGACCGCTCACTTTAATATAGATACCCCTAACACACAAAAACATGACCGCTCACTTTAATATCTATACCCCTAACACAAAAACATGACCGCTCACTTTAATATCGATACCCCTAACACACAAAAACATGACTACTCACTTTAATATCGATACCCCTAACACACAAAAACATGACCGCTCACTTTAATATCGATACCCCTAACACACTAAAACATGACCGCTCACTTTAATATCGATACCCCTAACACACAAAAACATGACCGCTCACTTTAATATCGATACCCCTAACACACAAAAACATGACCACTCACTTTAATATCGATACCCCTAACA
Source organism: Bathymodiolus brooksi (assembly GCA_963680875.1). Classification (NCBI taxonomy): domain Eukaryota; kingdom Metazoa; phylum Mollusca; class Bivalvia; order Mytilida; family Modiolidae; genus Bathymodiolus; species Bathymodiolus brooksi. Next base: position 134,993,455 of record OY804576.1, on the reverse strand, counting down.
CACAAAAACATGACCGCTTACTTTAATATCAATACCCCTGACACACAAAAACATGACTGCTCACTTTAATATCGATACCCCTAACACACAAAAATATGACTGCTCACATTAATATCGATACCCCTAACACACAAAAATATGACTGCTCACTTTTATATCGATACCCCTAACACACAAAAACATGACCGCTCACTTTAATATCGATACCCCTAACACACAAAAACATGACCGCTCACTTTAATATCAATACCCCTAACACACAAAAACATGACCGCTCACTTTAATATCGATATCCCCTAACACACAAAAACATGACTGCTCACTTTAATATCGATACCCCTAACACACAAAAACATGACCGCTCACTTTAATATAGATACCCTTAACACACAAAAACATGACTGCTCACTTTAATATCAATACCCCTAACACAAAAACATGACCGCTCACTTTAATATCGATACCCCTAACACACAAAAACATGACTGCTCACTTTAATATAGATACCCCTAACACACAAAAACATAACCACTCACTTTAATATTGATACCCTAACACACAAAAACATGACCGCTCACTTTAATATCGATACCCCTAACACACAAAAACATGACTGCTCACTTTAATATCGATACCCCTAACACACAAAAACATGACCGCTCACTTTAATATCGATACCCCTAACACACAAAAACATGACCGCTTACTTTAATATCAATACCCCTAACACACAAAAACATGACTGCTCACTTTAATATCGATACCCCTAACACACAAAAATATGACTGCTCACTTTAATATCGATACCCCTAACACACAAAAATATGACTGCTCACTTTTATATCGATACCCCTAACACAAAAACATGACTGCTCACTTTGATATCGATACCCCTAACACACAAAAACATGACTGCTCACTTTAATATCGATACCCCTAACACACAAAAATATGACTGCTCACTTTTATATCGATACCCCTAACACACAAAAACATGACTGCTCACTTTAATATCGATACCCCTAACACAAAAAAATATGATTGCTCACTTTAATATCGATATCCCTAACACACAAAAACATGACTGCTCACTTTAATATCGATACCCCTAAAACAAAAACATGACCGCTCACTTTAATATAGATACCCCTAACACACAAAAACATGACCGCTCACTTTAATATCTATACCCCTAACACAAAAACATGACCGCTCACTTTAATATCGATACCCCTAACACACAAAAACATGACTGCTCACTTTAATATCGATACCCCTAACAAACAAAAACATGACCGCTTACTTTAATATCGATACCCCTAACACACAAAAACATGACCGCTCACTTTAATATCGATACCAATAACACACAAAAATATGACTGCTCACTTTAATATCGATATCCCCTAACACACAAAAACATGACTGCTCACTTTAATATCGATACCCCTAACACACAAAAACATGACCGCTCACTTTAATATAGATACCCTTAACACACAAAAACATGACTGCTCACTTTACTATCAATACCCCTAACACAAAAACATGACCGCTCACTTTAATATCGATACCCCTAACACACAAAAACATGACTGCTCACTTTAATATAGATACCCCTAACACACAAAAACATAACCACTCACTTTAATATTGATACCCTAACACACAAAAACATGACCGCTCACTTTAATATCGATACCCCTAACACACAAAAACATGACTGCTCACTTTAATATCGATACCCCTAACACACAAAAACATGACCGCTCACTTTAATATCGATACCCCTAACACACAAAAACATGACCGCTTACTTTAATATCAATACCCCTAACACACAAAAACATGACTGCTCACTTTAATATCGATACCCCTAACACACAAAAATATGACTGCTCACTTTAATATCGATACCCCTAACACACAAAAATATGACTGCTCACTTTTATATCGATACCCCTAACACAAAAACATGACTGCTCACTTTGATATCGATACCCCTAACACACAAAAACATGACCGCTCACTTTAATATCAATACCCCTAACACACAAAAACATGACCGCACACTTTAATATCGATACCCCTAACACACAAAAACATGACCGCTCACTTTAATATCAATACCCCTAACACACAAAAACATGACCGCTTACTTTAATATTAATACCCCTAACACACAAAAACATGACTGCTCACTTTAATATCGATACCCCTAACACACAAAAATATGACTGCTCACTTTTATATCGATACCCCTAACACACAAAAACATGACTGCTCACTTTAATATCGATACCCCTAACACACAAAAATATGACCGCTCACTTTAATATCGATACCCCTAACACAAAAACATGACCGCTCACTTTAATATAGATACCCCTAACACACAAAAACATGACCGCTCACTTTAATATCTATACCCCTAACACAAAAACATGACCGCTCACTTTAATATCGATACCCCTAACACACAAAAACATGACTGCTCACTTTAATATCGATACCCCTAACACAAAAACATGACCGCTTACTTTAATATCGATACCCCTAACACACAAAAACATGACCGCTCACTTTAATATCGATACAACTAACACACAAAAATATGACCGCTCACTTTAATATCGATACCCCCTAACACACAAAAACATGACTGCTCACTTTAATATCGATACCCCTAACACACAAAAACATGACCGCTCACTTTAATATAGATACCCCTAACACACAAAAACATGACCGCTCACTTTAATATCGATACCCCTAACACACAAAAACATGACCGCTCACTTTGATATAGATACCCCTAACACACAAAAACATGACCGCTTACTTTAATATCGATACCCCTAACACACAAAAACATGACCGCTCACTTTAATATCGATACCCCTAACACACAAAAATATGACTGCTCACTTTAATATCGATATCCCCTAACACACAAAAACATGACCGCTCACTTTAATATCGATACCCCTAACACACAAAAATATGACCGCTCACTTTAATATCGATATCCCCTAACACACAAAAACATGACTGCTCACTTTAATATCTATACCCCTAACACAAACACATGACTGCTCACTTTAATATCGATACCCCTAACACACAAAAACATGACCACTCACTTTAATATCTATACCCCTAACACAAAAACATGACCGCTCACTTTAATATCGATACCCCTAACACACAAAAACATGACTGCTCACTTTAATATAGATACCCCTAACACACAAAAACATGACCGCTCACTTTAATATCGATACCCCTAACACACAAAAACATGACTGCTCACTTTAATATCGATACCCCTAACACACAAAAACATGACCGCTCACTTTAATATCGATACCCCTAACACACAAAAATATGACTGCTCACTTTAATATCGATACCCCTAACACAAAAATATGACCGCTTACTTTAATATTGATACCCCTAACACAAAAAAATGACCGCTCACTTTAATATCAATACCCCTAACACACAAAAACATGACCGCTCACTTTAATATTGATACCCCTAACACACAAAAACATGACCGCTCACCTTAATATCGATACCCCTAACACACAAAAGCATGACCGCTCACATTAATATTGATACCCATAACACACAAAAACATGACCGCTCACTTTAATATCGATACCCCTAACACAAAAACATGACCGCTCACTTTAATATCGATACCCCTAACACAAAAACATGACTGCTCACTTTAATATCGATATCCCCTAACACACAAAAACATGACCGCTCACATTAATATTGATACCCATAACACACAAAAACATGACCGCTCACTTTAATATCGATACCCCTAACACAAAAACATGACCGCTCACTTTAATATCGATACCCCTAACACAAAAACATGCCCGCTCACTTTAATATTGATACCCCTAACACACAAAAACATGACCGCTCACTTTAATATTGATACCGCCAACACACAAAATCCTGACCGCTCACTTTAATATCGATACCCCTAACACACAAAAACATGACCGCTCACTTTAATATCGATACCCCTAACACACAAAAACATGACCGCTCACTTTAAAATCGATACCCCTAACACACAAAAACATGACCGCTCACCTTAATATCGATACCCCTAACACACAAAAACATGACTGCTCACTTTAATATAGATACCCCTAACACACAAAAACATGACCGCTCACTTTAATATAGATACCCCTAACACACAAAAACATGACCACTCACTTTAATATTGATACCCTAACACACAAAAACATGACCGCTCACTTTAATATCGATAGCCCTAACACACAAAAACATGACCGCTCACTTTAATATCGATACCCCTAACACACAAAAACATGACCGCTTACTTTAATATCGATACCCCTTACACACAAAAACATGACCGCTCACCTTAATATCGATACCCCTAACACACAAAAACATGACCGCTCACTTTAATATAGATACCCCTAACACACAAAAACATGACCGCTCACTTTAATATCTATACCCCTAACACAAACACATGACTGCTCACTTTAATATAGATACCCCTAACACAAAAAAACATGACCGCTCACTTTAATATTTATACCCCTAACACAAAAACATGACCGCTCACTTTAATATCGATACCCCTAACACACAAAAACATGACCGCTCACCTTAATATCGATACCCCTAACACACAAAAACATGACTGCTCACTTTAATATTGATACCCCTAACACACCAAAAACATGATCGCTTACTTTAATATTGATACCCCTAACACAAAAAAATTACCACTCACTTTAATATCAATACCCCTAACACACAAAAACATGACCGCTCACTTTAATATTGATACCCCTAACACACAAAAACATGCCTGCTCACTTTAATATCGATACCCCTAACACAAAAACATGACCGCTCACTTTAATATTGATACCCCTAACACAAAAACATGACTGCTCACTTTAATATTGATACCCCTAACACACAAAAACATGACTGCTCACTTTAATATTGATACCGCCAAAACACAAAATCATGACCGCTCACTTTAATATCGATACCCCTAACACACAAAAACATGACCGCTCACCTTAATATCGAAACCCCTAACACACAAAAACATGACCACTCACTTTAATATAGATACCCCTAACACACAAAAACATGACCGCTCACTTTAATATTGATACCCCTAACACACAAAAACATGACCGCTCACATTAATATAGATACCCCTAACACACAAAAACATGACCGCTCACTTTAATATAGATACCCCTAACACACAAAAACATGACCACTCACTTTAATATTGATACCCTAACACACAAAAACATGACCGCTCACTTTAATATCGATAGCCCTAACACACAAAAACATGACCGCTCACTTTAATATTGATACCCCTAACACACAAAAACATGACCGCTCACTTTAATATCGATACCCCTAACACAAAAACATGACCGCTCACTTTAATATCGATACCTCTAACACACAAAAACATGACCGCTCACTAATATCGATACCCCTAACACACAAAAACATGACCGCTCACTTCAATATTTATACCCCTAACACACAAAAACATGACTGCTCACTTTAATATCTATACCCCTAACACAAAAACATGACTGCTCATTTTAATATAGATACCCCTAACACACAAAAACATGACCACTCACTTTAATATCGATACCCCTAACACACAAAAACATGACCGCTCACTTTAATATCGATACCCCTAACACACAAAAACATGACCACTCACTTTAATATCGATACCCCTAACACACAAAAACATGACCGCTCACTTTAATATCGATACCCCTAACACACAAAAACATGACCACTCACTTTAATATCGATACCCCTAACACACAAAAACATGACCGCTCACTTTAATATAGATACCCCTAACACACAAAAACATGACCGCTCACTTTAATATTTATATCCCTAACACAATAACATGACCGCTCACTTTAATATCGATACCCCTAACACACAAAAACATGACCGCTCACCTTAATATCGATACCCCTAACACACAAAAACATGACTGCTCACTTTAATATTGATACCCCTAACACACCAAAAACATGACCGCTTACTTTAATATTGATACCCCTAACACAAAAAAATGACCGCTCACTTTAATATCAATACCCCTAACACACAAAAACATGACCGCTCACTTTAATATCGATACAACTAACACACAAAAATATGACCGCTCACTTTAATATCGATACCCCCTAACACACAAAAACATGACTGCTCACTTTAATATCGATACCCCTAACACACAAAAACATGACCGCTCACTTTAATATAGATACCCCTAACACACAAAAACATGACCGCTCACTTTAATATCGATACCCCTAACACACAAAAACATGACCGCTCACTTTGATATAGATACCCCTAACACACAAAAACATGACCGCTTACTTTAATATCGATACCCCTAACACACAAAAACATGACCGCTCACTTTAATATCGATACCCCTAACACACAAAAATATGACCGCTCACTTTAATATCGATATCCCCTAACACACAAAAACATGACCGCTCACTTTAATATCGATACCCCTAACACACAAAAATATGACCGCTCACTTTAATATCGATATCCCCTAACACACAAAAACATGACTGCTCACTTTAATATCTATACCCCTAACACAAACACATGACTGCTCACTTTAATATAGATACCCCTAACACACAAAAACATGACCACTCACTTTAATATCTATACCCCTAACACAAAAACATGACCGCTCACTTTAATATCGATACCCCTAACACACAAAAACATGACTGCTCACTTTAATATAGATACCCCTAACACACAAAAACATGACCGCTCACTTTAATATCGATACCCCTAACACACAAAAACATGACTGCTCACTTTAATATCGATACCCCTAACACACAAAAACATGACCGCTCACTTTAATATCGATACCCCTAACACACAAAAATATGACTGCTCACTTTAATATCGATACCCCTAACACAAAAATATGACCGCTTACTTTAATATTGATACCCCTAACACAAAAAAATGACCGCTCACTTTAATATCAATACCCCTAACACACAAAAACATGACCGCTCACTTTAATATTGATACCCCTAACACACAAAAACATGACCGCTCACCTTAATATTGATACCCCTAACACACAAAAGCATGACCGCTCACATTAATATTGATACCCATAACACACAAAAACATGACCGCTCACTTTAATATCGATACCCCTAACACAAAAACATGACCGCTCACTTTAATATCGATACCCCTAAAACAAAAACATGCCCGCTCACTTTAATATTGATACCCCTAACACACAAAAACATGACCGCTCACTTTAATATTGATACCGCCAACACACAAAATCCTGACCGCTCACTTTAATATCGATACCCCTAACACACAAAAACATGACCGCTCACTTTAATATCGATACCCCTAACACACAAAAACATGACCGCTCACTTTAAAATCGATACCCCTAACACACAAAAACATGACCGCTCACCTTAATATCGATACCCCTAACACACAAAAACATGACTGCTCACTTTAATATAGATACCCCTAACACACAAAAACATGACCGCTCACTTTAATATAGATACCCCTAACACACAAAAACATGACCACTCACTTTAATATTGATACCCTAACACACAAAAACATGACCGCTCACTTTAATATCGATAGCCCTAACACACAAAAACATGACCGCTCACTTTAATATCGATACCCCTAACACACAAAAACATGACCGCTTACTTTAATATCGATACCCCTTACACACAAAAACATGACCGCTCACCTTAATATCGATACCCCTAACACACAAAAACATGACCGCTCACTTTAATATAGATACCCCTAACACACAAAAACATGACCGCTCACTTTAATATCTATACCCCTAACACAAACACATGACTGCTCACTTTAATATAGATACCCCTAACACAAAAAAACATGACCGCTCACTTTAATATTTATACCCCTAACACAAAAACATGACCGCTCACTTTAATATCGATACCCCTAACACACAAAAACATGACCGCTCACCTTAATATCGATACCCCTAACACACAAAAACATGACTGCTCACTTTAATATTGATACCCCTAACACACCAAAAACATGATCGCTTACTTTAATATTGATACCCCTAACACAAAAAAATTACCACTCACTTTAATATCAATACCCCTAACACACAAAAACATGACCGCTCACTTTAATATTGATACCCCTAACACACAAAAACATGCCTGCTCACTTTAATATCGATACCCCTAACACAAAAACATGACCGCTCACTTTAATATTGATACCCCTAACACAAAAACATGACTGCTCACTTTAATATTGATACCCCTAACACACAAAAACATGACCGCTCACTTTAATATTGATACCGCCAAAACACAAAATCATGACCGCTCACTTTAATATCGATACCCCTAACACACAAAAACATGACCGCTCACCTTAATATCGAAACCCCTAACACACAAAAACATGACCACTCACTTTAATATAGATACCCCTAACACACAAAAACATGACCGCTCACTTTAATATTGATACCCCTAACACACAAAAACATGACCGCTCACTTTAATATAGATACCCCTAACACACAAAAACATGACCGCTCACTTTAATATAGATACCCCTAACACACAAAAACATGACCACTCACTTTAATATTGATACCCTAACACACAAAAACATGACCGCTCACTTTAATATCGATAGCCCTAACACACAAAAACATGACCGCTCACTTTAATATTGATACCCCTAACACACAAAAACATGACCGCTCACTTTAATATCGATACCCCTAACACAAAAACATGACCGCTCACTTTAATATCGATACCTCTAACACACAAAAACATGACCGCTCACTAATATCGATACCCCTAACACACAAAAACATGACCGCTCACTTCAATATCTATACCCCTAACACACAAAAACATGACTGCTCACTTTAATATCTATACCCCTAACACAAAAACATGACTGCTCATTTTAATATAGATACCCCTAACACACAAAAACATGACCACTCACTTTAATATCGATACCCCTAACACACAAAAACATGACCGCTCACTTTAATATCGATACCCCTAACACACAAAAACATGACCACTCACTTTAATATCGATACCCCTAACACACAAAAACATGACCGCTCACTTTAATATCGATACCCCTAACACACAAAAACATGACCACTCACTTTAATATCGATACCCCTAACACACAAAAACATGACCGCTCACTTTAATATAGATACCCCTAACACACAAAAACATGACCGCTCACTTTAATATTTATATCCCTAACACAATAACATGACCGCTCACTTTAATATCGATACCCCTAACACACAAAAACATGACCGCTCACCTTAATATCGATACCCCTAACACACAAAAACATGACTGCTCACTTTAATATTGATACCCCTAACACACCAAAAACATGACCGCTTACTTTAATATTGATACCCCTAACACAAAAAAATGACCGCTCACTTTAATATCAATACCCCTAACACACAAAAACATGACCGCTCACTTTAATATTGATACCCTAACACACAAAAACATGACTGCTCACCTTAATATCGATACCCCTAACACACAAAAGCATGACCGCTCACATTAATATCGATACCCCTAACACACAAAAACATGACCGCTCACTTTAATATCGATACCCCTAACACAAAAACATGACCGCTCACTTTAATATTGATACCCCTAACACAAAAACATGACCGCTCACTTTAATAGTGATACCCCTAACACACAAAAACATGACCGCTCACTTTAATATTGATACGCCAACACACAAAATCATGACCGCTCACTTTAATATCGATACCCCTAACACACAAAAACATGACCGCTCACTTTAATATCGATATCCCTAACACACAAAAACATGACCGCTCACTTTAATATCGATACCCCTAACACAAAAACATGACCGCTCACTTTAATATCGATACCCCTAACACACAAAAACATGACCGCTCACCTTAATATCGATACCCCTAACACACAAAAACATGACCGCTCACTTTAATATCGATACCCCTAACACACAAAAACATGACTGCTCACTTTAATATCGATACCCCTAACACACCAAAAACATGACCGCTCACTTTAATATTGATACCCCTAACACAAAAAAATGACCGCTCACTTTAATATCGATACCCCTAACACACAAAAACATGACCGCTCACTTTAATATTGATACCCCTAACACACAAAAATATGACTTCTCACCTTAATATCGATACCCCTAACACACAAAAGGATGACCGCTCACATTAATATCGATACCCCTAACACACAAAAACATGACCGCTCACTTTAATATTGATACCCCTAACACACAAAAACATGACCGCTCACTTTAATATTGATACCCCTAACACACAAAAACATGACTGCTCACTTTAATATTGATACCTCTAACACACAAAAACATGACCGCTCACTTTAATATCGATACCCCTAACACACAAAAACATGACCACTCACTTTAATATTGATACCCCCAACACACATAAACATCACCGCTCACTTTCCTGGATTGCCACAGGCACTTCAATAAAGAATGGTGGGGTCTTTAAAGTGCAAATTGATATTAGTGTATATTTTTATTTTGGATTTTGATCAAATTAATAAATGGGTTTCAAATAACTGCATAATGCATGAATGGATACGGCTTTCGTTTATTTGCCGCTGGATGAACAGTTAATTCATCTGTTGTGGGCACAATCTCTAAGGACATTCCAACGTTACTTTGGATCCTATGGTTTAACTCGTTTAATAGTTTCAGAGAACATGTACTATTAATTACATATTTTTTGCACAGACGTGTGTCATGTACACATTTAAGTAAAAAATTTGGGATTTTCCTATGGAATTCACTAAAAAAAATCTGTAATCCGTGCAAAAGATATCTGTATTAAAAACTCAGAAGTCTATCTAAATATCCTTTTCTTGTTTATATTTACTATACTATAGTATACTCATTACGGGATAACTAAAACAATATGAATGTTTGATCCATCCAAATAATACTTTTGTATATCTGGTACAGTGTTATAGTCCAATTGATTGTTTGCACCAGGCCAGACAATAAAAGTTTTATATATAAATGCCAATATAAAGTACAATCTCATCTTCTCAATGGGGTACCTATAAAGTGCGAAACGAAACGAAATCAACGAAAACGAAACGAAACGAAACGAAATCAACAAAAACGAAACGAAACGAAATCAACGAAATGAAAACGAAATAAAACGAAACCAACGAAAGTAAAACGAAATCAACGAAAACAAAGCGAAATAGGATGCTAGACTACTTCCCGCACATGTATCAGTGTCTTTCAGACAGGATTTGATCACCATTGAACAAGAATACTATACATTTATTCAGCGGGAATCTGTCCTTTTCACTTAGTGGCTTCTTTTAAATTTGGGAACCATAAGAGCAACGTCAAATCTGTTGAAAGGAGAGGAATTAAAATAACAGAAGTGCAGTAGTTAAAGTTCACTAATAAATATCCGCGTCCGAGCAAAATTTAAAAGTGTGTCGGAGAGACGAAAAAAGTGTGACGACCAGACGGACAAACGAACGAACGGACAGCTGAAGTCCTATATACCCAATCTTTTTTTGGCGGAGGTATACAAATCCTATCAAAAATTAACTTTAGAAATTTTAAAAAAATCTACATATCTTGTAAAAGTACATTTTTTCCCTTTGATCCCTTTTCATATTAAAAAAAACCCAAATCACCCCCCCTCCAAAATTTTTCCCGGTATTAATAAAATTTGATACGGCACATATTTTGTATACCCCCGCTATCCAGCGGGAGGGGGGTATATAGTATATGTCCGTTTGTCCGTGCGTGCTTCCCTCACTGCCTATGCAATTCCTCCTTAACAACTTGATGGAATTGAATGAATCTTACAGGAAATCTTTAATACCATATGGCAAGGTTCATTAATTTCATGAATTCTTTAGTACCAAATGGCATTGTGCACCTTCTATTTTTGTTTTCCCATTTCAACAGTTCTTGCTAAAATTTCTTCACTTTTGGATTTTGTCATTTAAGGCTATGTAATTGTCATACAAGGCTATACAATAGAGAGAGGATACTGTTGCGTTATCCATAACCCTTCCTAAACAACAGAATGGATTTCAATAAAACTTCCAGAGTTTCTTATGTTTAGTTTTTGAAAGCATTATTTTTTCCAGAAGTTCTTCTGTAAGAGGGGCGCTCACTGTACGTCCTGTTATGTTGCTGTTGATTTTTTTTTAGTTCTTCAAAATAGAACAATAGGATTAGAAATAAAACGTTTATAGTGTTGGGTCTTTTTGACCCCTGTATATCTCGGAAAGAACAACGGTAAGACATTACGCCAGATCTGTTGGCACACTACCGAATAAAGGTAATAACAATGGTACCGTACTCCAAGGCGCATTCAAAAGGGAAAGTCCACAAAAACAGACAAAACCGATAAGAAGCTCAACCATCTGAGTTTTCAATCAAAGGAACAACTGAACAACAACATGGGGATTAAACGTGACAAGTCGGGAAAATCCAGTAGTCAAATAGTGCCAAGAATCTGAAACTCAAGACCATCCTGTATGATTTGCGAATAGGCAAATATATGAAGAATACAAACGAAAAACGTAATAAAATCAGACGAAAAAAGAACCCTCAATATCCCAATCTATGAAAATACCCCTTCATATCCCCCCTTTTTTTCTATATGCCCACTCCAGAAACTTTATAATTCATAAATACTGACACACACTCAAACACAAACCAGAGGCTCTCAAGAGCCTGTATCGTTCACCTGGTAATAAAAAAAAACAATTGGTCCTATGTAAAAACTATATCCTGCGTCATCTTGGAATTACGATCAACATAAAAAACACAAAGTTTGTAAAGGACCTTCCAATGATTGATGCACAGTTTAGGTTCAATCAGTGCAATAGCTTCAGAGAAGAATATATTTCTGTATTTTCCCCATATGGTTCTGTGTTAATACTATGACCTGTGGTGGCAGCCATCTTGGATTTCCGATCGGCATAAAAAACAGGACCTTCCAATGATCATTCCTGGGCAGTTTGGTTTCAACTGTCCAAGTGGTTTCAGAGAAGAAGCATTTTGAAACATTTTTCCCATAGGGTCCAATGTTAAACTAAGTCCTGCCGTAGCCGCCATTTTGAATTTCATATCAGAATAAAAAACGTATATTTTGTAGAGGACCATTCAATGAACATTCATGCACAGTTTGGCTTTAATCATATTTGTAGTTTCTGAGAAGAAGGCATTTGAACATTTTCCCATAGGGTCCAATGTTAATCTATGTCCTGCGGTGGTGGCCATCTTGGATTTCCGATCGGCATAAAAAACACACACCTTGTAGAGGACCTTCCAATGATCATTCCTGGGCAGTTTGGTTTCAATTATCCAAGTGGTTTCAGAGAAGAAGCGTTTTGAAACATTTTTCCCATAGGGTCCAATGTTAAACTAAGTCCTGCCGTAGCCGCCATTTTGAATTTCATACCAGAACAAAAAACGTAAAGTTTGTAGAGGACCATCTAATGAACATTCATGTACAGTTTGGCTTTAATAATATTTGTAGTTTCTGAGTAGAAGGCATTTGAATATTTTCCCATAGGGTCCAATGTTAATCTATGTCCTGCGGTGGCGGCCATCTTGGATTTCCGATCGGCATAAAAAACAGAAAATTTGTAGAGGACCTTCCAATGATCATTCCTGGGCAGTTTAGTTTCAACTGTCCAAGTGGTTTCAGAGAAGAAGCATTTTGAAACATTTTTCCCATAGGGTCCAATGTTAAACTAAGTCCTGCCGTAGCCGCCATTTTGAATTTCATACCAGAACAAAAAACGTAAAGTTTGTAGAGGACCATCCAATGAACATTCATGTACAGTTTGGCTTTAATCATATTTGTAGTTTCTGAGTAGAAGGCATTTGAATATTTTCCCATAGGGTCCAATGTTAATCTGTCCTGCGGTGGCGGCCATCTTGGATTTCCGACCGGCATAAAAAACAGAAAATTTGTAGAGGACCTTCCAATGATCATTCCTGGGCAGTTTGGTTTCAACTGTCCAAGTGGTTTCAGAGAAGAAGCATTTTGAAACATTTTTCCCATAGGGTCCAATGTTAAACTAAGTCCTGCCGTAGCCGCCATTTTGAATTTCATATCGGAACAAAAAACCTTAAGATTGTAGAGGACCATCCAATGAACATTCATGTACAGTTTGGCTTTAATCATATTTGTAGTTTCTGAGAAGAAGGCATTTGAACATTTTCCCATAGGGTCCAATGTTAATCTATGTATTGCGGTGGTGGCCATCTTGGATTTCCGATTGGCATAAAAAACATAAAATTTGTAGAGGACCTTCCAATGATCATTCCTAGGCAGTTTGGTTTCAATTATCCAAGTGGTTTCAGAGAAGAAGCGTTTTGAAACATTTTCCCCATAGGGTCCAATGTTAAACTAAGTCCTGCCATAGCCGCCATTTTGAATTTCATACCAGAACAAAAAACGTAAAGTTTGTAGAGGACCATCTAATGAACATTCATGTACAGTTTGGCTTTAATCATATTTGTAGTTTCCGAGTAGAAGGCATTTGAATATTTTCCCATAGGGTCCAATGTTAATCTATGTCCTGCAGTGGCGGCCATCTTGGATTTCCGACCGGCATAAAAAACCTTAAATTTGTAGAGGACCTTCCAATGATCATTCCTGGGCAGTTTGGTTTCAACTGTCCAAGTGGTTTCAGAGAAGAAGCATTTTGAAACATTTTTCCCATAGGGTCCAATGTTAAACTAAGTCCTGCCGTAGCCGCCATTTTGAATTTCATACCAGAACAAAAAACGTAAAGTTTGTAGAGGACCATCTAATGAACATTCATGTACAGTTTGGCTTTAATAATATTTGTAGTTTCTGAGTAGAAGGCATTTGAATATTTTCCCATAGGGTCCAATGTTAATCTATGTCCTGCGGTGGCGGCCATCTTGGATTTCCGACCGGCATAAAAAACAAAAAATTTGTAGAGGACCTTCCAATGATCATTCCTGGGCAGTTTGGTTTCAACTGTCCAAGTGGTTTCAGAGAAGAAGCATTTTGAAACATTTTTCCCATAGGGTCCAATGTTAAACTAAGTCCTGCCGTAGCCGCCATTTTGAATTTCATATCGGAACAAAAAACCTTAAGATTGTAGAGGACCATCCAATGAACATTCATGTACAGTTTGGCTTTAATCATATTTGTAGTTTCTGAGAAGAAGGCATTTGAACATTTTCCCATAGGGTCCAATGTTAATCTATGTATTGCGGTGGCGGCCATCTTGGATTTCCGATCGGCATAAAAAACATAAAATTTCTAGAGGACCTTCCAATGATCATTCCTAGGCAGTTTGGTTTAAATTATCCAAGTGGTTTCAGAGAAGAAGCGTTTTGAAACATTTTTCCCATAGGGTTCAATGTTAAACTAAGTCCTGCCGTAGCCGCCATTTTGAATTTCATACCAGAACAAAAAACGTAAAGTTTGTAGAGGACCATCTAATGAACATTCATGTACAGTTTGGCTTTAATCATATTTGTAGTTTCTGAGTAGAAGGCATTTGAATATTTTCCCATAGGGTCCAATGTTAATCTATGTCCTGCGGTGGCGGCCATCTTGGATTTCCGACCGGCATAAAAAACACATAATTTGTAGAGGACCTTCCAATGATCATTCCTGGGCAGTTTGGTTTCAACTGTCCTAGTGGTTTCAGAGAAGAAGCATTTTGAAACATTTTTCCCATAGGGTCCAATGTTAAACTAAGTCCTGCCGTAGCCGCCATTTTGAATTTCATATCGGAACAAAAAACCTTAAGATTGTAGAGGACCATCCAATCAACATTCATGTACAGTTTGGCTTTAATAATATTTGTAGTTTCTGAGAAGAAGGCATTTGAACATTTTCCCATAGGGTCCAATGTTAATCTATGTCCTGCGGTGGTGGCCATCTTGGATTTTCGACCGGCATAAAAAACAAAAAATTTGTAGAGGACCTTCCAATGATCATTCCTGGGCAGTTTGGTTTCAACTGTCCAAGTGGTTTCAGAGAAGAAGCATTTTGAAACATTTTTCCCATAGGGTCCAATGTTAAACTAAGTCCTGCCGTAGCCGCCATTTTGAATTTCATATCGGAACAAAAAACCTTAAGATTGTAGAGGACCATCCAATCAACATTCATGTACAGTTTGGCTTTAATAATATTTGTAGTTTCTGAGAAGAAGGCATTTGAACATTTTCCCATAGGGTCCAATGTTAATCTATGTCCTGCGGTGGCGGCCATCTTGGATTTCCGACCGGCATAAAAAACAGAAAATTTGTAGAGGACCTTCCAATGATCATTCCTGGGCAGTTTGGTTTCAACTGTCCAAGTGGTTTCAGAGAAGAAGCATTTTGAAACATTTTTCCCATAGGGTCCAATGTTAAACTAAGTCCTGTCGTAGCCGCCATTTTGAATTTCATATTGGAACAAAAAACCTTAAGATTGTAGAGGACCATCCAATCAACATTCATGTACAGTTTGGCTTTAATAATATTTGTAGTTTCTGAGAAGAAGGCATTTGAACATTTTCCCATAGGGTCCAATGTTAATCTATGTCCTGCGGTGGCGGCCATCTTGGATTTCCGACCGGCATAAAAAACAGAAAATTTGTAGAGGACCTTCCAATGATCATTCCTGGGCAGTTTGGTTTCAACTGTCCAAGTGGTTTCAGAGAAGAAGCATTTTGAAACATTTTTCCCATAGGGTCCAATGTTAAACTAAGTCCTGTCGTAGCCGCCATTTTAAATTTCATATCGGAACAAAAAACCTTAAGATTGTAGAGGACCATCCAATCAACATTCATGTACAGTTTGGCTTTAATAATATTTGTAGTTTCTGAGAAGAAGGCATTTGAACATTTTCCCATAGGGTCCAATGTTAATCTATGTCCTGCGGTGGCGGCCATCTTGGATTTTCGACCGGCATAAAAAACAAAAAATTTGTAGAGGACCTTCCAATGATCATTCCTGGGCAGTTTGGTTTCAACTGTCCAAGTGGTTTCAGAGAAGAAGCATTTTGAAACATTTTTCCCATAGGGTCCAATGTTAAACTAAGTCCTGCCGTAGCCGCCATTTTGAATTTCATATCGGAACAAAAAACCTTAAGATTGTAGAGGACCATCCAATGAACATTCATGTACAGTTTGGCTTTAATCATATTTGTAGTTTCTGAGAAGAAGGCATTTGAACATTTTCCCATAGGGTCCAATGTTAATCTATGTCCTGCGATGGCGGCCATCTTGGATTTCCGATCGGCATAAAAAACAGTAACTTGGTAAAGGACATTCCAATGATCATTCCTTTACAGTTTGGGTTCAGTCAGTTCATTAGTTTCGGAGAAGAAGATCTTTGAAATTTCGGCCAATCAGAGCATATTATTGCCCCTGGCAGCCATATTGAATATCCGACTGGAACGAAAAACAGTAACTTTGTAGAGGACCATCCAAGGAACATTCCTGCTAAGTTCGGTTCCAATCGGCCAAGTGGTTTCGGAGAAGAAGCTTGAAATGTGAAAAGTTTACAGACGACAGACGACAGACGACGGACGCCAAGTGATGGCAATAGTTCACATGGACCTTTGGTCCAGGTGAACTAATAAAAATATGACATTTGAACTTCTGAAAGTTTGTCGGCAAGCAAACCCAACTTGAATTGAGTTGCGGGTAATGTACGTGAGGAGTACTGTAACGGACAGACATGCAAGATGGGTTTCCCGGTTATAATTAATAAAAATTATTGTATTTAAAAAATCGAATTATCTTCTTCTTTTTTTTTCTTTATTTCGTTTTGTCTTTTATTTTTGTCCTTCCATTTTCTTCATATCAGTTTATTTCGTTTTGTTTTCGTTGATTTCGTTTTGCTTTCGTTGGTTTCGTTTTCATTTCGTTGATTTCGTTTCGTTTTTGTTGATTTCGTTTCGTTTCGTTTCTATTTCGTTTCGCACTTTATAGGTACCCCTTCTCAATGTCTTCTTTTTTTCTTTTTTTTTTCTCTTCTTTTTAAAAATACACTAAAATTCTTATCTACTTTTTTTCCTAATTATACAAAAAAATATTTATCACATATATCAATAGTAAACAATTTTAAACTCTGCAAAATACCTCTTTTCTCATCTTTTATATTCTAAAAAAAAAAAAAACCTCCACTGCAATATACATATGATTATATATTGGAAAAGATTGTAAGAAGATTTAATTGTACTTTACTATATAGATTGTATGATGTTTTATATGTTATTATATTATTGTACTCTATTCTGTATTGATGTATTTTGCAGTTGAGAAAAAAAAAAAAAAAAAAAAAAAAAAAAGACTCAGAAGAGGGTTCAGTCAACCAGAACTAAGTAATCACTGTGCATGGAACCCATTGTCTATAGATGGACCACAGATCCATAAAATATTAATTGAACCGCATTTTGTTTGCGATCTTATATAATAATAATGAAAACTCTGTAAGGAACCATCTAATGACTATTCTAGTACAGTTTTGAACTAGTTATGTTTCCATTTTCTGAGGATTTTTTTTTATCTATGCAGTCGGATGCTAAACTTTGGTAGCCATCTTGAATTTTCAATCAACACCAAAAATAGATATTTTGCAGAGGACCATCCACGGAAAATTTTAGTTAAGTTTGTTTTCAATTGGTTTAGAGAAATCAAATAATTATAATATAAATGTTTTTAAATAATAGACAAAAAAGGTCATTGATAAATTTGCCATAGATGGGGGGACATCTTGAATTTTTTAAAGGTCAATAAAGGATCTCCCATACATCATTCCAACAAAGTAACAATTCATTGTGTCTCCTAGTTTCAGAGAAGAATATTTTTTAAATTTCAGCCAATCAAGAATTGCCCATAGCGACCATGTTTTATGTCCATTCGGGATGAAATAAGGAAATCTTATAGAGGACCTTCCATAAATGCTTCCTACCAAGTTTGGATCATTTGGGGAAACAGTTTCGGAGGAGACGATTTTTAGAAATCGACCAACCAGAAACACGAATTACCCATGGCAGCCATGTTTGTTAACAGATCAGGACAAAATGAGCTACATTTATAGAGATCATTCCATAGATGCTTCCTACCAAGCTTCGGTTCATTTGGCCAAGAGGTTTCAGAGGAGAAGATTCAAATGTGAAAAATTAACCGACGGACGCCAAGTGATGACAAAAGCTCACATGGCCTTCGGCGTGGTGAGCTTAAACTAGAGGCTCAGTGGGCTGAGCCTGTGTCGCTCACCTTTCATTCTGCTTTGAGGAAACTTAATACACAACCTTCCATACATGTAGATGCTTCCTACCAATTTTCGGTTCATTTGGCTAGGCAGTTTCAGCGGAGAAGATTTTTTAGATATTGACCAATCAGAAACAAGAATTGCCTGTGGTGGCAATGTTTGTTAACCGATCGAGATGAAATGAGCAATGTTCATAGAAGACATTCCATAGATGTTTCCTGCCATGTTTCGGTTAATTTGGCCAAGCGGTTTCAGAGGAGGAGGTTTTTAAAAATTGGCCAATCAGAAACAAGAATTGCCTGTGGAGGGCCATGTTTGGTAATGGATCATAACAAAATGTGCACTCTTTAGAGGACCTTTCATAGATGCTTTCTACTAAGTTTCAGTTCATTTGGCTGATGGGTTTCAGAGGAGAAGATTAAAATGTGAAAAGTTAACAGAGATGACAGACAACAAACGACGGACGCCAAGTGATGCCAAAAGCCCACATTGCCATTGACATGGTGAGCTAAAAAGAATATTAAAATGTGAATACCTACATGTAATGTATAGTATAAACATGTTACACTATATCAGCATTAGTTAATTTCTAAGGGAGATAATGGCAAGTTATCTCCCTTTTAACAGCTTACATGTACTACAATGGAGAAGTTTTTTTAGAAATGAACCAATCAGAAACAAGAATTGCCTGTGGTGGCCATGTTTGTTAACGGATCGGGATGAAATGAGCATTCTTTATAGAGGACCTTCCATAGATGCTTCCTACCAAGTTTCGGTTCATTTGACCAAGCGGTTTCAGAGGAGAAGATTTTTTTAAATCGGCCAATCAGAAACAGTAATTGCCTGTGGTGGCCATGTTTGTTAACGGATCGGGATGAAATTAACAATCTTTAGAGAGGACCTTCCATAGATGCTTCCTACCAAGTTTCAGTTCATGTGGCTGAGAGGTTTCAGAGGAGAAGATTAAAATGTGAAAAGTTAACGGATAACGGATGCCAAGTGATGGCAAAAGCTCACCTTGCCCTTTGGCAAGGTGAGCTAAAAACATGGCATAAAATTGGTTGGTTGAAATAGCATGTGTATACACAGTATCATAGAACCCATGGTACCATACGATCTGACTATACATACAATGTATGAAACAGAATATCTTGATGTGTGATGTACAGAATTCTTTCAATGTCAATTTGTAAATAATCTTCATTATCTCTATTCTGTGTGATTGTTTGGCCTTTAAGGGTCCATGATTAAAAAATGCTGTTCAATTCAAGCAAGTATGAACGTACATAAATATACCTGATTGTACAAATAATCACACGTTAACTCGAGCCTAAAAATAAAAATACATATGGAATGAGTTTCCAGTTATCAAGGGGGAATGGTGACAGAGTGGTTAAGGTGGTTGATTTCTAACCACAAGCCTAACACCAATGATATTGGTGAAGATATCAGATTATACAAGGAAGATAATCAGATATCTTATATTACTGTAGAGTACTTAAATGGGATATCATTTTTAACTTTTGAGTGCCTGTCCCAAGCCATGACCTGGATTTCAAACGTCATATCATGTCATGGTCTTTTTTTGTGTTCCATGAGTTGACGTGAGATGTGATTGTTGTTTTTGTTGATATTGGTGAAGTTATTGACCGTCATTGCTTAAACTTTCTTTTCACAACTCTACAGTAATATAATATATTCTGTCAATCTTTCTAGTTTTCATTTTTTATCTCTCTTTTTTCTTAAAGCAGTTTGATTGGTCAATATATCTGACATATTGCCTGCATATTGGGACAGAGATTCAGTTGCCCTGGAATATCTGAACTATGTTTGTCAGAGGTTAGAAGTTACTAGTGGAAATAGAAACCATAAGAAGAAAAGCTTGAAGGTACCAAATGGGTAATCTGAAGCCGTCATTCGAAAAACAGACATATACAATGACCCAAATAAATGGGACAAAAATCCAAGGACAGACAATACAATGGTCCAAGGATAAGGGACAAAAATGATCTTACAAAACACTACACATTAAACTGAAGATTAAGCAACACTAACTCCACAAAAAACAGGGGTGATCATGCCTTTGGACAGGGGAACTACATGTAACAATATTTCTGAAAAAAAGATGATTTATTTCTTTTGTATCAAACACTAACAGTAATCAACAGATAATAACACTAACAGTAATAAATTATTTCAGTTGAATAATCAACAATTTGCTCAAACCAATTCAAATAAATCAATTTGCTCACCACTATTATTCAGGACTATGATGATGTTGCAGTCCTGCTTAAAACTAATTCCCCTTGGATTGCTGATACCATCACTCTCTGTGAGAATAATCCTGATAAATTTGCCATCTGGTGTAATTTGATGAACATTGTTTGAAGCAAAACCAGCAATGTAAATATTTCCTTCTTCATCTGTTGTTATGCCAGAAATCCCCCCAAGTTGCTCATGATTATATGTAAATACAGGTTTAAAATCATATGTCATGCAAATTAGTTTGTTTTCTTCACGTTTGGAAAAATAAATTCTTCCAACACCATCTGTGCACAGATAATTTGGCCCACAGGTTCTATGTTCTCTTAGCACTTTTCCTGTCATATCACGAATGTACACTTTATCAGCACTATGATCTTCAGTCCTGTGACAGGTTACCATAGTATTATTGTAATAAGATATCCCTATCTGAGGACTATCAACATGTATGCAATGAACGACTTTTTGTGCAATTATATCAACATCTGCCAACACATTGCATTCTGGGAAAGTCACAATACATCTACCGCTCAATGATCCACACACGTCCCATGGAGCAGAAATAGATTTGGTGCCCGAAATTTTAAATTTAACTTGCCCAAATCTATCATCACATTCATTCTCAAAAATGTATAATCTACTTTTATAACGGTCAACTAATAAAATGCGTCCTTCATGACAAGCAACACCACTAAGTTTTGCCTCTGAAGGTAGTGCTGACCGAATGTGTAAATCAGTACGTGGCAAAATAGAGCTTTTAAGCAATGTATTGTTAATGTCAGTTAAGGTAACTTCCTCCTCACTTATAGAGGCAAAACTTGTTACTTTTTCCGTAATGCTGGAAAGTATTGTTTTGACATCGACTGACACCTTCGTATGCTTCAAGTCTTGATTTTGAGTGAGAAAAGTTTCAAATTCTTCTTTCTGGTCTTGCATGTTTTTATAATCATACAGTAACTGAATGTCTGAATTACTTTGCAAACCTGCTTTTAACATGTTCTGACAGTGTAAAACCATTTTTCTCTTCTCCTCAAACTCTTTTTTGTTCTTAAATAGAGTTGAAATATTTGCCCCACAGCTAAAAGACAATTGATCAAAGCATTTCTGTTCCAGTTTAAATAAATGTTTTTCAATGTCTTCCCTTATCGATTGTATTGTGTGTTTCCTTGTTTTCTCTTCTAACTGGCAATCAATCAATCTCTTCTTTCTCTGTTCAATAGCTTTATTGAAATATCTTGTCAAAGAACCAAATGCATTCATAAGATTCAAATATGCGTCTCCATCACGTAAATTTTTTGCAGCTTCATCAATTGCCATCACGTCATTGCATTTTCTGTGTTCCAATGTAATACAATGTAAGCAACATGGTTTCTGATGATCTTCACAGTAAAGTTCAATTTGTTTCAAATGTTCACTGCATGTATTATAGTGGGTACCGATTTTCAAATGAACATCAGAAATTTTACTGATTTCTACCACTTCATGGTCAGTAAATGCTTTGAAAGCCTTATGATATTTTGAACAACCTTCACAAAGTGTTTCCTTACATTCAACACAGAAAAATTTAGCAACACTTTCTTTATTCTGGTCTATTTTTTTGCAAGGTGAACAATAATGTGATTTCCCCTTTTGCATTTTTTTGGCATCAACTAAACTCTGTATGATATAATTTAATGGAAGTTTACGAGACCATTCTTCTGCACTTTTAACTGAATCTGGTACCTTTATTTTTGTTCTACAAACTGGACATGATACTGATCTGGGAATCCTATCTCTGAAGATATTTTCTAGATAACCATTAATGCACGCAAGACAGAAAGTATGTAAACATGAGAAATATTTTGGTACTTTCAGAGTATCAAGACAAATAGAACAAACAGTTAAACCATCGACAGTTTCTGACAAATCTTTTGATGTTGACGGGTTTGTCAGCATAGCTTCGGCCATTGCGCCGCAAATGTAACGATTTACTTTCGGCTCGTCTGCAAAATTTCCAAATAATACCGGAAGCTGAACTCGAAAAGTAATTTATAAAATGACTACGTCCATAAGTTTGTTTCCGGATATTCGATAACTATTTAAAATCAAGCATCCCAGTAACTTTCATCGTACATATCTTTTCATATTTGGAGTGCAGACCAAATTTTTGTAAAAATATATTAAATTTTATTTGCGATCTAAGCGATTTTACGAACATAATATCTAAATGGTTGTTTACATAGCAAAATAATACAATGTAATAATAAAATTATTCAATGCAGAAAGTTTTAGAAATTGTGAAAATGAAAAAAAGATATTGATGTATTTATATGATATATTAGATCTGATAATCAAAATCAAAAACAAACACGATACCATATTAAACACGTATTAGAAAACAGCGAAATTTAGTAGCAAAGATTATCATTTTTTAGAAGAGTTCCATCAAAGCTAATTTTTATGCATGAACTGCTGGTGGCCCAAAATCGACAACATTTTATTCAGGACGATCGACGTATTTCTTAGCATCTTGCTGTTAATGGCACACGGTATTTATTCAATGGCAACAGCCAAACATTCTTGAATATGGTATATACAGTGGGCTTTCCAACGAGGAAAGCAAAACTCTTGATTTAATCTCGACTGTTTACCCATTATTTAAACAGAGATATAAATCAAACTTCTATTGGGAACAACGACCATGATATATTGTCCCGTTCGACAAAATCAAAGCCCAAAGAGGGAAAAGATCAATACAAGCAGAACGGAAAATCTAACAATTGAAATCAAAAGATGTTGCCACCTCTCAAATATAAAACATTTAATAACATAGATCATGTAGATGTGCCGATAAAAATAACTACCTCAAATTTCAGCCATGCTCGGATAAACACAGAGATTAAACGTCTAATAAGACAGACAAACAACACATAAGAAAGCAATGAGAACCAATCAGAAAAGAAACGAAGACGGGTGTAAAAGTTTTAATGCACAGTGGAATATACGAAGAGCACATAGAAAATACATGATTGGCATTATAAATCTCAGTTTCACTGAGAAGCTGAAATCTTTTTGATAATTCTCAAAGAGCAACTTGGGAGACGCACTACTTATAAACAAGCAGGTTTTTTTTTTAAAGAGTAAGGCAAATATCCTAAATGGACTGTTAAGTTTTCACCAAGGAGGATGGACACAATTCCTGACAAAGATCCAAATAACCACAGCACAACATCTGATGAATGGAGTATACCATACGAAACCTCCAAACCAACAACTTTTGAACAAACCAGCAGGAATTGAAACCAAAATGGTTATATATTAAGCCGCATAACATCAGAACACCTGACGCTTTTACAAATTATGTGGAAGAACATAATTTTAAAATGTTCAAGTTTTACATGTGTTTTTGTACTAGCTTGACATTATACACGTGTATTAGGCTTAAAATCTAAAATAAATGTGTTTGCTGGGTTGAATAACGTTCACCAGAGGACCTACAGTTGCCAATTCATAGTTGCATGTGAAAATCATCTTCGCTAGCCAAGGGTTACGATCCTTGGCTAGCGAAGATGGTGAAAATAGAACGGCTCATACTACATATTTTCTTTGAATGACTACAGACGTTAGATCATATGCATGCTTCTTTGAAGTTGAGGATAACAAATCCAATTGTATGATCTAATATACAATTTAGGTCCGATCTGTGTGTAAATTCTCTCTTTACCACAGAGTTGGTCGCTTATCAACTATTTTTGTGCGGTGGTCACAACATGGATCAATGCTTTATTTCTACAGGCTATGCAAATATTTATTACATTGTTCAAAGTAATAGTTACAACTGTCAGAGCTTAAATTTTATTTCGGCATAAAATGAAAATAATAAAATAAAACACTGTCGGAACAAGTTCCCAAATCAAATAGAAAAATCGTTGAAAGAGGCAAAATAGATATATCTAACAAACAAATGATCACTTACTGCCCTGGTTTGGTACAGGCACTTCAATAAATAGTGGCCGAGTTAGAAAGAGGCAAATAGATATATCTAACACACAAATGATCACTTACTGCCCTGGTTTGGTACAGGCACTTCAATAAATAGTGGCGGAGTTAGAAAGAGGCAAATAGATATATCTAACACACAAATGATCACTTACTGCCCTGGTTTGGTACAGGCACTTCAATAAATAGTGGCCGAGTTAGAAAGAGGCAAATAGATATATCTAACACACAAATGATCACTTACTTTCTTGGCTTGGTACAGGCACTTCAATAAATAGTGGCTGAGTTAGAAAGAGACAAAATAGATATATCTAACACACAAATGATCACTTACTTTCCTGGCTTGGTACAGGCACTTCAATAAATAGTGGCTGAGTTAGAAAGAGACAAAATGGATATATCTAACACGCAAATGATCACTTACTTTCCTGGCTTGGCACAGGCACTTCAATAAATAGTGGCGGAGTTAGAAAGAGGCAAAATGGTTACATCTAACACACAAATGATCACTTACTTTCCTGGCTTGGTACAGGCACTTCAATAAATAGTGGCTGAGTTAGAAAGAGGCAAAATGGTTACATCTAACACACAAATGATCACTTACTTTCCTGGCTTGGTACAGGCACTTCAATAAATAGTGGCGGAGTTAGAAAGAGGCAAAATGGATATATCTGACACACAAATGATCACTTACCTTCCTGGCTTGGTACAGACACTTCAATAAATAGTGGCTGAGTTAGAAAGAGGCAAAATGGATACATCTAACACACAAATGATCACTTACTTTCCTGGCTTGGTACAGGCACTTCAATAAATAGTGGCTGAGTTAGAAAGAGACAAATGGATATATCTAACACGCAAATGATCACTTACTTTCCTGGCTTGGTACAGGCACTTCAATAAATAGTGGCGGAGTTAGAAAGAGGCAAAATGGTTACATCTAACACACAAATGATCACTTACTTTCCTGGCTTGGTACAGGCACTTCAATAAATAGTGGCGGAGTTAGAAAGAGACAAAATGGTTACATCTAACACACAAATGATCACTTACTTTCCTGGCTTGGTACAGGCACTTCAATAAATAGTGGCGGAGTTAGAAAGAGGCAAAATGGATACATCTAACACACAAATGATCACTTACTTTCCTGGCTTGGTACAGGCACTTCAATAAATAGTGGCGGAGTCAGAAAGAGGCAAATTGGTTACATCTAACACACAAATGATCACTTACTTTCCTGGCTTGGTACAGGCACTTCAATAAATAGTGGCT
The DNA here is from genome assembly GCA_963680875.1 of Bathymodiolus brooksi. NCBI lineage: Eukaryota > Metazoa > Mollusca > Bivalvia > Mytilida > Modiolidae > Bathymodiolus > Bathymodiolus brooksi. Next base: position 134,966,458 of record OY804576.1, on the reverse strand, counting down.
GAGTTAGAAAGAGACAAAATGGATATATCTAACACACAAATGATCACTTACTTTCCTGGCTTGGTACAGGCACTTCAATAAATTGTGGCGGAGTTAGAAAGAGGCAAAATGGTTACATCTAACACACAAATGATCACTTACTTTCCTGGCTTGGTACAGGCACTTCAATAAATAGTGGCGGAGTTAGAAAGAGGCAAAATGGATACATCTAACACACAAATGATCACTTACTTTCCTGGCTTGGTAGAGGTACTTCAATAAATAGTGGCTGAGTTAGAAAGAGACAAAATTGATAAATCTAACACACAAATGATCACTTACTTTCCTGGCTTTGGTACAGGCACTTCAATAAATAGTGGCTGAGTTAGAAAGAGACAAAATGGATATATCTAACACACAAATGATCACTTACTTTCCTGGCTTGGTTACAGGCACTTCAATAAATAGTGGCTGAGTTAGAAAGAGGCAAAATGGTTACATCTAACACACAAATGATCACTTACTTTCCTGGCTTGGTACAGGCACTTCAATAAATAGTGGCTGAGTTAGAAAGAGACAAAATGGATATATCTAACACACAAATGATCACTTACTTTCCTGGATTGGCACAGGCACTTCAATAAATAGTGGCGGAGTTAGAAAGAGGCAAAATGGTTACATCTAACACACAAATGATCACTTACTTTCCTGGCTTGGTACAGGTACTTCAATAAATAGTGGCTGAGTTAGAAAGAGGCAAAATGGTTACATCTAACACACAAATGATCACTTACTTTCCTGGCTTGGTACAGGCACTTCAATAAATAGTGGCGGAGTTAGAAAGAGGCAAAATGGATACATCTAACACACAAATGATCACTTACTTTCCTGGCTTGGTACAGGCACTTCAATAAATAGTGGCGGAGTCAGAAAGAGGCAAATTGGTTACATCTAACACACAAATGATCACTTACTTTCCTGGCTTAGTACAGGCACTTCAATAAATAGTGGCTGAGTTAGAAAGAGACAAAATGGATATATCTAACACACAAATGATCACTTACTTTCCTGGCTTGGTACAGGCACTTCAATAAATTGTGGCGGAGTTAGAAAGAGGCAAAATGGTTACATCTAACACACAAATGATCACTTACTTTCCTGGCTTGGTACAGGCACTTCAATAAATAGTGGCCGAGTTAGAAAGAGGCAAAATGGATACATCTAACACACAAATGATCACTTACTTTCCTGGCTTGGTAGAGGTACTTCAATAAATAGTGGCTGAGTTAGAAAGAGACAAAATTGATAAATCTAACACACAAATGATCACTTACTTTCCTGGCTTGGTACAGGCACTTCAATAAATAGTGGCGGGGTCAGAAAGAGGCAAATTGGTTACATCTAACACACAAATGATCACTTACTTTCCTGGCTTGGTACAGGCACTTCAATAAATAGTGGCTGAGTTAGAAAGAGACAAAATAGATATATCTAACACACAAATGATCACTTACTTTCCTGGCTTGGTACAGGCACTTCAATAAATAGTGGCTGAGTTAGAAAGAGACAAAATAGATATATCTAACACACAAATGATCACTTACTTTCCTGGCTTGGTACAGGCACTTCAATAAATAGTGGCGGAGTTAGAAAGAGGCAAAATGGTTACATCTAACACACAAATGATCACTTACTTTCCTGGCTTGGTACAGGCACTTCAATAAATAGTGGCGGAGTTAGAAAGAGGCAAAATGGTTATATCTAACACACAAATGATCACTTACTTTCCTGGCTTGGTACAGGCACTTCAATAAATAGTGGCGGAGTTAGAAAGAGGCAAAATGGATATATCTGACACACAAATGATCACTTACCTTCCTGGCTTGGTACAGACACTTCAATAAATAGTGGCTGAGTTAGAAAGAGGCAAAATGGATACATCTAACACACAAATGATCACTTACTTTCCTGGCTTGGTACAGGCACTTCAATAAATAGTGGCTGAGTTAGAAAGAGACAAATGGATATATCTAACACGCAAATGATCACTTAATTTCCTGGCTTGGTACAGGCACTTCAATAAATAGTGGCGGAGTTAGAAAGAGGCAAAATGGTTACATCTAACACACAAATGATCACTTACTTTCCTGGCTTGGTACAGGCACTTCAATAAATAGCGGCGGAGTTAGAAAGAGGCAAAATGGTTACATCTAACACACAAATGATCACTTACTTTCCTGGCTTGGTACAGGCACTTCAATAAATAGTGGCGGAGTTAGAAAGAGGCAAAATGGATACATCTAACACACAAATGATCACTTACTTTCCTGGCTTGGTACAGGCACTTCAATAAATAGTGGCGGAGTCAGAAAGAGGCAAATTGGTTACATCTAACACACAAATGATCACTTACTTTCCTGGCTTGGTACAGGCACTTCAATAAATAGTGGCTGAGTTAGAAAGAGACAAAATGGATATATCTAACACACAAATGATCACTTACTTTCCTGGCTTGGTACAGGCACTTCAATAAATTGTGGCGGAGTTAGAAAGAGGCAAAATGGTTACATCTAACACACAAATGATCACTTACTTTCCTGGCTTGGTACAGGCACTTCAATAAATAGTGGCGGAGTTAGAAAGAGGCAAAATGGATACATCTAACACACAAATGATCACTTACTTTCCTGGCTTGGTACAGGCACTTCAATAAATAGTGGCGGAGTTAGAAAGAGGCAAAATGGATATATCTAACACACAAATGATCACTTACTTTCCTGGCTTTGGTACAGGTACTTCAATAAATAGTGGCTGAGTTAGAAAGAGACAAAATAGATATATCTAACACACAAATGATCACTTACTTTCCTGGCTTGGTTACAGGCACTTCAATAAATAGTGGCTGAGTTAGAAAGAGATAAAATAGATATATCTAACACACAAATGATCACTTACTTTCCTGGCTTGGTACAGGCACTTCAATAAATAGTGGCGGAGTTAGAAAGAGGAAAAATGGTTACATCTAACACACAAATGATCACTTACTTTCCTGGCTTGGTACAGGCACTTCAATAAATAGTGGCGGAGTAAGAAAGAGGCAAAATGGTTATATCTAACACACAAATGATCACTTACTTTCCTGGCTTGGTACAGGCACTTCAATAAATAGTGGCGGAGTTAGAAAGAGGCAAAATGGATATATCTGACACACAAATGATCACTTACCTTCCTGGCTTGGTACAGACACTTCAATAAATAGTGGCGGAGTTAGAAAGAGGCAAAATGGATACATCTAACACACAAATGATCACTTACTTTCCTGGCTTGGTACAGGCACTTCAATAAATAGTGGCTGAGTTAGAAAGAGACAAAATGGATATATCTAACACGCAAATGATCACTTACTTTCCTGGCTTGGCACAGGCACTTCAATAAATAGTGGCGGAGTTAGAAAGAGGCAAAATGGTTACATCTAACACACAAATGATCACTTACTTTCCTGGCTTGGTACAGGCACTTCAATAAATAGTGGCGGAGTTAGAAAGAGGCAAAATGGTTACATCTAACACACAGATGATCACTTACTTTCCTGGCTTGGTACAGGCACTTCAATAAATAGTGGCGGAGTTAGAAAGAGGCAAAATGGATACATCTAACACACAAATGATCACTTACTTTCCTGGCTTGGTACAGGCACTTCAATAAATAGTGGCGGGGTCAGAAAGAGGCAAATTGGTTACATCTAACACACAAATGATCACTTACTTTCCTGGCTTGGTACAGGCACTTCAATAAATAGTGGCTGAGTTAGAAAGAGACAAAATGGATATATCTAACACACAAATGATCACTTACTTTCCTGGCTTGGTACAGGCACTTCAATAAATAGTGGCGGAGTTAGAAAGAGGCAAAATGGTTACATCTAACACACAAATGATCACTTACTTTCCTGGCTTGGTACAGGCACTTCAATAAATAGTGGCGGAGTTAGAAAGAGGCAAAATGGATACATCTAACACACAAATGATCACTTACTTTCCTGGCTTGGTACAGGCACTTCAATAAATAGTGGCGGAGTTAGAAAGAGGCAAAATGGTTATATCTAACACACAAATGATCACTTACTTTCCTGGCTTGGTACAGGCACTTCAATAAATAGTGGCGGAGTTAGAAAGAGGCAAAATGGATATATCTGACACACAAATGATCACTTACCTTCCTGGCTTGGTACAGACACTTCAATAAATAGTGGCGGAGTTAGAAAGAGGAAAAATGGATACATCTAACACACAAATGATCACTTACTTTCCTGGCTTGGTACAGGCACTTCAATAAATAGTGGCTGAGTTAGAAAGAGACAAAATGGATATATCTAACACGCAAATGATCACTTACTTTCCTGGCTTGGCACAGGCACTTCAATAAATAGTGGCGGAGTTAGAAAGAGGCAAAATGGTTACATCTAACACACAAATGATCACTTACTTTCCTGGCTTGGTACAGGCACTTCAATAAATAGTGGCGGAGTTAGAAAGAGGCAAAATGGTTACATCTAACACACAGATGATCACTTACTTTCCTGGCTTGGTACAGGCACTTCAATAAATAGTGGCGGAGTTAGAAAGAGGCAAAACGGATACATCTAACACACAAATGATCACTTACTTTCCTGGCTTGGTACAGGCACTTCAATAAATAGTGGCGGGGTCAGAAAGAGGCAAATTGGTTACATCTAACACACAAATGATCACTTACTTTCCTGGCTTGGTACAGGCACTTCAATAAATAGTGGCTGAGTTAGAAAGAGACAAAATGGATATATCTAACACACAAATGATCACTTACTTTCCTGGCTTGGTACAGGCACTTCAATAAATTGTGGCGGAGTTAGAAAGAGGCAAAATGGTTACATCTAACACACAAATGATCACTTACTTTCCTGGCTTGGTACAGGCACTTCAATAAATAGTGGCGGAGTTAGAAAGAGGCAAAATGGATACATCTAACACACAAATGATCACTTACTTTCCTGGCTTGGTAGAGGTACTTCAATAAATAGTGGCTGAGTTAGAAAGAGACAAAATTGATAAATCTAACACACAAATGATCACTTACTTTCCTGGCTTGGTACAGGCACTTCAATAAATAGTGGCGGAGTTAGAAAGAGACAAAATGGATATATCTAACACACAAATGATCACTTACTTTCCTGGCTTGGTACAGGCACTTCAATAAATAGTGGCGGAGTTAGAAAGAGGCAAAATGGATACATCTAACACCCAAATGATCACTTACTTTCCTGGCTTGGTAGAGGTACTTCAATAAATAGTGGCTGAGTTAGAAAGAGGCAAAATGATTACATCTAACACACAAATGATCACTTACTTTCCTGGCTTGGTACAGGCACTTCAATAAATAGTGGAGGAGTTAGAAAGAGGCAAAATGGATATATCTAACACACAAATGATCACTTACTTTCCTGGCTTGGTACAGGCACTTCAATAAATAGTGGCGGAGTTAGAAAGAGACAAAATGGATACATCTAACACACAAATGATCACTTACTTTCCTGGCTTGGTACAGGCACTTCAATAAATAGTGGCGGAGTTAGAAAGAGGCAAAATAGTTACATCTAACACACAAATGATCACTTACTTTCCTGGCTTGGTACAGGCACTTCAATAAATAGTGGCGGAGTTAGAAAGAGGGAAAATGGTTACATCTAACACACAAATGATCACTTACTTTCCTGGCTTGGTACAGGCACTTCAATAAATAGTGGCGGAGTTAGAAAGAGGCAAAATGGATACATCTAACACACAAATGATCACTTACTTTCCTGGCTTGGTACAGGCACTTCAATAAATAGTGGCGGAGTTAGAAAGAGGCAAAATGGTTACATCTAATACACAAATGATCACTTACTTTCCTGGCTTGGTACAGGCACTTCAATAAATAGTGTCCGAGTTAGAAAGAGGCAAAATGGTTACATCTAACACACAAATGAACACTTACTTTCCTGGCTTGGTACAGGCACTTCAATAAATAGTGGCGGAGTTAGAAAGAGGCAAAATGGATATATATAACACACAAATGATCACTTACTTTCCTGGCTTGGTACAGGCACTTCAATAAATAGTGGCGGAGTTAGAAAGAGGCAAAATGGTTACATCTAACACACAAATGATCACTTACTTTCCTGGCATGGAACAGGCACTTCAATAAATAGTGGCGGAGTTAGAAAGAGGCAAAATGGTTACATCTAATACACAAATGATCACTTACTTTCCTGGCTTGGTACAGGTACTTCAATAAATAGTGGCGGAGTTAGAAAGAGGCAAAATGGATATATCTAACACACAAATGATCACTTACTTTCCTGGCTTGGTAGAGGTACTTCAATAAATAGTGGCTGAGTTAGAAAGAGACAAAATTGATATATCTAACACACAAATGATCACTTACTTTCCTGGCTTGGTACAGGCACTTCGATAAATAGTGGCGGAGTTAGAAAGAGGCAAAATGGTTACATCTAACACACAAATGATCACTTACTTTCCTGGCTTGGTACAGGCACTTCAATAAATAGTGGCCGAGTTAGAAAGAGGCAAAATGGATCTATCTAACACACAAATGATCACTTACTTTCCTGGCTTGGTACAGGCACTTAAATAAATAGTGGCGGAGTTAGAAAGAGGGAAAATGGTTACATCTAACACACAAATGATCACTTACTTTCCTGGCTTGGTACAGGCACTTCAATAAATAGTAGTAGAGTTAAACTATTTTTAGATTTCAACAGGCCTATGTAGTATCAAAATAGAAATTGTAATGTGTAAAAATATTCCAGGGGTAGAGGCAGAACTGAGTTATTTTTACATTTCAACAGGCCTATGTAGTATCAAAATAGAAATTGTAACGTGTAAAAATATTCCAGGGGTAGAGACAGAACGGAGTTATTTTTACATTTCAACAGGCCTATGTAGTATCAAAATAGAAATTGTAATGTGTAAAAATATTCCAGGGATAGAGACAGAACTGAGTTATTTTTACATTTCAATAGGCCTATGTAGTATCAAAATAGAAATTGTAATGTGTAAAAATATTCCAGGGGTAGAGACAGAACGGAGTTATTTTTACATTTCAACAGGCCTATGTAGTATCAAAATAGAAATTGTAATGTGTAAAAATATTCCAGGGGTAGAGACAGAACGGAGTTATTTTTACATTTCAACAGGCCTATGTAGTATCAAAATAGAAATTGCAATGTGTAAAAATATTCCAGGGGTAGAGACAGAACGGAGTTAATTTTACATTTCAACAGGCCTATGTAGTATCAAAATAGAAATTGTAATGTGTAAAAATATTCCAGGGGTAGAGACAGAACGGAGTTATTTTTACATTTCAACAGGCCTATGTAGTATCAAAATAGAAATTGTAATGTGTAAAAATATTCCAGGGGTAGAGACAGAACGGAGTTATTTTTAAGCTTCAACAGGCCTATGTAGTATCAAAATAGAAATTGTAATGTGTAAAAATATTCCAGGGGTAGAGACAGAACGGAGTTATTTTTAAGCTTCAACAGGCCTATGTAGTATCAAAATAGAAATTGTAATGTGTAAAAATATTCCAGGGGTAGAGACAGAACTGAGTTATTTTTACATTTCAACAGGCCTATGTAGTATCAAAATAGAAATTGTAATGTGTAAAAATATTCCAGGGGTAGAGACAGAACGGAGTTATTTTTAAGCTTCAACAGGCCTATGTAGTATCAAAATAAAAATTGTAATGTGTAAAAATAGTCCAGGGGTAGAGACAGAACGGAGTTATTTTTAAGCTTCAACAGGTCTATGTAGTATCAAAATAGAAATTGTAATGTGTAAAAATATGACAGAACTGAATTAATGACAATAGTTCAGATGAGCATAGCAAAAGGTTAAGAAGAATTATGACATGTGCTACAGTCGCCACATGTATATTTAAAAGATCTGGTTCAAGACAATTTGCTTGATTTTCGTTGCAATGATTTTCATTGTGCCAGCAGTTCAGTCGTATGTATTGTGAATACTAATTTGGTCTAGGAGCCTTAGCAAAAAATATAAAATAATGAAGAATTATGAAAGCATAAAAATAATATCTGACTTCTCTTGGTGTTTTGAAGTTTAAGGTGAGCCATTGGAGTGGTTTGTATTGTTGTGGATGGTGGCATTGTCTACTATATCTGGTCAGATTTATTTTGTTAATCATAATTTTTTTTTTAGTTAATTCTGATTGGGAGATTGCAACATCCTAAGGATCAATCATTTATATTTGGCTAATATTATTATAAAACACAACACTTGTTGAAACTTACTTTATATGATTGATTTTTCTTTTAATGTTTTGCAATAATTCTAACCATGGTTTGTACATGCTCGAGTAGGGGTACCTATAAAGTGCGAAACGAAATAGAAACGAAACGAAACGAAATCAACGAAAACGAAACGAAACGAAACGAAATCAACGAAAACGAAACGAAACGAAACGAAACGAAATCAACGAAATGGAAACGAAATGAAACGAAACCAACGAAATAGACTGATATGAAGAAAATGGAAGGAAAATAATAAAAGACAAAACGAAATAAAGAAATAAAAAAAAAAGATAATTCGATTTTTTAAATACAATAATTTTTATTAATTATAACCCATCTTGCATGTCTGTCCGTTACAGTACTCCTCATGTACATTACCCGCAACTCAATCCAAGCCGGGTTTGCTTGCCGACAAACTTTCAGAAGTTCAAATGTCATATTTTTATTTGTGTTTGTGTGTGTGTCAGTATTTATGAATTATAAAGTTTCTGGAGTGGGCATATAGAAAAAAATGGGGGATATGAGGGGGTATGTTCATAGATTGGGATATTGAGGGTTCATTATTCGTCTGATTTTATTACGTTTTTCGTTTGTATTCTACATAAATTTGCCTATTCGGAAACCAAACAGGATGGTCTTGAGTTTCAGATTCTGGGCACTATTTGACTACTGGATTTTCCCGACTTGTCACGTTTAATCCCCATGAGCTTCTTATCGGTTTTGTGTTTCTGTGGACTTTCCCTTTTGAATGCGCCTTGGCGTACGGTACCATTGTTATTACCTTTATTCGGTAGTGTGCCAACAGATCTGGCGTAATGTCTTACCGTTGTTCTTTCCGAGATATACAGGGGTCAAAAAGACCCAACACTATAAACTTTTTATTTCAAATCCTATTGTTCCATTTTGAAGAACTAAAAAAAAAACCAACAGCAACATAACAGGATGTACAGTGAGCGCCCTCCTTACAGAAGAACTTCTGGGAAAAAAATGCTTGCAAAAACTAAACATAAGAAACTCTGGAAGTTTTATTGAAATCCATTCTGTTGTTTAGGAAGAGTTATGGATAACGCAACAGTATCCTCTCTCTATTGTATAGCCTTGTATGACAATTACATAGCCTTAAATGACAAAGTCCAAAAGTGAAGAAATTTTAGCAAGAACTGTTAAAATGGGAAAACAAAAATAGAAGGTGCACAATGCCATTTGGTACTAAAGAATTCATGAAATTAATGAACCTTGCCATGTGGTATTAAAGATTTCCTGCAAGATTCATTCAATTCCATCAAGTTGTTAAGGAGGAATTGCATAGGCAGTGAGGGAAGCACTCACGGACAAACGGACATATACTATATACCCCCCTCCCGCTGGATAGCGGGGGGTATAACAATATGTGCCGTATCAAATTTTATTAATACCGGGAAAAACTTTGGAGGGGGGGTGATTTGGGTTTTTTTAATATGAAAAGGGATCAAAGGGAAAAAATGTACTTTTACAAGATATGTAGATTTTTTTTATATTTCTAAAGTTAATTTTTGATAGGATTTGTATACCTCCGCCAAAAAAAGATTGGGGTATATAGGACTTCTGCTGTCCGTTCGTTCGCTTGTCCTTCCCGTCGTCACACTTTTTCGTCTCTCCGACACACTTTTAAATTTTGCTCGGACGCGGATATTTATTAGTGAACTCTAACTACTGCACTTCTGTTATTTTAATTCCTCTCTTTTCAAGACTTGACGTTGCTCTTATGGTTCCCAAATTTAAAAGAAGCCACTAAGTGAAAAGGACAGACTCCCGCTGAATAAATGCATAGTATTCTTGTTCGATGGTGATCAAATCCTGTCCTCTCCTGGTGAAAGACACCGAGACATGTGTGGGAAGTAGTCTAGCATCGTATTTCGTTTTGTTTTCGTTGATTTCGTTGGTTTCGTTTTATTTCGTTTTAATTTCGTTGATTTCGTTTCGTTTCGTCTCGTTTTTGTTGATTTCGTTTCGTTTCGCACTTTATAGGTACCCTGCTCGAATATCATGTATTTTACACTTGCATTTCCATTGCTGTTTCAAAAAAATCTTTTAGATTTTTAATTTTCCACAATGTAGACAATGGAAAAAACCACCTTGCCTTAGTGGGATTTGAACTCACAACATTAGTGGTGATAGGCACTGATTGCATAGGTAGTTATAAATCCAACTACCATACGATCACGACCTCAACATCCTCTACATGCCATTCAATATCTTAAAAATATATAAATTTCAATCAAGGAAAGCAAAAGTATACATTCTACTGTGAGTGAAAGTTGTTTAATCCAAATGAGCAATATTGAAGTTATATCATGTCTAGAACAAGCTACATGGCATGATGATGTCTGCTTTGTACTAGACTAATATACTTAATGCCATTTTTATAGTGCTAGCTCTCTGAAAGAACATGCTGTCCCATTTTCGGACAGGGGCCGTCATGGGCTGTGATCGCATGGTAGTTGGATTTACAACTATCTGTGCAATCAGTGCCTATCACCAATAAAGTTGTGAATTTGAATCGCACTTGTGGCGAGGTACACTCGATGCAACATTATGTGATCAAGTTTGTCAGTGACTTGTGACTGGTCTGTAGTTTTCTCCGGGTACTCCAGTTTCCTCCACCAAACTTACCACCACGATATAACTGAAATATTGTTGACAGTGGAGGTAAACACTATAACCCTAAGCCATTATACATTAATTATCCTGATTCTGGTCTCTACTCTTACTGTATTATAGTAGAGAAGCAGCAAATACCAATTTTATAGTCTTTGGTGTCACGTGACTCGTACCCATGATCTTTGGTGTCACCTTGTTGTGACTCGTACCCATGATCTTTGGTGTCACCTTGTTGTGACTCGTACCCATGATCTACCACACTAACCATTACACCATCTATGTGTTTTCAGACAATAGTGATTACAGACAAGGCTGACTGAAGACAAACAACACTGTGTGGCCATTACATTATAGTGAGTGATTGTTGTTTAATGCCATTCATTCCATTATACAACTGTGTTTTCTTTATATAAATAACCATGTCAAATTCATGACAGAAAAAATAAGGCTAATAATCTAAAAATTATTATTTCTTTACTTTTGTTTAAAAAAAATGTTTTACATAGATGAGAATGAGAAATTTACAATATGAAAAGTGCAGGCAACAAAAGCCTCTATTATTCTTCTCTCTCATACAACTGAGATCAACTGCATTCAAAACCATTCATACAGACAAATTATCTTACAACAAATACAGATGTTTAAATTGTTGCTATATGAAATTTACAGTGAAAATGAAGCTTGTAATTTAAATAATACTTTTAAACTGAAAATGTGTAACCGGGACTACAGTTATGAACAACATCAATATGATTTTTGTGAAAAGTAAGTTTAGAGGAGTATGCTATCAATTAGATAATCTAAAATCATATGTTAAATATAATAGGCTCTATTTATAACAAATACAACTCAACCTGACCTTTAATACAAATGAACTTTAGTATATCTGAGGCTTTTCTTTATCTGCATGTAAGCAAACACGATGGCAAAAATCTTGCCAGTAATATTTCCAATGGTTAAACGAGGTACCCTCAGACATCAGGTTAAGTCGAATTGTGCAAAATTTTCATAATTTTTTTTTTTTTTTTTTTTATAGCAAATCAATTTTTTATTTCATGATTAATTAAGTGATTAAAGCTTCACAAACAAGAAGTGAGGATCTTGTTAATTGATGATGTTCACTAATTCCTGTTTTATTTTATGAATAAAGAATCAGTACTTTCACTCATTGTGACATAATACATTTACATAAACAAAGAATTAGAGAGATCGTTAACAGGAGATTCATAAATCTGCATTATTGACAAAATACAATGCAATTCAGATAATCTTTCAACCACAGATAATCAGGTGTTAAATTAAATGCACATTTTTTAAAGAATTCCATGAAGATTAAAAACAAAGAAAATACAATTAGAACATTTTCTTCTCTAACGTCAGTCAATGTATGATGTTTTGTTTACAGTAAATATGACAAATAATATCCACTGGACATTTGAGGAATATGTTCATTTGGTTGGTTTTATGCAAATATGTACAAGCTTTTAAATTTAGCATTACCTCTCTGTTGTGATTCAACAAAAAATACCTACAATAATCAAACTAAAAAAAACAAATACTACACCTTAGACTAAAGCTTTCAACACTTATATCTGCTTAATATACAACACAATCCTTTATAAAATACAAAACTAACTACATTGTAATTAAAAAAATATCTAAAAATCTTACTTTTCTTTATTTATATCATATTTAAATTCATGTTTCTTTTCAAATTTGAAAATGTTGAAAACTTAATTTTTTTTATATACAAGTCCATCGTCAGTAACCCACGGCTGATCATGCTCAGATACTCTCTATTCATCACTATGGGTCATTCATATGAAAATCTTCGCTTCATGTTAGTTCTGTATTTGATAGGTATTTAGTAGTTTCATGAACATAACATCACTTAAATTTTCACAATTTAACAGATTATGAAAGATACCATCTGACTAGTCAATTTTGTATTCATAGTCGATGAGCAACAGGTAATAACGACCTTTTTCTCTCATTTTTATATGCAAAGAATTTTTTTTTCTTTTTAAACGATTTGATTGGCAGCAATCAAGTCTGTCGGAACTAATAAAAATGTTTTATAATGACTTATGAATAATTCATGATTACAAAGACCTTGTTATCAGTTTACCCAGAAAGTGACAAGTGGAGTGTATCGGAGTGTGATAAATCGTGGTTTGCTGACTATGATTACAACCAAAACAGTCAAACATATTAACCTTTTCGTTTTCAACTACTTGGAGAAAATCATTGACCTGTCGCAAGTCAACAACAAACTTTATCTGATGAATAAAATTAAATATCACTAACATTCAAATAACTTTAAATGTAATAGTGAATTGTCTGACTATATGGCTTCTTCAAAAAATTACATAGAAGATAAAAATTTAAATCTAAGAATCCATATGTATAAAATAAATATACACTTTCATCAATATATATATACATCAATACATCTATAACTATACACAAGATATGAATTATCTACAAATATTAACATAGAGACATGTATTTCATTGAAAGGAATGAATTAAAAAATTAAATTCGTATTCACATATTTGAAGAACTCAAATACAATTTAAATAAATAAGAGTAATCCACATTTTGCCACTGATCTTTTGACAGAGCTTCAGCATTGATCTAACAAGAAAGATACATTTCATTATCAATATCTGAAATGATTTCAACAACACAAAATTAAATGTACATGATCTCAAAATCTAGGACAATTAAATGCATCAACATTAACACAAATAGATTGCTAAAAATGTGTAATAAAAGCTTTAAAAGACAGGTTTAATGTCAAATATATCTATATTAAATGAATCAACATATTATTTTGTTTTTATGTGTAGGATTCTAATGACTAGAAAAGAACGTTACTGTTGTATAACAATGAGAAACATTGGTGTGTTATCTTTTAAGAAAGTTGGTTTTATTTATTTCTCTTAACCATGTTATATAGTTAACCGTTTAACTTGATAAAAGGAGGTTACTTTTCAACTTTGTCATATTTTTTTAACTTGCTTTACCATGCTATATTTTAACATTCAGAAAGTTGTTTTATATTTATCCCCTCGGTTTCTCATATTACCATGTTATAGAGGGATAAATATGTATCTAACCTATTAACTTGGTAAATGGAGGTAACTATATGGCTTAACATGGTAAAGGGAGACAATTTATTTTACACTCACAAAACCAGAGAACACTGTATCTAATATATGATAGACATTTTAGACTCAATATGAAGAAGAAATTCTAATTGCAAAATCTTTGATGATAATCTTTGGCATTATTTCCACAATCAATTAATTTTAGAGTCACATGTCATTTTATATGTGTTTTTTGATTGGTTTAAAAAGTTGAGGTTATTTGTACATGTACTGAATTTGAAAATAGACGTCGTTCTCAAGGCGTCGCGTGCCGTTGTCATCAGGCGATTTTCTTTAAAATGAGGCACTTTTGGGGTTATTTAAATTTATTTCCGATTATTTGTCATATTTTGAAAAAATAAATATATTTTTCAATATCATAACAAAAAAAGTTTGAATTAATTTATAAGGATTGATCGAAATTATTTGTTCGGTTCATTCGAAATAACCTCAATCAGGTTGTACACACCCTTGTGTAACCTGCTACGCGGGTTACATGGTGTGTACAACCTGATTGACGCGGGTTACATGGTATGTACAACCTGATTGAGGTTATTTCTTCATAAACCGAACAAAAATTGCAATCAATCCTTAATTAAACCAGTGTTCTGAGGGTATGATTTTGGAGTACCCGTAATAACATATGTGTTATGGTACTTAATGCATATAACTAACAAATGTAAAGATTTCAATAAATAATGATAAAATGCACATATAAAAAAAATGTAAGCTGGACAATATCAAGACCATAATACCAGATTTACATGTCATATATTTATACAACTACATAATATTAATGTCATTAACTAACACTAACAACAAATGCATCTCTGATTTATAAATACATATTTTTTAAAAACAAGATGGGGTTTCTCAGTTAAATTTCATCAAAGGGCAAACATGTGAGATTTTATTTTCCTTATAAACTCTATTAATTACACTACATCTAAATAGTCCTCTAATTTAAGAATTTAAAAATATCACCATATTTAACATAATTTAGTATATTTCATGTAGAGTATTTCAACATTCTAGAATTTTTTTAATGGCGAAACATTTGAGGAAGAAAGTAATTAACTGTTTGGCCAATAACACAGTAGATATTAGATCTGGTAAAACAAATACATTTCAATCAGTGTAAATATATTTGAGAAAGAAAAACTCTCAAGAATGTTCAGAAAAAGTTTCATTTACATTGTATATGCCCTTTCTTTTTGATTGGAGTTGTACTTGACCAATGGCAGTGATTGGTTAATAAATAACGAGCGTAGTACATTATTGCGTTTCCTTGACGAAGCATCACGATTGAAAATAATGTAAAAATTATCAGCAGTTATATGATAAGGATTTTATCATGAATTGACATTATAAGGAAATTCTTACAAATTAGAGATAAACAAATTCTTGTAATATGCACCAGCACCAAAAGTTGGACATATTCTTGAAATTAAAATGGAGGTTAGGTTTATGGTGTTTTAACACCACTTTCAACAATATTTCAGTTATATCGTGGCAGGTACTTCAAACGGATGGTGTGAAACTTAAATAAAGAATGATATTTTGCTCTATTAGACATTGAACAAATAAATAAGAGGAATTTCAAGATATAAAAAAAATAATCTAAATGTGAAAGTATTTGGTCATTGAACACTATAACATGTTCTTAAGATTTTAAGTGTCGGAAAACTTCCACAAACCAATCCACTTATATACAACTATAAAATCTTATAAAACAATATTAATACAGCAGTCCCCATCTTATAAGGCCACTCCTTCTGCAGAGAAAAAGTGGCCTCTCTTGGGGAGGGGGGAGATAATTCAGTAGCATTTCCTATCTCGGTGCATGTTTAATCTAGCCAGATAAAAGAGGTGGTGTTTGTTGGGAGTAACATTAACAGACTCACACAAAATAATCAGTTATCACCTAACAGTTAATGATTCATAACATATTTTACAATGTCGCCTATATCAGACATTTCGTCCATGTCTTTTTCTCCATTTGATGGCGATGTTTCTTCCTCGAATGATGCAGGTCGCTCAGGTTCTGCCTCATCTTCATCATCTTGTGAAATGATAGGTTCAAGCTGTTGCACTCTTGGCTGTTTATCCAGGAGATTGTCAATCATGAAGGCTCTGTTACCTGCCATCATTTGAGGAGGGCCATACATCCCAGGATTCATTTGGTTATATTCTGGTGGGCCTTGGTTCATTCCATTCATTCCATAATTGTCAAATGGAGGTCTGACATAGGGACCTTGTTGTGGGTTCATTGGTCTGGGCATTGGCATTTGATATTGTGGGTTAGAGGTCATCTGATGAGGAGGTTGTGTTATCCCAGGGTAGTTAGCACTAGAAGAGACAGCAGTTTTTGATTCTGCCTGTAATTTTTGTTGTTTTGTTTGTCTTGGTTTCCTTGGTTTCTTGGTTTTTGTTTGCTCTGGTCCTGACTGAGGTGGACCTCCTTCTGCCATTTTTGATTTATTTTGTACTTCTGGTCTGTTGTCCTCTGGTTCATAACTCTGTGGCATCCTCAATCCCATTTCTGGCCTAGGACCATATGAATTTGGCATCCTTTGAAGCTGTGAATATGGAATAGACCCTGGTCCATACATAGGTCTTTGAAAATTTGGTTGCATTGGACCCATTGGCTCTGGCCTCATTCCAGGCATAAAATTTCTGGGTCCAGATCCCATTTGGTTAAAGTTTTGTGGACCTTGCATGTTAGGTATATTTGACATGTCCATAGGGCCTTGCTGAAACTGCATTCTTGGTTGACCCATTTGTGACATCATTTCATTAAACTGTCCTCGAAACATTCCTTGGTGGTATGGATGTGGACCTCTAACCATTGAACTTTCTTGTTGACTGGAGACTGGTCCTCGACTAATCTGTCCTTCTGATTGATTCTGGGGTGGTGGAGATTGCAAATTTGGTACTCTTTGTTGGGTAAATTGAGATTCTGATAATACTTCCTTACCCAATTTTTCATTGGACGTCATCTTCTCACCTTTATTTTCAAGTGACTGTTTGGTTTCGTCTTTCTGTGATAAAAGTTCTGCAACAGTTTCACCATCTGGCTTTTTGCTGAGATCTGATTTCTTGTCTGAATTTTCTGGTTCACTGGTGACAGAAGATTGTTTATCTTCTTCATTTATCTTTTTCTTGTCATCTTTTTCATTACTATCATCTTTGTTCTCTTTGGCCTCTTTCTGAGTTGTTTCCTTGGAAACATCATCTGAAGCCTCATTATCAACAGAAGCCATCTTGTTATCACTTTCACACAAGTTTGATTTTATATCAGTTTTCTTGTCTTCTTGTTTTAATGAAATGGCCTTATCTTGTTTTGAAACGGGTTCATTTTCTGTCTGATGCTTCTGTAAGGTTGACAAGTCTTTTATAACTGATGAATCTTTTTGATTTTCACCTTGTACTTTAGCTTCAATATTTTCTTTTTTCACAGCTATCACATTTTTTTCTTGATCAGAATGGATTTGATCTTTGGCCGCAGAAGGAATACTCGGAGGACTTGACATCGGAGGACTTGACATTGGAGGACTAGTGACTTGAAGACCAGACATCTGTGGATGAGAATGCGTCATTTGAGACACTGGATGAGGAGGTCTATTTGTAAATTCCTGTTGGTTTGGATGTGGACCTTGAATCACTTGACCAGGTGTTGGGAAACCAGGTCTGAATGGACCGTCTTGACCTCTCATCATTGGTCTTTCAGATTGTCCTTGAACAGGTCCTCTGAACATATTTCTCTCTGACTGTCCAGGATATGGACCTCTCATCATATGTCTTGGTGAATAACTGGGATATGGAGCTTGCATCATTGGTCTTTCTGAATGTCCAGTATGTGAACTTGCTGGATCTGGGCTTCTAATACTGCTACCTTGTTGACCTGGAAGTTGACCTTTCATTGTTCCATCTTGGTTAGGATGTGGTCCCCTTGGAATATCTTGAGGGCTTGGGTTAGGATAAGGCCCTCTCATCATTTGACCTCCTTGCTGACCTGGATGTGGGCCTCTCATCATTTGGCCCTGTTTATAGTTTGAATATTGACCTTGCATCATCATCATTTGTTGTTGGTTTTGATAGGGACCATGCATCAGTTGTGGCTGATTTGGAAAAGGTCCACGCATCATTTGACCATCTTGCTGATGGGGAAATGGACCACCTGGTGGTCCAGACATTTCTGGTCTTTGTCCTTTTTGCATTTGACTTCCATCTTGTTGGCCAGGTGGTGGACCTCTAATCACTGGTTGACCTTGAACTGACCTTCCAAACATTTGATCTTGACTTTGTGGTATAGGTCCACCAGAGGAATATTGTGGCCTTTGCTGCATTGTTGAAAATGGAGGTGATGAAACTGGGCCTTGACTCGATGACATTTGTGTCATAGGTTGTCCTGAACTTGACACAGGAAAGTTGCCATGCATTGCCTGAGGTGGATACTGTTGTGATGGAGGATAAGGCTGTGAATGAGGTTGACCAGGTCTCATGACATGGCCAGCTTGTGAGTGGTAAGACTGGTGAGGTGGTGATGACATATATTGTCTATGTGGTGGTGATCCATATGGAGGTGATCCATACGGTGGTGATCTCCCTTGGAATTGTTGCGAACCATATTGAGGTGGAAAGTTCCCTTCTGGTATATTTTGACCCATAGAATACTGAGGGCACGGTCTTATGACTCCAGTACTATTTTGTAACATACTCAAATTCTGGGCAGCATTTTCTGACTGAGATTGTGATGTCAAACGTTGCCCACAATTCTCCCTACTGTTTACAGAATCTTGTGATGACAGATCCACATCTCTAACACCTTCTTCCGATTTAGATTCACTATCAATGTCTTGAGGTTTGTTAGAATCGTCATCTTTTAAAACTAACGGTATTTTCTCATTAACTTCTTTTACAGGAGATTCTCTGCCATCTGAAGGCTCAGTATCAGATTCTTTCTCATCCTTTTCATCCTTTTTCTTTTGTTTATTTGGTTTTGTTTGTTGTTTCTCATCCTCTTCAGTTGTGTCTCCTTCCTTGTTGTCCTCCTTTTTATCATAATAATCATCAGTATCAGTAGAATCATCTCTAATAACATTTTTCTTCTTTGACTTCTTGTCCTCTTCACTTTCACTTTTGTCCTCAGATACTTCTGTAGCCTCTGAATCTGTACCAGCGATTGCTTTATAGTTAATTTTTTTGGCAGCACTTCTCCTGGTATGTCTTGATGGTTCAGAATCAGATTTTTCAGACTCGCTACTAGATTCAGAATACCTGCGTTTTGATAATTTTCTCTTTGCTGCCTTTTTAATTTTACTCATGTCTACACTGCTATCATCACTTTCAGATTTAGATTCACTTTCGTCTCCATTACCACTGGATTTTCCACTGCTTTCACTCCCTTCTTCTGAATCAACTATTCGTCTTCTTTTTGCACTATGTTCGTCTTTCTTTTTATCTTTTTTCTTTCTTCCTAGTACCTTTTTGTCTATCTCTCTCCTATTTTTCTTCTTTTTAGTTGGTCCACTATCTTCAGAACATAAATCTTCTGTATCTACAGATTCTTCAGTTTCCTCTTCCAATTCCTCCTCCTCCTCATCACTCCAAACATCCTTATATTTTCGTCGTTGCCGTGTGGAGGCTCTTGTTGCTCTGGCAGACTTTCTTCTTGGTGCAAAGTCACTGTCTTCATCTTCATCAACAACTGCAAAAGTTAAATTATATAAATGTATGAAAGTTTACATATAATGATTATCCTATTATTTATAGGGGCCGTCATGGCCGTGATCGTATGGTAGTTGGATTTACAACTACCTATGCAATCAGTGCCTATCACCACTGATGTTGTGAGTTCGAATTTCGATCAGTTCGAGGTGTACAACATTATGTGGTAGCTGAAATATTGTTGAAAGTAGCGTTAAACACCATCAAACAAACAAACAAACATAAATGTATAAAAGTTTACAGATAATGATTATCTTAAAATTAACTTTGTATAATCCTATATTTATATCAGTTGTGTAATGGTTAGTGTGGTAGCCTCAAGTGCAGTAGATACTCGGTTCGAGACTGTTGAGTTATACTATAAAATTGGGATATGTTGCTTTTCCGCTAAGCACTCAGCTTTAAGGATTATGGGCAAAGACGACTTGGCTCAGGATAATATGACACTCACACACACACAGAGTGGAGTGACATGTCCACCCACAGACTGTTGTTTCAGTGAATCAGGATAATATGACTGAGTGGAGTGACATGTCCACCCACAGACTGTTGTTTCAGTGAATCAGGATAATATGACTGAATGGAGTGACATGTCCACCCACAGACTGTTGTTTCAGTGAATCAGGATAATATGACTGAGTGGAGTGACATGTCCACCCACAGACTGTTGTTTAGTGGAGTGACATGTCCACCCACAGACTGTTGTTTCAGTGAATCAGGATAATATGACTGAGTGGAGTGACATGTCTACCCACAGACTGTTCTTTCAGTGAATCAGGATAATATGACTGAGTGGAGTGACATGTCCACCCAGACTGTTCTTTCAGTGAATCAGGATAATATGACTGAGTGGAGTGACATGTCCACCCACAGATTGTTGTTTCAGTGAATCAGGATAATATGACTGAGTGGAGTGACATGTCCACCCACAGACTGTTGTTTCAGTGAATCAGGATAATATGACTGAGTGGAGTGACATGTCCACTCACAGACTGTTGTTTCAGTGAATCAGGATAATATGACTGAGTGGAGTGACATGTTCACCCACAGACTTGTTTCAGTGGATCAGGATAATATGACTTGAGTGGAGTGACATGTCCACCCACAGACTGTTGTTTAGTGGAGTGGCATGTCCACCCACAGACTGTTGTTTCAGTGAATCAGGATAATATGCCTGGGTGGAGTGACATGTCCACCCACAGACTGTTCTTTCAGTGAGCTAGCATCAACATCATCTCACTGAAATGTAACTTGTTTTCGCCATGATATAGCTGAAGAATTGCTCACTTGATGTTAATCAATTATCACTCACTCAATATTTTGTCAGTTTTGAAATCAACTTTAATTATTCTTGTTTTCACTTTTCATTAATAATAATTTGCACCTTGTATTTTCAACTACATTGTTAGAGCATAAAAAAAAAGGTATTTTTTGATAACTTTGGAAAATATTCTGTATGTTTTGACTATTTTAAATGTGTTTTTTAAACATTGTTATTCATTTGCCTGAGTAATTTCAAGCTAAATTTGAGCAATTGTGATGTTTCATGCTTTAACTTGAATATAAATTTATATTATTTATTAATCAAACTTTACTGTTAACTTTAAAAAACAGTTGTCATATTCAACAAAATTACCAAAATGATGACAGTACCAAATTTCAATGGGGATGGTAGTTGGATTTATATCTACCTGTGCAATCAGTGCCTATCACCACTAAAGTTGTGAGTTCGAACCTTGTTCATGGCAAAGTGTACTCGATACAATATTATGTGATCAAGTTTGTCAGTGACTTGGAACAGGTCGGTGGATTTTTCCAGGTACTCTGGTTTCCTCCAACAATAAAACTAACTGCCACGATATAACTGAATATTGTTGAAAGTGGCATTAAACAGCATAAACCTAAACCAAATTTGAATATCAATAAAAAAACAAAGGAATATAAATAAAAGTGTAGTTTTGAAATATTTACCAAAATCTCTGTATCTCCTGCAAGTTTTATTACGTCTAGCACTACGTCTGGTTCCTTTAGGCCTCCATCTTTCTCCATCAGCACTATAATCACTGATATCTTCATCTTCTTCTTCCTCCTCTGGGGGCTCAGATATGGTGTCACTGTAACAAACAATAGATAAGACTTAAGGGGTGGGGTTCAGATATGGTGTCACTGTAACAAACAATAGATAAGACTTAAGGGGTGGGGTTCAGATATGGTGTCACTGTAACAAATAATAGATAAGACTTAAGGGGTGGGGCTCAGATATGGTGTCACTGTAACAAACTAGAACTGTGAGTGATCACACTGAGTGATACCCCCCGCTTGCAATACTATGATGTTCAAACTTTGGAAATTTAGACAGCAACGGTATTCCTTCATGCACATCTGCAGGTTGTGTACTACAACTGTGTAAAGTTTCATAAAATTTCAATAAGCAGTTTAGTAGGAGTTGCACTTACAAGGTACATGCCCCCCCCCCTTTTCGTGAAAGTATAAGTTGAATTATCTCCCCTTTTAAATTTTAGACAGCAACCATATTCCTTCATGCACATCTGCAGGTAGTGTATTACAACTTTGTAAAGTTTCACAAAACTCCAATAAGCCGTTTAGGAGGAGTTGCACTTACAAGGTACACGACCCCCCTTTTCGTGAAAGTATAAGTTGAATTATCTCCCCTTCTAAATTTTAGACAGCAGCGGTATTCCTTCATGCACATCTGCAGGTTGTGTACTACAACTGTGTAAAGTTTCATAAATATTCAATAAGCAGTTTAGTAGGAGTTGCGCTTACAAGGTACATGCCCCCCCTTTTCGTGAAAGTGTAAGTTGAATTATCTCCCCTTTTAAATTTTGGACAGCAACCATATTCCTTCATGCACATCTGCAGGTAGTGTACTACAACTGTATAAAGTTTCACAAAACTCCAATAAGCCGTTTAGGAGGAGTTGTGCTTACAAGGTACACGACCCCCCCTTTTCGTGAAAGTATAAGTTGAATTATCTCCTCTTCTAAATTTTAGACAGCAATGGTATTCCTTCATGCACATCTGCAGGTTGTGTACTACAACTGTGTAAAGTTTCATAAAAATTCAATAAGTAGTTTAGTAGGAGTTGCGCTTACAAGGTACATGCCCCCCCCCCCCCTTTCATGAAAGTATAAGTTGAATCATCTCCCCTTTTAAATTTTGGACAGCAACCATATTCCTTCATGCACATCTGCAGGTAGTGTACTACAAATGTGTAAAGTTTCATAAAAATCCAATAAGTGGTTTAGGGGGAGTTGCGCTTACAAGGTACATGGACGGACGGACGGACAGGGTGATTCCTATATACCCCCCAAATTTTGTTTGTGGGGGGGGTATAATAATAGATAAGACTTAAGGGGTGGGGTTCAGATATGGTGTCACTGTAACAAACAATAGATAAGACTTAAGGGGTGGGGCTCAGATATGGTGTCACTGTAACAAATAATAGATAAGACTTAAGGGAGGTTAGGGTTATGGGGTTAAACACCACTTTCAACAATATTTCAGCTATATAGTGGCTGTCAGTTTTATTGGTGCAGGAAACCAGAGTACCCGGAGAAAACCACCGACCTGTCACAAGTCACTGACAAACTTTATCACATAATGTTGTATCAAGTCACTGACAAACTTTATCACATAATGTTGTATCAAGTCACTGAAAAACTTTTATCACATAATGTGGTATCAAGTCACTGAAAAACTTTTATCACATAATGTTGTATCAAGTCACTGACAAACTTTATCACATAATGTTGTATGAAGTCACTGACAAACTTTATCACATAATGTTGTATCGAGTACGCCTCGCCTTAGTGAGATTCTAACTCACAATGTTAGTGGTGATAGGCACTGATTGCATAGGATTAGGTAGTTATAAATCCAACTACCATACGATCATGACCATGACAGTCCCCTCTATAAGACTTAGAAATAAGGCAGAAATGTACTTTTTGTGATAATAATCTCATCATTTACTAAATTACTTCTATTGACAAGCAGTATATAGACAATCTACAAATACTCCAACTGAAACATTACACAACTTACTCAGAACATTTATATTCATCCCCACTATCTTCATCAGCTGGGTCATCACTGTCTAGATTAGTAAGGCGACGTCCCTTTTTCTTTTTACCACCTCCTACAGGGGATGGTTTACCTTCATCTTCACTGACATACTCCCGGCCCTCAGCCATATAAATATTTGCCATGTCTTTCCCTCTTGATCTACCTGAAATGTCATTAACGTTGGCAAGATTAATATACAGTCATACTTTGTAGAAGACAAAGGGACAGAGAAGTCTGCATTCTAAGGTAAATCAAGCTAACAAAAAAATGAAATTTTTGGCCACCTCTATAAAGCAATAATATGTCACATAAATTTTAAATTCCCTTCACAGTGCATTTCATATTAATTAACTGTTGAACAGGCAGCCACCTATCTTATGTGACCCTATTTCAATGGCCTCATAGCAGGTCACATGGTTTGATTGTAATATGAACAGATTATTTCTACTTCTATGTTCAAATACCTGCATCAGTGGTGTAATGGTTAGCATGCTCGCCTCGAGTGTGGTATATCGTGGATTAGAGTCTCGCTCGAGACAAACCAAAGACTATAAAATTAGTATTTGTTGCATCTCCAATAAGCATTACGGAGAAAGAGCAAAGACTGATTGGCAAATCAGGATAACGTGTCAGAATGGGACTGTTGTTTCAGTGAGCTAGCACTATAAAAATCCAACTAAGCGTGTTGATCTACTACAAAGTGGACATCATCATCATCTCATTGAAAATTAACTTGTTCTCACCATGATATAGCTGAAAAATTGCTGAGTTGGCATTAAACAACAATCATTCACTCTATGTTCAAGCTTGACATTGATGATACAGGAAAAGCAAGTCAGATATAGACATCTGGGAAATTTTGTATTATACATTTGTATCATTTTAATTGACTTTTTTATTCTTAAAAAAACATTTTGTCCTAATCATGCTAATACATAAATATCTTTTTTAAAACTAATTTGTTTACAACATATTTTCTATACATTTAAAAATCTTGAGAATATTTGAGAATACCATAAAATTGGTTATGACTTCAATGTAAGTGTATAAAACTTGGCCTCTTCCTTACCGTTACCTGGGTTATAAGGCTGAGGATTCTCTAAATCTTCCTTATCGTTGCCTGGGTTATAAGGCTGAGGATTCTCTAAATCTTCCTTACCTTTTGCCTGGGTTATAAGGCTGAGGATTCTCTAAATCTTCCTTACCTTTTGCCTGGGTTATAAGGCTGAGGATTTTCTAAATCTTCCTCACCTTTGTCTGGGTTATAAGGCTAAGGATTTTCTAAATCTTCCTTACCTTTGCCTGGGTTATAAGGCTAAGGATTTTCTAAATCTTCCTTACCTTTGCCTGGGTTATAAGGCTAAGGATTCTCTAAATCTTCCTTACCTTTTGCCTGGGTTATAAGGCTGAGGATTCTCTAAATCTTCCTCACCTTTGTCTGGGTTATAAGGCTAAGGATTCTCTAAATCTTCCTTACCTTTGCCTGGGTTATAAGACTGAGGATTCTCTAAATCTTCCTTACCTTTGCCTGGGTTATAAGGCTGAGGATTCTCTAAATCTTCCTTACCTTTGCCTGGGTTATAAGGCTGAGGATTCTCTAAATCTTCCTTACCTTTGCCTGGGTTATAAGGCTGAGGATTCCCTAAATCTTCCTTACCTTTGCCTGGGTAATAAGGCTGAGGATTCTCTAAACCTTCCTTACCTTTGCCTGGGTTATAAGGCTGAGGATTCTCTAAATCTTCCTTGATAGCAGTATTAATCATGTCATCAAATTCATCAAATTTATAACTAATAACATTTCTTGACCGACAGGATCTTTTGACAAAACCTTTCTTAGATTTAGGTTTATAATATTCTTCTTCATAATCTTCTCCACTACACTGGTCATAATCAGCTGGGTTAACATTCTCTTTGTGTTCCTAAGGTAGTACAACATGAATTATTTTTTGTGTGTGAGAGAAAATGTCTATGTGAAATTTCTAATATATATATAGTTAATTAAGTATTATTGTATTTTATATGTATCATATACATTGCAAAATTAATAAATCAGGCATACAGTTCATTTAAAACCAATCAAATCCAATAATGATCATTTTAACATGGTCACTACAGGTACACATGTATGTAGTACAATCTTGTTATCTTGAATTCAGGTAAGTTGTTTTCTTCCATCACTTGAAGTAAGAATATGGTCCATTCATAGAAATATTGTAACGAATAGGATGTAAGGCATAGGAGATAATATTGTTTGTTTGTTACTCTGGCACATTTTCACTTTGTTCTTGTTGTTGTTGATACTGTGCCGTATTCCGGTGCCTTGAGTAACTGTCGTGACTGTGATATGCTTGAATGAACAATATTCTTGTTTCAGGTATCGTGATCGCAAATATTTATTGTATGTATATTGTTGTTATTTTATATGGGAAATATGTAGTTAGGACAGAGTTTGTTCTCATTGATTGACCAAAACTTCCCAACTTTTATTTATCCTTAAATTTTTCTTACCTATTTCATTCATTCACGCTAGGTTTATATATTGTATTTGGGCTTGTTTATCATAAGGGTAAGCTTTATTAAGCCTGTTTTCCCTTTTGTCTTGACATGACAAACTACGTTTATACTTTCCGCCATTATATCCTCTGTGTAATTTATAGTGTGCATGTGTGTTCGCTCACACTTTATGTGGCCCTGTTTGCAGCCCTGTTAACGGTTACAATTACCGTGGGAACTTCCGTAAAAACTTACCAATCAACGACGATGATTCACTAACAACCAAAAGTGTGGAGTCTGCATTTATATAAAAGGGCATCGTCTGCACTCCACAGGAGCGACCCCCAAGTGACTATCATAGAGTCAGTAGAGACCACCAGAGACTCATTTAGACCAAGCAACTACCATAGACTCAGAACGACCATTTTAGACCAAAAGAGACATGGTTAAATCCGTAACCAGGATATCTGTACATTACCAGTATGTTTTCACTTTATTTACACATACCTGACCTAGATGTTTTACTACGACTTTACGACGACTGACAATTCCATAAAGGGGACCTCATATTCATTACTATCACTCTCGGGGAAGTTATATTATTGTTGTACTTGAATACATATAATAAATTGCTTTGTTTAAGAACCTATATAATTTTTGTCATAATAAACATTTATCCTTTGGATAAAACCAGTGCCTTAGACCAACCATGCTACCAATGGTGTAAACTGCTACCAACAGTTAGATTGAGTTTGATAACCAAAACTCACACACCGTCCACTGAGCCCCCTAGGTTCAACAATATTAACTCAATCTGCCCAGATAACTCAAATACTCTAGTAGGTCCCTTATAGTTGGTGAGTGAGTGGTAGTTATTGAACGTTAAGTCAGCAATTTTTCATCTACAGCATGGCAAAAACATTTTGATGAAATGATGATGATGTCTGCTTTGAACTAGACCAACACACTTATTGTAGGATTTTTACAGTGTTAGCTATGCACTTATGCACTCAGTGTCTATCACAACTAAAATTAGAAGTTGGATATACAACATGGCAAGGTCAAGGTGTGCTTGGTACAATGTATCATAAAGTTTGTCAGTGGCTTGGAGCAGGTTGGTGGCTTTTTTCAGTACAACACTTTCTTTCACCGTTGATGCAGACCACCATGATAGAATTAAAATACTGTTGAAAGTGGTTTTAGAAACCCAAAACACTAACCCAACAATGCTAATCTTGTTCATCATTTGACCAATCTCTATCAGTTATTACAAAAGAATACAAGATACTTATTGAATTATACTTACATCTTTTAATATATTATCTAGGCTAATTCCAACAAATGCTAATCTTTCTTTTCTGGAAAAAAAGTTACAGTATGAAAATATGAGTGAATTGCAAACACGGTACAATGACATTGAAAGAGAGCTAACAACAAATGAAAGACTTTTAATCATTCAATAACGTCACAGAACAATTACTGTATATACCAGAATGGAACACATACATAATACGTAGAACAGCAATAAAATTGTTGTACCTTTCCTTTAATCTATGTCTAAATTGTAAAATTGGTTGGTCTCTCATCTTCATTAAAATACATATCTTTTCATTCTAATACATTGTAAAATTGGTTGGTCTCTCATCTTCATTAAAATACATATCTTTTCATTCTAATACATTGTAAAATTGGTTGGTCTCTCATCTTCATTAAAATACATATCTTTTCATTCTAATACATTGTAAAATTGGTTGGTCTCTCATGTTCATTAAAATCCATATCTTTTCATTCTAATACATATATGTTTACAATTGAAGGAAAAAAAACAAGATATGATTATAATCTAACGACTATGAAGTCTCCCAAACCGGCCACTGTCAACCGGTTTAAAAAATAAATTAAAAGCTACCTTTGAAATCAAACAATGTTGATTTTTTGCGGTATTGTGGTGGCCATTTTGAAAATGGAGACCGGTAGAAATTTTTCAATGTCGGGAATCAATTCAGGACATTGAAATCGAACAATATTGAATTTGTGCAGTATTGTGGTGGCCATTTTGAAAATGGCGACCGGTAGAAAATTTTCAATGTTGGGAATCAATTCGGGACATCATTATCTAACCACATATCAAATTTTGATGATATCGGGCAATGTTGAATTTTTACCGCCCATATACCATGTTTTGGCAGCCATTTTGAAAATGGTAGACATCTCGAAAAATTTTGAAAACGCAGAATTGCTCCTCTAATGGCGACCTATAACTATGTCAAATTTTATGTCTCTATCATTATCAACATTAATGTACAAAATTTCAACTTTCCCATAGGATTCTATAGTAACCCCCACCCCCTTTGAACCCCTCAAAATATGACTTTGACCCCCTTTACCACAAAGCTGAAAACTTTAGGATCAACTAGAAACATATATCTATAACTCCACCAAGTTTCATGAAATTCTGTCCAGTAGTTCCTGAGATCTGCCGTGGACAAGTTCATGGTCCGCGGAAAGAAAGGAGAAAGAGAATAATAATAAGAAACGGAGCAAAAACAATAAGTTTCCCAAACTTTGTTTGGGAGACTTAATAATAATAATAAAAAAAAAAATAAACATTTCTGCAAAATGATTTTGATAGATAAAACATTTAGTGATGATAAAAGCAATAAACATGTTGCTTAAAATTATGTGGACTCTTCTCTTTTCTTCCTCTCCAAACTAATTAACAATAACTATTTCTATTCCTCACACACAATGTCATAAAAATCAATATCAGAATCCTTTCACCTAATTAAACAAATATATTTAGTCTTTTAAAATAAATTTACAACACAAACCTTTTAATCAACCGGTCTTTCTTTTTCATTATGATGTCTAAATCTTTTAAACTTGACTGTAACCTTTCTAACAGACCTTTCTATAATAATACATTAATATACATGTAGATTACATTAATTTATTATGGTAATAGTAAAACGGCCCATTAAATGAATGCCCAACTTATCATCAATAAACTACGAAATAAATCGCATACATGTACAGTTAAACTGAATCCTGTATAAACCAAACTTTAAATAAAGATCTAATGAAGGAATTTGTTTTATATTAATTTAACCTGTATAAAATGAACACCTGTACATGTCTATTCCAAACAGAAAAGTTGATCCAAACGAGGTTCGGTACGGTCAACTTGGTACAATTATACCTACGTATTCACACCAAATCCCATTAAACACCTCCTGCTACACATACACATATATGGGCCTAAAGACAAATGTTGCTATTAATTCAAAATAACTTTAACATACATGTTCACATGGTGGACAGAACCAATCTCCATCTGGTACTATCATTAGAGGTGGACGTAAACATGCTGTATGGTATCCATCATCACATTTATCACATAGGAGTAACTGAAAATAGAAAAATGAACCAGTCATTGTATGGTACCCATCATCACACTTATCACATAGAAGTAACTGAAAATAGAAAAATGAACCAGTCATTGTATGGTACCCATCATCACACTTATCACATAGGAGTAACTGAAAATAAAAAAATGAACCAGTCATGGTATGGTACCCATCATTATGTACATAGGAGAAACTGAAAATAGAAAAATGAACCAGTTATTGTATGGTACCCATCATTATATACATAGGAGAAACTGAAAATAGACAAATGAACCAGTTGTTGTCCGCCACACTATAATTGAAATATTGTTGAAAGTGGCATTAAACACCATAATACCAAACTACTGTTAGGTACCCAGGAGAAATTGAAAACAGAAAAATGAACCAGTCATTGTATGGTACCCATCATCACATAGAAGTATATATAACCTAAAATAGAAAAATGAACCAGTCATTGTATGGTACCCATCATCACATAGAAGTATATATAACCTATAATAGAAAAATGAACCAGTCATTGTATGGTTGGTACCCATCATCACATAGAAGTATATATAACCTAAAACAGAAAAATGAACCAGTCATTGTATGGTACCCATCATCACATAGAAGTATATATAACCTAAAATAGAAAAATGAACCAGTCATTGTATGGTACCCATCATCACATAGAAGTATATATAACCTAAAATAGAAAAATGAACCAGTCATTGTATGGTACCCATCATCACATAGAAGTATATATAACCTAAAATAGAAAAATGAACCAGTCATTGTATGGTACCCATCATCACATAGAAGTATATATAACCTAAAACAGAAAAATGAACCAGTCATTGTATGGTACCCATCATCACATAGAAGTATATATAACCTAAAATAGAAAAATGAACCAGTCATTGTATGGTACCCATCATCACATAGAAGTATATATAACCTAAAACAGAAAAATGAACCAGTCATTGTATGGTACCCATCATCACATAGAAGTATATATAACCTAAAATAGAAAAATGAACCAGTCATTGTATGGTACCCATCATCACATAGAAGTATATATAACCTAAAATAGAAAAATGAACCAGTCATTGTATGGTACCCATCATCACATAGAAGTATATATAACCTAAAACAGAAAAATGAACCAGTCATTGTATGGTACCCATCATCACATAGAAGTATATATAACCTATAATAGAAAAATGAACCAGTCATTGTATGGTACCCATCATCACATAGAAGTATATATAACCTAAAACAGAAAAATGAACCAGTCATTGTATGGTACCCATCATCACATAGAAGTATATATAACCTAAAATAGAAAAATGAACCAGTCATTGTATGGTACCCATCATCACATAGAAGTATATATAACCTAAAATAGAAAAATGAACCAGTCATTGTATGGTACCCATCATCACATAGAAGTATATATAACCTAAAATAGAAAAATGAACCAGTCATTGTATGGTACCCATCATCACATAGAAGTATATATAACCTAAAATAGAAAAATGAACCAGTCATTGTATGGTACCCATCATCACATAGAAGTATATATAACCTAAAATAGAAAAATGAACCAGTCATTGTATGGTACCCATCATCACATAGAAGTATATATAACCTAAAACAGAAAAATGAACCAGTCATTGTATGGTACCCATCATCACATAGAAGTATATATAACCTAAAATAGAAAAATGAACCAGTCATTGTATGGTACCCATCATCACATAGAAGTATATATAACCTAAAATAGAAATAACCATCAATTCATGGTAAATTAATTTTTTTTAAACATGTGTCACAGAACTTTATAAAAGCTTTAATAAAATGTGTGTCACAGAACTTTATAAAAGCTTTAATAAAATGTGTGTCACAGAACTTTATAAAAGCTTTAATAAAATGTGTGTCACAGAACTTTATAAAAGCTTTAATAAAATGTGTGTCACAGAACTTTATAAAAGCTTTAATAAAATGTGTGTCACAGAACTTTATAAAAGCTTTAATAAAATGTGTGTCACAGAACTTTATAAAAGCTTTAATAAAATGTGTGTCACAGAACTTTATAAAAGCTTTAATAAAATGTGTGTCACAGAACTTTATAAAAGCTTTAATAAAATGTGTGTCACAGAACTTTATAAAAGCTTTAATAAAATGTGTGTCACAGAACTTTATAAAAGCTTTAATAAAATGTGTGTCACAGAACTTTATAAAAGCTTTAATAAAATGTGTGTCACAGAACTTTATAAAAGCTTTAATAAAATGTGTGTCACAGAACTTTATAAAAGCTTTAATAAAATGTGTGTCACAGAACTTTATAAAAGCTTTAATAAAATGTGTGTCACAGAACTTTATAAAAGCTTTAATAAAATGTGTGTCACAGAACTTTATAAAAGCTTTAATAAAATGTGTGTCACAGAACTTTATAAAAGCTTTAATAAAATGTGTTAAGGGGTTAGGGATTTGGTGGGTTTGATTCTCTTGCCTTATTTTTTCTTCTTAAAAAAGTGTTGCCAATAAAATTTGTTGGCACTAGGCCTGCAAGGCCAACATAATTTAAAGGCAAGCTTTTAATTTGTATTACAGTTCAGAAGGATTTTCTTTCAAACTTCAATTATAATTATATTCTAATCTTGTCTTTTGACAGTAATAGTTGACAATATCAGAAACCAGATCAAGATGACCTATGTTATTTCTAATTTTGTCTTTTGACAGTAATAGTTGACAATATCAGAAACCAGATCAAGATGACCTATGTTATACTGAACAGCTTGTATTTACTTACCCATTCAGGTCTATCTGTCTGGTGACAATGTAAACATGGGGTATCATTTGGTATCTCCACTGTTTGCTCTTGTACATCTGCAAAACAAAACTGACTTATAAGGATATATGTAAAACATAATACAGTAGTTCCCCTCTAAGCCAACCCTTCTCCAATGAAATAAGTGTTATAAGAGGGGTCACCTCTCTAGAGGGTGACAATTTAGTGGTATTTCACTATCTAAGTACATCTGAAATCTGGCCTCATAAGAGGGGTGGTCTTTGGTGGGAGTGGCCTTATAAGAGAGGGACTAATGTACATTTTAAAACAGGACTATGACAGGTACAAATGTAGTTGACAAGAATAGTTTAATTTGTGGACTTCTAACAAACATGATTACATTTTTATGAGCTATGAGCGTTTAATGCTACTTTTAACAATATTGCAGTTCAGTTTTACATGTTTTAAATATACCTTGTATAGCTGCCTGTCTCTGTGCATTCCTTCCTTTTGGTGTTGGGTTATATTCATCATCAGAGTCATCTAAGTCTGTCTCTATAGAGAACTCACTGTGATCTCCATCATCCTCCCCTTCTTCCTCCTCACTAAAACTTGATGGTGGAGGGGTCGGTTCTTTTTTCTTTGCCTTTAAGATCTTCACCCTAGAGCTCCTCCGACGTCCTCCATTATCTTCCTCATTGATAACTTCCTCAGTCAATTTTTTAGATGACTTGAGAGGAGTTTCTTCATCATCACTTTGTGCAGACTTAACCTTTGTGCTATCCTCCATCTTGCCCTTGGCCTTTTTAGATTTAGAGAGGGTTTCTGCTTCTTCCTCGTCACTGTCAAACTTCTTTTTCTGAAGTAAATAATAAAAATTGCAACATCAATTACATATTAAAGTAAAATAAAGATACACTGAAACCAGTCTAAATCTAACTCTGTATAAACCAGTCTAAATCTAACCCTGTATAAACCAGAATCCTGTATAAACCTAACTCTAATTAAACTTCCAATGTAGGAAATACTTAACAGCAATTCCTTGTACATGATTCATACTGTGATAAAAGTACATGTTTGGGGGAAATCATGGATTCAGCCTGCAGAGATCTTTGTTTATATTTTATTTGATTCTCAAAATATCTTAATCTAGGATGATGCTTTATCTAAATCTTTCAGGATTAAAATTTATACTGCATCTGTTCCTTAACCTTTTTAATTAGTGAGGGCTATACAATTATATAAGCTATTTAAATTTTTATGTGTAAAATCGTCCAATCTTTCAGAGGTAAAGAAAAAACTAGGTATTTAACACAATTAATTATAGCATCATCAATATTAATGAATAGTTTCTGTATAAAAATAACCATCGGTCATTGAATAATCAACAATAAATTCAACATTGAAACAAACCTTTACTGGCCGAGAGCTTTTCCTGGTTGGAGTTGGCTTGGAGTTCTTCCCCTTTTTTCCTTTAGGGGTACATTTAGGGGTTCTATTTGGCGTCTTTTCGCCAGAAGATTTTGGTGTTCCTTTTATCTGACTGAGTGGAATGTCATCACTATCATCAGTGTCATCAGAAGAAGATTTCACTATTACTGGAGATTTTTTGGTCAGAATTTTTCTCGCTTGTTTGGATTTCTTTGACTCTGGTTCAACTGTAGGAGAATCTTCAGTTGAATTGTCTTCAAATAATAAAGGTCTTTTCTTACCTTTATCTTTTGATCTATTTTTACTGGGTGTTTTATTATTTTCCTTTTCCATGTTGCCATTTAAGTTTGTTTGTTTATCACTATCTTTTTCAGAATGCTGGTTATTTTCTATTTTCTGTGTCTCTTTCTCACATTTCCCTTCTTTTAATTGTGAATCTTGTGACTGAGTTCGTGCAGTTCTTGCTCTACTACTCCTTCTCACATTATTTTCAGATTTATTATCGTCAATTTCTTTAACGACAACTGAATTATTTTTCAGATTACCCTGATTATCCCCCTTTGTATTTGTCTCCCCTTCATTATCACAACCACATTTTACGTCTTCCTCCGTTAAATCAGAAGATCGTAACTTTTCATCGTTTGTATCACATTTAGCACCATTTAAATTTGAGGTAGCCGATTTATTATCACTATTTGTTATGATTTCCTCACGATTTTTTGTGTCGTTGGTGTCGGAAACATTTTCACTTTTAGTAAATGAATCACTCTTGTTCTTTAAACAATTATCATCAATTTTTAATATAATTTCATTTCTAATTGATTCACTTGCTTCATCTTTTTCCAGACACTCGGTTTTAATTATGTAATCACTTTTATCATTCTGAGAATCTAAATTTTTTTCAGGAATTTTATCTTTATCTTCCACAGATGTATCAGTTTTAGGAATGCTTTCTGTTGTGTCCTTATTGCAGTGAGATTGTGTTGTTTCTTTAGACTTATCATTAGACATGGACATTTTACTTAGCTTTATACAAGAATCTTTCTTTACATTTTCTTTTTGTGAATTCTCCTCACTCTTGCAAATATTTTCTGGTAAAACCTTTGATTTAGCACCTTCTTTTTCACATTCAGCAGCTGAATTTTTAATATCAGATTTGACATCTGATTTTTTATTGATTGTATCATCAACTGGTTCGGTTTTAAGATTTTTAACTGTCAATTCACTGGTAGCAACAGCATCATCATCTTTCTTTTCTTCACTATGGTTATCTTCCTTTTTAACATCATTCTTTATTTCACTTTTAATATTTTCAACTTTAACATCTTTCTTTGCATCATTATCACATTTTTCATCTTTACTGTCTTTCTTTTCGTCGCTGTCACATTTTTCAAATTTATTTTCTTTCTTTTCATCATCACCACATTTTTCAATTTTAATGTCTTTATTTCTGTCATTTTGACATTTTTCAATTATAACGTCTTTCTTTTTGTCACTTTCATTTTTTTCAATATTGACATCTTTCTTTTCATCACCTTCCTTGCTATCAATGACAACTCCATCGACTTCATCATGCTTGTCTGCATTAGATTTTATTTTCTCTGGATCTTTTTTCACATCAGGAAGGGAATCTCGTGAGTCATCCAATGTTCCCAACTTCTTTTCATCATCATCAGCAGGTTCACTTTTGACACTATTACCTATTTATAAAATTCATTTCATATAACAAATTATTTGGGTTCACTTTTGACACTATTACCTATTAATAAAATTCATTTCATATAACAATTATTTGGGAAGTAACCAAAAAAAAGTTCAACAAGTATATATAAATAATTGAGTTCCTTCCCCTTTCAAAAAAATTACTTTCAAGATGTATTTTACAAATACTAAACAAACTAACAGCTGAAATCATGAGAGCAAAACATATCTATTTAGGTATATTGAGGAATATATCTTCATAAAATATTATTTAGCAGCCAATGCCTGCAAAGTTTACCTAATATTAGGGCATTTATCATACTCAACAAGTCCTCCCATGCACAATTATAAAGTCCTATATAAAAAAGCACAAGGTTTGATATTACTATATATCTGATGGCCTGAGGCTAGGAGAATTCCTCCCGGTCTAACGTTGCCTAGATATTTTGATTGAACACCGAGAAATCTTCCATTTTTATTACATTTTCTGACCTTTAAATTGTTGGTGAGCCAAATGCTTTTTATACTGAAACTTGGTTTGTATCCTTCAAGCATGTATATGATTTTTCTTCATATCTGATTAACACAACGTTTATTATAATGCACTTTGATTGTAGTCTTCAAAGCATGAATGTAACCAGCTGGAGTGAAGCGAGTGAAGGTGCTTCACTGGCAAACAAAATTTACTTATGTCCTAAGTTGATCTTGATGTTTGAGAGATTTATTATTAAGAACATATATAACTAAGCATGGGATTCTTACTGTCATAAGACTTCTGTTCAGACTAAAACATAATGTCATGTCTGTGAAATATATAGACACATAAAGGAACATTATAAACTGCACAAGAATAATAAAATGAAGTACAGTACATTCTTGTTATACCTCCCCTCTTTAATCTACTTAATTTCAAAGTCTAAATTTCCAGAATTCATGAAGTTCAAACAAATTTCTCCCTCATTCTATTGTCAACCTTGCTTATTGTCAAAATATAGGTTGGTATAAAAGGCAACAGTATAATAAAGGTTAGGGTTTGGTGTTTAACGACACTTTCAACAATATTTCAGTTATATCATGGCGGTCAGTTTTATTGGTGGAGGAAACCAGAGTACCCAGAGAAAACCACTGACCTGCTGCAAGTCACTGACAAACTTAATCACATAATGTTGTATCGAGAATACCTTGCCATGAGTGGGATTTGAACTCACAAATCCCAACTACCATATGATCATGACAGTCCTTACAATGATAAGACATAAAGTACCTTGTTTATTGCCAAAATATAGGTTGGTATAAAAAAACAGCAATATTATAAGTATGTATTATATAGACAATGATAAGACATAAGATACAGATACTGACTATTACTGGAAAGTGGTTCCTCCTTGACCTCTCCACCTCCCTCTATTTGTTTTTCTAATTGACCAATTAATTCTGCCAAATCACTTCTTGTCCTAAAAAATAATTCATTCCATAATTAATATAAGATTACTCATTCATTGCTTTAATACTAATACACCTGTGTTAAAATATTAATACTAATACACTGTTAAAATATTAATACTAATACACCTGTGCTAAACTATTAATACTAATACACCTGTGTTAAAATATTAATACTAATACACCTGTGCTAAAATATTAATACTAATACACCTGTGTTAAAATATTAATACTAATACACCTGTGTTAAAATATTAATACTAAAACACCCGTGTTAAAATATTAATACTAATACACCCGTGTTAAAATATTAATACTAATACACCTGTGTTAAAATATTAATACTAATACACTGTTAAAATATTAATACTAATACACCTGTGCTAAACTATTAATACTAATACACCTGTGTTAAAATATTAATACTAATACACCTGTGCTAAAATATTAATACTAATACACCTGTGTTAAAATATTAATACTAATACACCTGTGTTAAAATATTAATACTAATACACCTGTGTTAAAATATTAATACTAATACACCTGTGTTAAAATATTAATACTAATACACCTGTGTTAAAATATTAATACTAATACACCTGTGTTAAAATATTAATACTAATACACCTGTGTTAAAATATTAATACTAATACACCTGTGTTAAAATATTAATACTAATACACCTGTGCTAAAATATTAATACTAATACACCTGTGTTAAAATATTAATACTAATACACCTGTGTTAAAATATTAATTCTAATATGACCTCCTTCATTGTCTATATAAACAAGATAAAAAATACCTGTATTGTTGCATATATTGTGTTCAAAACTCCTGAGTCATTTCGTGTGTTTATATACAGGATATACATTAAAATTCCCCTTAAATTGTTTTGTTGTTTCTTTACATTTTCAGTTTTCCGGAAAAAATACTAGATATAAGTAGGACGGACTTTGTCTTTTGTAAATTGTTGATTTCCTTAGACCTTGTTGAACGCTAGCAACCTTGACACTTGGTTGATTTTTTTTACCATTTTATGTGTTTTAGCCTGTAAACTCAGAATCCCATCGAATTGCATAATGTCTGCAACTGAATTGTAACATAGTGTATTGTTGTTTGTGTAGAAAATGACGAGTGTAAAGTGAAAGTTAATGGATTATATATATAGGGGCTGTTGTGATTGTATAGTAGTTACCTATTCAATAAGTACCTATCACCACTAATATTGTGAGTTTGAATCCAGCTCATAGCGATGTGTACTCGATACAACATTATGTGATAAAGTTAGTCAGTGACTTGTGACAGGTCTGTGGTTTTCTCAGGGTACTCCGATTTCCTCCACCAATAAACTGATCGTCACGATATAACTGAAATATTGTTGAAAGTGACGTTAAACACCATAAAAACCACACCAAATCAAAGTAATGGTGTAAAATCAGTATATCATGCCTTCTTAGTGTGAACTCGGGTTATAGTCTTACATTGACCATTCTAATGGGAGATGAAAAGTATGTTTCAGATTCATGTCCCTGTAGGGTAAACTTTTGGAGAGTTAAAAGTCTTACAATGTGTGTCTCTAAATGACCTATATTTTCCCTACATTTTACACTATTAATACTACCATTGATGACCTATATTTTCCCTACATTTTACTCTATTAATATTACCATTGATGACCTATATTTTCCCTACATTTTACTCTATTAATATTACCATTGATGACCTATATTTTCCCTACATTTTACTCTATTAATACTACCATTGATGACCTATATTTTGCCCTACATTTTCCTCTATTAATATTACCATTGATAACCTATATTTTGCCCTACATTTTACTCTATTAATACTACCATTGATGACCTATATTTTGCCCTACAGTTTCCCTATTAATACTACCATTGATGACCTACTTGCAGACAATTTCCCATGTTTCAGCATCATTATCATCTAGATCTTCTCTGTAAACTCTTAAATTACACTCATTATCCTGAAAAGTTAATTTGTTTATTACAGAAACAACATTACTAAAATTAAAATGTGCGTCCTACAGTTATCTATGTACAGTCCAACCGCATAAGATAAATGACAGCTTATTTAAGATTGGTTGATCCAGATTGTCTGCTATGGTCCATAATGAGAAGCGCATTAGTTACCGGAAAGTAATTTACTGGAAAACATGGTGGTCGCTTTGAAATGCTCTCATGTGTTTGTAATGATTTACAATTTGTTAGTTTCTTATTTAATAATTTCATACCTTAAATGGTACAATTGTGCATGGAGAACATCTCCAAAGTTATTTACCGATAATTTATCAAAGTCTAGTCTGAATAGTGATTGCTAAATATCTGCTCAAATTTAGAAATCCTATCATTATTGATAATGGAAAATAAATTGTTTTATTATTTATTTTGGTCCAGAAAAATAGGATTTGGTCCTGTGAAGACTGCATATCTACTCAATCAAATGTCCACTAGAAGTCAAACTTACCAGCATATACCAATAGTCAAACTTACCAGCATATACAAATAGTCAAACTTACCAGCATATACCAATAGTCAAACTTACCAGCATATACCAATAGTCAAACTTACCAGCATATACCAATAGGCTAGTCCATCCTTATCTCTTCCAATTGGTTGAAATCTCATGTCTTCTGGAGCAAGCTTGTTTACCTTTTCTTTAAATGTTGAGTTTTGATCAAACTGTTTCTCAAGTAAGTTCTGAAAATAAAATTTTATATTAAAATACAAAGATATACTGAAAACAAATATTTACAATACAAATATATACATGTTTACAGAATTCATCCTGATTTGTTCATTTTAATCACTCTCCTAAAAGTACACTATTTTATGTTTCACTTTGATGATTGAATACAATGTATATAAGTTTAATTGTAGTTTTATTTTGTCTATTGGGGTTTGAAAGCAACATATGATACTATAGTTGGTATTTATAATCTTGAGTCTATTCTATATTCCAACAATATATATATTATATACTAGGGATGGCAACGAGTACCCGGTTAACCGAGTACTCGCTCGAACGTCCGATTAGCGAATACCAAAATCGATATTCGGTTACTCGGAAAACTTTTTTATGAAAATAAGGATAAAATTTTCCGGACATTAAATAATTAATGTTAGATATAATAGAAATCGTACACATAACCCAGTGCTTGGCATATGTTTACATAACAATTATTGGTCAATTAAATGGTAATTGATCTCTGATCTGTTTATTCCCCCGGCAAAACACTAGCTTGTAGGTTTAACAATGTCAACCAAACAAAGTGATTAAACTGGTATGAACACAATTCGAATTTAAAGTATTGAACTATTAAAAGTGTGTTTGAGGAACTGCCCTTGACAATGTTAAAACGTAGGTCTAGAGAAAATGAAAGTTCGCCAAAGAAGGCAAAGGTACAGCGTGTGCTTGATTTCCTTTTGGATGACGATTCTGAGGACAATGTTGAATCTGAAATTACAGTCTTTATGCGAGAAAGGACTCTCGGTTCTTACACGCCGGTATTTAGCTGTTCCGTCAACATCTGTTCTGTCGGAAAGAATCTTCTCGGCAGCAGGTTTGATTGTTGCGAAGCTTTGCAACAGACTGTCATCCATCGTCGGTAACCCACGGTTGATTCCGATACGTTCCTCTCTCACCATGGAGAGAGTAACGTGTCGGAATCAACGGTGGGTTACCGACGATGACTGTCATCTTGCATCGACCAAATTATTTTCCTTAACAAAAACTCTGTTACCACAATGACCAAATAACAATCATGAATGTGACATGGCATAACCTGATATGTAAATAATTTGTACTGTGTTGTAAATAATAAATTTATATTTTTAAATTTGTTACCATTCAACTAAATCTTTACAATTATAGTTGAAATATAAAACTTTGAAATAATGAAAAGAAAGGAAGAAAACAGAAGTGTCATCAAGTTGAACCCAGCTGTATCTTTTTTAAACCGAACAAAATAAATGCTCTACCGAGTAACCGGGTACTCGATCGGAAAGCTGACCTAGTAACCGGTTATAAGGTTTTAATCGATTTGACATCCCTATTATATACACTTGCTGGTATTTATAATCTTCAGTCTATTCTATATTCCAACAATATATATATTATATACACTTGCAGTTTAGTTTTTTCATTTTTTGCATTTGAAGAGAGAATATTTTTATTTCCAACATACACAAGTACAATGTCAGAAAATTTGTAATAAGCCAAAGAGAGATCTTGAGTTTCTGTTTTATTTCTGGTCATCGTGATAGCATTTATGTCTGCTGACAATTGGTTTCTGTCCATCGGTGATCGAAGACTGCTAAGTATATGGTTCCTGTTTCTACTTGGAAAAAAAATTGGTAGTGATAGACCTCTTCCTCCTGGTAAACATCATATTTCATTTAATACATGTATTGTCTAAAACATATTTGAAGTTTACTAACACCTGAACAACCAGACATAGCTCAGATTTAAGTACAGAACAATCTCTTGTAAATACAATATATTTTTAAACACTAACAGGTAGCTCTAAGTCATTTGTTCTGTCTAACTGTTAACACATAGTAACAATCATGGCCAAAGTCAAATGTTTGTTTATACATATGATGCATTAAAAACATCAGTAATATTTTTCAGCATTGATTGTTTATCTCCATTCAATAACTCATTAAATTTAATTATATTAACTTGAGACTAGTAATATTTGTCCAAATACAACTTTTCTACATTATTTTTAATACTGTACTGACTTATATATTTTAAGATTTAGTAAAAGATTTAATGATTGAATGTTATACAGAAACTAAAGTGTTCATTAATTAAGGAATATTTTTTAATTTTTTAACAGGTTATGCGATATAACCTGGATTGGGGCAGTTTATGCTTAATAAACTCCAGAGGTTTATGAAAAGTGTAAACTGTTCCAAAATTTGAATATATTCCTTATAATTTAATTTTTGCAACAAAATTTAATGATTCCTCGATTTTAATTACGATTATTTCATGTGACTATTTGAATTTGTTGGTGACGTCACAATATCAACTCAGGTTATCAAGTATAACCAATGTTGCTCCAGGCAGATCAGCGAATCAGATTGCAGTATTCACATCAAATTAAATTATTTTTCTTTAAATTTAAATATATCAACTGAAGTCAAATCAAATAATTCAAGTAACCCCATGGAACTGATAAAACCATACTTTCCATTGAACGCAGTCATTAGGAATATTGCCATCCAAAATTTGATAAGTATTGTTCATGTTTTCCCCATCATATTAATTTAAGGACATTTTCTTGAAAAAATGTAACTAACCCGATTCATAATTGAGTATAAGGTAATTTTTCACACTACAAAACCTAAGTACATATCAGTGTGTACTTATCATTTCTAAACTCACCTTTAACAGCTTAAGCTTAGTTGGTAATTTACTGTGTTTATAACCAAACTTTTCTATTTCCCAAGCATCAACATCAGAATAGGTGTAACAAAACTGAAAATAAAATAAAAACATTAAACATGGTATAAAAACTTATATTTCAATTGATCTTAATTAATATTTTATATGTCTCATTTGTTAAAAGCATAAAAATGGCATCATTCACAGGTTTTGACTTTGGTCTAACAAGGAAGTCTATGGATATGTATTTTTCATGTAGTATATTTGTTCTTGCATCAAATTCCTATAAAACACTTACAATGGAATAGGTTCAGATTCGTGGTGATTAACGCCACTTTCAACAATATTTCAGTTATATCGTGGCATTCAGTTTTATAGGTGGAGGAAACCAGAGTACCCAGAGAAAATCACTGACCTGTCTCAACTTTATCACATAGTGTTGTATCGAGTACACCTCCCCATGAAGGGGTTTCAAACTCACAACTTTAGTGATGATAGGCACTGATTGCACAGGTAGTTGTAAATCCAACTATCATATGATCACGTCCATGACGGCCCTCTTCAATGGAATAAGTAATGTACATATATAAGCTAAAAAATGTAAACAGAACTACATTTGTATTGCTGTACCTATTTTTATATAATAAATACCATACATGTACATCACACTATATTCCCCAAATTTAAATGTGTCCTGTAATACATGTATACCTTGCTTGGTTGTTGTAAATGTTTTTGACATATCTCATGTTCCTACTCACCAAAAAAGTCATTTTCTAAAATTTTCAGTATACCAGTAATTTCAATAACATATTTATAAATAAAAATTAAAGTATTTAATTTCACCATTAGATATTCAGAAAATATTATTTCTGAATTAAATATAATCAATATCTCTGATAAAATTGATAAATAATTTCCTTTTAGACAATTTTGTTTGTTTCATTACATTTAAAGTTAAAATTGAAAAATCAATCATAATGTAAAGTGGTGCATTAAAGTTGTAAGAATACTGATCCAAGTCATTGTATACCAATAAAAAGATATTTGATTTTTTTTTCATAAGAAAATTTTAGTAAAGATACACATGTAAGCACAAAAATATTATATACAGTACATGTACATGTTATCATGAAAATACTCTATAATAGTCCAGTCAATCTATGATAAAAATAGCCGAACCGAAAACAAATTGCAACAGAATTTCTAAGTGCTGTTTTAGCAACTTTACTGCATTCCCTTTAACAGAAAAAAAGTCTCCATGGATATATTGAGGATTAAGAATATTTTTTAGCCTTTATAATTTGGTACATTTTTACCCTTTAAAGGGAGATAACTTCTTCAGCTCTGTCATACAAATTTGTATATTAAAAGAATATTGACATCTATTTTAAAGCATATCTTCAGAAACAAATATGGTTTTATTTTAGATATCATACATGTACTTGATCAAAATTACCATTATGATGATACACATTGCAACGTGCAGTTACCATGACAACAAGGAGAAACCCCTATGCTACGATCATGCGTTTTCACCCTTAAAATTTCATATTTTTATCATTTCCTCTTAATCTGCTAGGCCATTTGATTTTTAAAGTAAATCAAATTCATGTATGGGAGGTCCTCTATAAAGATTCCTCATTATTTTGTCTCCGACACTACAAAATTTGTGAACTAAAATACTAGTAGTGCACGAATAACCATGTGAGCAATTCAGGCTCAGATGAACCTCAAGTTGTCATTGAACTTATTTTTCTGACTGCATCGTCGGATTGGTATCACATGAACTGTTAAGATAAAAGTTGTATTTAATTTGGTAAACTTCTTCTTCTAAAATCCTGTGAAATCAATAAGCAATGGTTCATATTAACTGTAGATATCACATGCTGTATAGCTTTGACCAGTTGTCACTTTCAATTATAAAAATGAACAATTTTTGGGCCCTCAGATTAGGTCAATATAAAACATATTTTTTTTGCTGATAATTGGCTGAGATAAAAAAAAAGAAAAAAAAAAGATCAGATT
The DNA here is from genome assembly GCA_963680875.1 of Bathymodiolus brooksi. NCBI lineage: Eukaryota > Metazoa > Mollusca > Bivalvia > Mytilida > Modiolidae > Bathymodiolus > Bathymodiolus brooksi. The sequence continues at coordinate 134,921,816 of OY804576.1, read as the reverse complement.
TCAGCAACTGGTGTTTTACTATATTAATATATAATGCAGGGGTATAGGAGCTGGGACATCAAGGGTAGCACTTGTGAATTGTTTGGCATCAATTTTGTTTAAGTGGAATTTTTTGCATGGAACTGATAAATGTACAGTCAACTAAGATGTTTTTGGATAGTTTTGATTCCAAAAGACCCGTTTTTGCTTGATAGTTTTTGAAAATCACACCATAATCAGTCATGGCTTGAAGATTCCCCCACACAATTTTATGCTTGCCACCCACTACCTGGTCCACTTCTGAAGCTTTCTCCCTCACTTGCCTTCCACTTTTTAAGTTTGTGTCCTCCCCTACACTTTCCGGTCCACTTCTACGTCTCACTAGTGAACAATGTATTCGATTTAAAAATCACAATAAAAAATTTACTGCTGATGTTCGTATCGGTTATTAAAAATATAGTATAACCTCTCATTTGAAACATAAAACAAAATGACTGCTTCAGTAGTCATGGTAGATTTTTGTTGGGAAAAAATAACCCAGACCTTGTAAAGCGAAACAATGGCATGCTGGCCTATTCAACGTTTGTGAAATTATGAAAAACATTATAAACCTGGGGCGGTTTAACAAACCTATCATAAGATTGATTGATTGATTATTGTTTGACATTCATCATACAGTATTTCAGCTATTTTCAGGCTGAGAACAAGTTCAATATATAGGGGACATCGTGGTCGTGATCACATGGTATTTGGATTTAAAACCATCTGTGTAATCAGTGCCTATCATCCCTAAAATAATGAGTTCAACTCCCGTTCAGGCGAGGTGCACTCAATACAACATTATGTGATATAACTTGTCAATGACTTGCGACTGGTTCTCCGGGTACCTTCACTAATACAACTGACTGCCACGATATAACTGAAACTCCACTAATTATAATTTACCAAACAAAACTGAATGGTGACTGACAAGAAATGTAACGCTTTTGGTAATTAATTATAGGTGGTATGTAAGGAGCTATTCATTGTTCTGATTGGATAATATTTTAAATGGACTGTTTAATAGCTATATATATAGTTTAATGTTCATTAAGACAGAGAGCTATGCAATGTATGTATGCAAAGCAAATTGAGAACAGACCAAAAAAAAGATCAAACTCAAAGAAGTATTAAATGCCAAATGCCGATCAACATCAAAAATGAAATTCAAATGTTTTTTTTTATAATTTAATCAGCAATTGAAAATGTGTTAGCTCTTTCGGGTCACTATTTTGAGATTTTCTCTGATATTTATTGCGATTGTTGCTATTTTCAACCGGTCACAGCATTTGTAGGATTCTCCAATTTTATGAAGTCGACTTCATTGGCCGAAACTCGGCTTTCGCCAAAAGTTTTTTGTTGAAAAGATATTATGCTTTGAAGAACAGGATGGAACAAGAATAAGAATAAAATTATAATTATTATTGTCAATCTCGATGCCTGACAAAATTTACTAATTAGTTACAAAAATGATTGCATTAATTTCAATTTGAAGCTCTCGTGGAAACAGAAGCGAAAGTAAATGTAAGAAGGATAATGCCCTAATGATGCACGGACAGTTATAAGACTTTCTTCCTTAAAATCATGCAGGAAACAAATTATTATGCATTATCTAAAAAAAAACTAAAAAAACATATGATCTGACCTTCCTAGTCTCTGAATATAGCTTTCCTTGTATAGGAACATATAAGGTTAAACATCATAAGCTTTAATTGAAGAGTTGATGTATTAGTCATACATTTATAAAAGAACATAACTTTTAAACATATCGCAGTTATTTATGTCCATGGCGGGCTGCCATAATTTTCAGAAAAAATTTGAACGTAATGCACTTATAAAACAATTTTGCAATTGCTTTATCTGTATTTTGTTTATATTTATTTAAAATATGTGCTATGATTGCAAATTTAAAGTTTTAGATTTTATTGTTTATTTTGTGAAATAATCATGCTTAATGAGCGTTTTATAAAAATATGTCGGTCCGGAAAAAAATTGTCTGCTTTCCGTCCGTAATGGGTTTTTTTTTCCTTTATATTAATATATACTTAACATTTCATGAATAATTTTCAATAACAATGTGCTTAATTCTATTCATTGTCTGCAATACCCAAGACGATTCCGTATTTTATAATATCGTACGGAGCTGTCAATAGTTTTCACGACCAAATCATTAATTTTTCGTGATAAAATTCATGCATTTCCCAATATTATTTTGATGGCGACTTTTTATATTTCTTAAAACATATGTATTTTAAGATAATAGGTTACTTTATTTTTCTGTTGCAATTTGTTCAGGGTTTTTCACATATTGACTGGACTATTACTACATGTATTAATTGGAACTCTTCTTAATTTATAATATACCTTAATAATGTATCTCTCCCATCTGTTAGCTGTCACTGATGTCTTTCCTATTCTCCTCAGAAGACGCACATGAATGTCTATCAATGGCATTGGGACTGAAATAAAAAGTCAACTTCATATACTCATACATGGGAAGCTTCCGGCGGGAGCATTTTCTTAAGATTTTGAGGGTCCCTTCCGTCCCTCCCGTCAACTTTCAAAATCTTCAGCCCGTGAAAAAAATCATGTACAATAATATCTTGACCTACATTTTGCGATCAATATTTCTGGAAATTCCACATTTGGAACTCCCGCGCTGACAAAAAACGCCGAGAGATATGAATGGTAAAGGTGAATGTCATATTTAATGATATCCAGTTATTGATCTGTTTGACACCTTTACAGGTAAATTGGGTCATGGTGATTAATTAAGGTGTTGATGATTATACAACAATTACCCACGGATTGACAGTTAATTGGGGATAAGGAAGTGGGATTGTGGCACACGCTTAGATGATTAGAAGTGTGATAGTGACAATTAAAAATAGTTATAAACCGTTGTGCAAACAGGAGTCGGACAACCTTTGATGCCGAGGAAAACTTCTTATTTCGATCAAACGTGCAATGAATTCATCTCGGATTGAGTTGTTATGGCTTGTTTGGAACCAAAGCCGATCAAAGTATTATTTAAGGATTAAGTTCCAGGATGGAATTGATAAACCACAAAAATGTCGAAACGTATGCTATCACCCAACGCACCAGCAGCAAAGTGACTTTTTAATTTTAGTGCTCTATGACTTTATTGTTCAGAACATTCTGTCTTCATTGTTATTGCTTTGTTATAACCTTATGATTATGAATAAATTATAAATAGTTTTTATCCTTCATGAAACACTACTAATAAGACAGAAATGTAAACAATATATATTGAAATGGGATGCAGTTGGTTCAATACTGAAATAAACAAAAGGAAAACATCAATGAACAATAAAAACATGCATCAAATACGTCGATAAAAAATCTCCAGTTATGAGACCAAATCTCCAGCCAAAAATTTGCAAATCTCCAGTTGTAGCATAGCAACTCTATCACATGTATGTATACTTATACATGTAATATATACCGAAAACGTAAATTATATCTTACTGCAGACCTCACCACACTTCCAAAAAATAAGGAAACTTGACTTCTCCCTCAGAGAACATGAGGGAGAAGTGAAGGCATTACAGAGAGATTTCCTACAGCTTCATAGAGACATATTTCTGCAAATATGTGTCGTTTCTTCGTATCATTTAAAAAAAAATCCATTTGAAGTGTGCATTGGCTAATATCTTATTAGTATCCTTCATGCTTTGTAATTATATTATTGTTGTTGATCTTACATTTGTTGATTCCTTTTGCCTTGAAATCTGCAAGATCTATATGACTTGTCATCAAAATGTTTTTGTCTTCCCTTATTTCCATAAAACTGCTGCCATGTTGAAAACCTGACAAGTTGATTGTTTATCTTTGAAAAAGTTACAAATAACTAAAGTTGTGTTAAAATAATAAAAATACAACACAATCCAACAAGCAGTTTCGTACAGGAAGCATCTGTTCGTTTATTTTTATATTTGGGATTTAATTTTCACCTGGAATTTCGTCAGTACAAATTTAAGAAGATTGCCATGATTCTTTTGTCTTCACCAATTAAAACTTCTTTATTGCTTGAATAGAACTCTTTTCCCTCATTCTGGATGTCAGATTTTATAAAGGTGTTGAATAATTTTTCCAATTATTGACATCGAGAAACAGACTATAGTTAAAAACTCACAAAATTGATCATGTGGTACACAACATAAAAAATGGCATACAATTCGACCTAAATTTTGGATTTATGGATATTGTGGATGGTAACAGGTCAAAACACCCCCACTTTTTACCAAACCGTGCCACTTTTTTTCAAAAATAAATCATTATCAAAAAAGTAATATTTGTGATTCAACTGTTTATAATTGTCTTCCCGCAATTCTTTTTGCTCGAATATTTTGTTTTTGCTTTATTATATTTTTATTAATCTATTTATTAAAATTATAAATTTAATTAATGATGATTGAATTTAATTAAATCCAGGGCTCGAAATTAACGCTAGCAAGCAGGCAAATTGCTAGTTGAAATTTCTATTTGCCTTAATTTTGCTAGTGATTAAAATTAGACCTAGCAGAATATTGCTAGTTGTAAAAAAAGACGTGTTCAGAATGGTATCTGAACTATATGACAAATCGTGTAAATTTGTTTTCTTATCAGATCGTGTATTTACGCTTGATAATGAATTAGGAAAAACCTGAGTATACACATTGACACTATGTAAAACCCAGAGAGAATGATGGTACCTGTATATTTACGTCTTTGTCCGAGAAATACGAACAACCATACTGGTTCCCGATTTATAAAATTACATCTCATGATCTGGTTGCAGTTTTTATAGTTAAGAGTTACCAGTCGCAATGTCAAAGCAAAAAGTTTCAGATACGAAGTTGCAAAAATTAAAATTCATGTAGATTTATAATAGTGTTTCTACGATTAAGAGGAAATAAGCGTAAAAATCATTGTTTGACAGATGCCACACTATCATATGAATGCGAGTTGTCTGCTTACAAGATGAAGATTTTCGTTTATCCGACCAAGGGCAAGGCCAGACGGTATCGGGTCCGTTCGCCCTGATCATTAAAAAAGTATTTTAATGAGCATAAAGCATATTTTAACTTAAATTGTAAAGAAGTATATCGACTTGAATGAGAGTTTGGTGAAAGAATGGAGAGAGTATGTGCATTTATTGTTAATTGATTGTTGAACTGACTATGATCTCAATAAAAAATACTTGTTATCTCACTTGAATTTTGTTATATTCTTGGTACAGTACAGAAAGGGACATGCCGTGATCAATCACCGTGATAGTGGTCATGTCTAGGAGAGTGATGGGGATTAAAATTTTTAATTCATGTCGGTGATCAGGGGCAATAAAACACCAGGTGTTAATCTTGTAATCAAGTGTGTCGTTTTACAGGTAAACTAGTCAGATAAGATGTACAGGTGAAATTACGTTTTTAAATCGCCTATTTTTTTTTTTCAGGTACTGTCTCCGATTCCCCTCAGAATTAAAAAAAAAACATTTTTATTTCTTTCCTCAAAACGTAAAACATCCTTGAACGTAATCCCAGGAATGAAATCCCGAGATCGAGAAAATAGCACGAGAACGGAGAGTTCATTTGAATTGATGAATAAAATGTAAATAATAAATGATTATTCAACTTCAATTCAGTGAAATCATGGGTTGTGCAAATATGTTTCAAAATTTTTTAACCTTGGCTGTGTATTGCGTATCTACACCTAGTATTTTATTGACACGTGTACACATGACCTGGCTTGTGCACAAATGAAGTTGCATAAACACATGCGCGATATGCGTGATTTGTTACGTTTTAAAGCGTATTTCCAGTTCAACATTACATTTTAGTTCACTAATATTTTACGTTTAAAGCGTATTTCCAGTTCAATATTACATTTTAGTTCACTAATATTTTTTATACGTTCAGTAATTTTTTTTATTTTAATCTTCGTAGAAAACCCAGTTAAAACCCTTTTCGTTGTAGAAATACGTACTAAATAATTTTTATACCTTATACGGTCATTGAAGAATTTGATTAAAAATTAACGAAACAAATATTTATAAACAGATCGTTCAAAGAAGTACTACATGTCCAAAAGTCACTAAATTTACGGATATATTTTGGAAATTAGCGACTAATCTGCAGAAAGTTTAGAAACGTGAAAGGAAATAAGGAATTAACCTTTATCATGATTTTACCCCTACAAATGTTTGACATTACGCAGTATCTGACCAAAATCAAATGTCACCAGTTTATTTATTTATTTATTTATTCAAATTCAAATCTTAATTGGCTTTCAACCCAATAGATTTATGACAAAATACAGTAAAAAAAACTCAAAGTTTATGGAACAAATTAAAAGCATGCTCATAGTTTTCCGCTTTTTGTTCATTTTGTAGCCATTAGGCTACGTAAATTTGGATTGTTATAGGTTTTTGTTTGCAATTTTAAAGAAAATTATTTTCATCTATAACGAAATTACGTAACAAGCCATGTGTGTAAAACAGTTTACTTGAATTGTTAATTTTTTTTCAATACGAGAGGTAAAAGTCCAAAACACAAAATAAACCAATAATCAATTTTAAGTCTGCTCTTTACCAACTAAACACTAAAAACCAGTGCTTGCAAAGTCTGTGCTTCAAAAACCTGCGACTGCGGTTTAACTTATAAACAAAAAATACATTGATGAAGTAGCCCGTATTTACGAATATTTCAATACATACTGAATACAACCCAACAGTAGAAAAAAAAATGAGAAATTAAAATTAAACAAGATAAAGTTCAGTTGCGGTTTCAACAAAATTCTTAATATACATGTAGAACTCGAGGTCATAAAGTAGAACTTTCTAAAACAAACGAAAACGATAACAAGACAGACATTCTTTGGCAATGAAAAGCAACAAACAGTCAAATATTAACAGCAAGAGGATACAAAATTAATTGTCAAAAATACATCCTTCAGTAGCAATAATTACGGCTTACGATATTAAAAGTCAACAGGTAGAACAGGTAATGCTAATCTCTTAATTGGCGGTAAAATATCAATCGGTGCACAGGTGACCGAGAGCCATAAAATTTAATCCCCACCACCTTGTTTTATGGTCCTTTTTAGGTCTATCACAGTGGGTTTATGTCCGTGATGATATGTCTAAAGGATTAAAAATTATGTCTCTCGGAGTGATCAATCACGGTATGTCGCTTTCTGTACTGTATATAGGTGGAAAAAATCGAAAAGCATTTGTCATTCCCATATTTAGGAATATTGTCTGATGAACATTTATGATAGATCTCCATAATTTCCATGGTCAAAATACAGTAATCAATAGACACAATACAGTTTCAATTTATTTGAAATAAAAGCAAATTTATAATGGACATATACAATTTCAAGGACTGGTTGGATCGGAATAACCGAATTAGGATAATGTGTCCAAGTGGCGTGACATATCTACTAAGATTTTACTGTTTATTGTAACATAATTTTAATAATACATTGTAAGGCATACATTTTTTAATTAAATTTGGTTGCTAGTAAGGTCAGTCTATTTGCTAGTAGACTTTTATTCAACTAGCAAAGTTTTGCTTGTGGGGAAAAAAGTTAATTTCTAGCCCTGAAATCTATGTTTCATTAATTATTGCAATCAAATGCCTTTATCCGTGTCGATGGTCTTTGATGAGGCAAATTTTGTATTTCCAGAATACCTTTGATAGGGCTTATGATGAGATTAGGATGGAGATACATAGAAAATTTCTTGATGTCAGCAATTTGCCACTAATCTTTTACAAAGCTGTCTCAATAAAATTCAAAATCACTTTGATGAACTTTTCATTTATTTTATTAACCTACATAATGTCATATAAATGTGTAGGTTACTGAAATTTAAGAATAAAGTCATTCAAAGTGATAATATATCAGATTATGAAATTTTTGTTTAGCGTTTGGTTGCAAATTGCAAAAAAAAAAACTGAAATAGATGAATAAATGTCCAAAAGTAGTTAAATATATAAGTGCATAGAGTTGTTAAAAGCATTGCTAGAATTAGAAATGAAACAATGCTGCGCCGAGTTCCCAAACTAATCAAGTTCTAAATGCTGTGATAATCATTTTATTAGGCAGGTCATGATAACGAGAGAATAAAGAACCTCAAAGTCAATATTCATTGTTAACTTGTCTACCTCTGGCAGACCGCTAAGTATTGCATGACTGTCACACAAAACGATTTTGAGTTATATAAGATCTATATGATTACAGTAGTCGAAATTTCTTTATCTCGACATTACAACAGGTATACCAAGAGATCATGGCCCTTTATTGCTTACCCTGCTTCGTGTCTTCTAGCCAGCGTTCAAGATCGGAGTACGAAATTTCTTTCAAGCCGATCATCTCGCCATATCTATCCCAAAAGTTGCATATTACGGCAAAATTTGGATCGTTATGGCACAAGCTTTCCGCAGCCATCGCCATTTTGGATATATGCTAATGATAAAAGTTTGTTAATTATTGTTATAATAGTGCAAAATAACAAGCATTAAATTCTTATTATAATTTAAAATTTAATAATCCACATAAAATACTAATATACATTCAAATATATTAAAAAATCATTAATATTTTATATGTTTATTCGAAACAGCGGTATAAAATGCACCTTTGCCTAAACTAAATTGACCTTGACAGTCGATTATAAACAAAGCACTTGTCTATAGTCTATTTCTTTATCTAATTTGTTGTTATTGTACGTTTCATAATAATAACAAAAGCTAGTTAATCAGGTCGGTTTATCTTTTACATTGTATACTTCCAAAAAGACCCCATTGGAAACAAGCTGAATGGCTATCATGGTGTGAAACCTATAATTAATTTCTTTAAGGTTTTCTACTAAATTTGTGTTTTTTCGAGCCTACCTGGCCATTTTATCTTAAGTTTAACCTTTCGAAGACCATACATTTTCTGAAACGTCCATGATTCCTCTACGTTCTGTCAAAATATCAGGCCATGTTTAAAGTCTTGCAGTGAAATGCCAGGCTATGGAAAATACCTACTCTAAAAATAGCTCTGTCATCCCCAGAAATTCCCTATTTATAGGTCATGCATCAAATCCTCCATATCCATATTAAAATACAACTAAATCAATCAAATTTGGGCTCAAAATAATCCTTATACATTTAACTTCAATTATCAATTTAATTATTCCATTCCATTCAGTATTTGTCACAATACAACAAAGTGAAAGGAACTTTTTTTCTTTAAAAGGGACTACTTTGTATATGTTCTTAGCTCTGATTGGTTGAATTACTGGTTTGACACCTAAAGAGCAACAAAACTTGTTTCTCCAACCCTTTATTGGCCTTATTTCTATTCCTTAGGCAATATCAACCACAAAAAACCTCATAAGGTATGTGGCTGTCTAATATTTGCAAGTATAAGTGTTCAAATGCAAAGGTACCCCCTTGAAGATTTTTAATGAAAACATCTCCATTGATATATCCTCCAGAGCTGGAAGTTAAAGAGACCACCGATACAGCTTCGTCCGCATCATTTTTGGACTTATACCTCGAATTTGACGACAGTGGTCAACTCAGTACTAAAATTTATGATAAGCGGGACGACTTCAATTTTAAAATCATAAATTTTCCAAACATGTGCAGCAATATACCAGCTTCTCCTGCATATGGTGTTTACATCTCGCAATTGATTCGCTATGCAAGGGCCAGTAGCAATTATTCTGATTTCCTGAAACGTCATCTTCATTTGAGAAACAGGCTACTGGACCAGGGCTATAAAAAGATTCGCCTTATTCGATCTCTTAAAAAGTTTATATTCCGATATCAATATCTTGTCGAAATATATTCCGTCTCTGCAGAAAAAATTATAAGCGATGCATTTTCATATAGTGAAAATGTATAAAGATAAAGAAGTAAAAATTATTTTTGTCAATGTGTGACGTAAAAATATTTTTGACATTTACGTCACCGAATATGGTACTGCTTTGACAACTATTTTACCTATTTTGTTCCTGTATTTAAATACTGTTACAGTGACAGCCGCAACCTTTGAACCGTAATGAGAGCGGGAGGTTTGGCGCCTTAAAATCTGATTCAACCCACCATTTCTTTAGAAATGCCTGTACCAAGTCAGGGTCATTACGGTTTTCACAGTTTTCCGGTTGTTGACTGATTTTGTCTGTTTATATAATTATGAGTTTTGACTTTCCCTTTGTAAGATTGTTCGGAGTTCGGTAATTTTGTTATTACCCTTATTTACAGCTGTTGAGTTCAGACTGTGTAATATACCAAAACTTACCTATTCTCTTATATATTACAGTTATTAAGCTAATTTCTAACATAATAAGCAATTTCTACACATATATATGCCTCAGTTGTATATTTAATAGCTAAATACTATGAAATGTTTACATTTAGCCCCCCCTTTTTTCGTCCCATAAAATCAGTTCACATCATTCTTAATTTTGTTAATTCATGCTTTAACCCCATAAATTATGTAGTTTAAGGCATACAATAAGTTTTTGTATATAGATCTACAGTTGAAATTCCTTCTAATTCCATCAAATATGCAAAAATATGATTTATTGATATTCAAGTTTTGGAATTTCTTATGGTACAAAACTATAATTTCCCCCAAAACTCAATAAATATATGCTTCCACATCATTTTTTCCCACTGTTTAAGTAAGCTGGATGTTCAAATGTACTGTTACAGCCAAATAATACTCTAAAACATGAAATCCAAATTGACAATTTGAAAAATTTACAGAAAATGCTAAGCAGTGAAAATAATTTTTCTGGGATCACTTAAATTATCAGGTTTTTACTACATAATTTTCAATTAAAACTGCTTTCTATAGCCTTATATTATTTTATGAGTACATTGTACATGTATTCTAACTGAAACTATCAAAATTTACCAGGAAAATATTGTAGGATTGAAAAAAATCCAATCATGATATCGCCATATTCTATATTTGAAGTCAACAAACTGGTGCATGATGAAATTTTTTAAATTCTTAATATCAACCATATTTTCAATATTATATGCCCTTCTACTGCAAAAACACATTCAATAACATATTCCCAATAATTATAAAGTCATAAATAAAAAATAAAATGAGTTGCAATACCCTCTGTCCATGTATATCCAGTGTTTGGGAGCAATATTCCAAAATATTACATAACATGCATTTTGACCATGTAATCTGACACCACAATGCATTTTGTAACATTTTTGTATGAAAAATGTCACTCTGTGTCTGTTGTGACATTATTAGGCTAATTTGAACATGATAGCAACAAAAGTTCAATTTGATGTTTTTCAACTTAAGGTATGAAACCTATAATTAATTTCTTTAAGGTTTTCTACTAAATTTGTGTTTTTTCGAGCCTACCTGGCCATTTTATCTTAAGTTTAACCTTTCGAAGACCATACATTTTCTGAAACGTCCATGATTCCTCTACGTTCTGTCAAAATATCAGGCCATGTTTAAAGTCTTGCAGTGAAATGCCAGGCTATGGAAAATACCTACTCTAAAAATAGCTCTGTCATCCCCAGAAATTCCCTATTTATAGGTCATGCATCAAATCCTCCATATCCATATTAAAATACAACTAAATCAATCAAATTTGGGCTCAAAATAATCCTTATACATTTAACTTCAATTATCAATTTAATTATTCCATTCCATTCAGTATTTGTCACAATACAACAAAGTGAAAGGAACTTTTTTTCTTTAAAAGGGACTACTTTGTATATGTTCTTAGCTCTGATTGGTTGAATTACTGGTTTGACACCTAAAGAGCAACAAAACTTGTTTCTCCAACCCTTTATTGGCCTTATTTCTATTCCTTAGGCAATATCAACCACAAAAAACCTCATAAGGTATGTGGCTGTCTAATATTTGCAAGTATAAGTGTTCAAATGCAAAGGTACCCCCTTGAAGATTTTTAATGAAAACATCTCCATTGATATATCCTCCAGAGCTGGAAGTTAAAGAGACCACCGATACAGCTTCGTCCGCATCATTTTTGGACTTATACCTCGAATTTGACGACAGTGGTCAACTCAGTACTAAAATTTATGATAAGCGGGACGACTTCAATTTTAAAATCATAAATTTTCCAAACATGTGCAGCAATATACCAGCTTCTCCTGCATATGGTGTTTACATCTCGCAATTGATTCGCTATGCAAGGGCCAGTAGCAATTATTCTGATTTCCTGAAACGTCATCTTCATTTGAGAAACAGGCTACTGGACCAGGGCTATAAAAAGATTCGCCTTATTCGATCTCTTAAAAAGTTTATATTCCGATATCAATATCTTGTCGAAATATATTCCGTCTCTGCAGAAAAAATTATAAGCGATGCATTTTCATATAGTGAAAATGTATAAAGATAAAGAAGTAAAAATTATTTTTGTCAATGTGTGACGTAAAAATATTTTTGACATTTACGTCACCGAATATGGTACTGCTTTGACAACTATTTTACCTATTTTGTTCCTGTATTTAAATACTGTTACAGTGACAGCCGCAACCTTTGAACCGTAATGAGAGCGGGAGGTTTGGCGCCTTAAAATCTGATTCAACCCACCATTTCTTTAGAAATGCCTGTACCAAGTCAGGGTCATTACGGTTTTCACAGTTTTCCGGTTGTTGACTGATTTTGTCTGTTTATATAATTATGAGTTTTGACTTTCCCTTTGTAAGATTGTTCGGAGTTCGGTAATTTTGTTATTACCCTTATTTACAGCTGTTGAGTTCAGACTGTGTAATATACCAAAACTTACCTATTCTCTTATATATTACAGTTATTAAGCTAATTTCTAACATAATAAGCAATTTCTACACATATATATGCCTCAGTTGTATATTTAATAGCTAAATACTATGAAATGTTTACATTTAGCCCCCCCTTTTTCGTCCCATAAAATCAGTTCACATCATTCTTAATTTTGTTAATTCATGCTTTAACCCCATAAATTATGTAGTTTAAGGCATACAATAAGTTTTTGTATATAGATCTACAGTTGAAATTCCTTCTAATTCCATCAAATATGCAAAAATATGATTTATTGATATTCAAGTTTTGGAATTTCTTATGGTACAAAACTATAATTTCCCCCAAAACTCAATAAATATATGCTTCCACATCATTTTTTCCCACTGTTTAAGTAAGCTGGATGTTCAAATGTACTGTTACAGCCAAATAATACTCTAAAACATGAAATCCAAATTGACAATTTGAAAAATTTACAGAAAATGCTAAGCAGTGAAAATAATTTTTCTGGGATCACTTAAATTATCAGGTTTTTACTACATAATTTTCAATTAAAACTGCTTTCTATAGCCTTATATTATTTTATGAGTACATTGTACATGTATTCTAACTGAAACTATCAAAATTTACCAGGAAAATATTGTAGGATTGAAAAAAATCCAATCATGATATCGCCATATTCTATATTTGAAGTCAACAAACTGGTGCATGATGAAATTGTTTAAATTCTTAATATCAACCATATTTTCAATATTATATGCCCTTCTACTGCAAAAACACATTCAATAACATATTCCCAATAATTATAAAGTCATAAATAAAAAATAAAATGAGTTGCAATACCCTCTGTCCATGTATATCCAGTGTTTGGGAGCAATATTCCAAAATATTACATAACATGCATTTTGACCATGTAATCTGACACCACAATGCATTTTGTAACATTTTTGTATGAAAAATGTCACTCTGTGTCTGTTGTGACATTATTAGGCTAATTTGAACATGATAGCAACAAAAGTTCAATTTGATGTTTTTCAACTTAAGGTATGAAACCTATAATTAATTTCTTTAAGGTTTTCTACTAAATTTGTGTTTTTTCGAGCCTACCTGGCCATTTTATCTTAAGTTTAACCTTTCGAAGACCATACATTTTCTGAAACGTCCATGATTCCTCTACGTTCTGTCAAAATATCAGGCCATGTTTAAAGTCTTGCAGTGAAATGCCAGGCTATGGAAAATACCTACTCTAAAAATAGCTCTGTCATCCCCAGAAATTCCCTATTTATAGGTCATGCATCAAATCCTCCATATCCATATTAAAATACAACTAAATCAATCAAATTTGGGCTCAAAATAATCCTTATACATTTAACTTCAATTATCAATTTAATTATTCCATTCCATTCAGTATTTGTCACAATACAACAAAGTGAAAGGAACTTTTTTTCTTTAAAAGGGACTACTTTGTATATGTTCTTAGCTCTGATTGGTTGAATTACTGGTTTGACACCTAAAGAGCAACAAAACTTGTTTCTCCAACCCTTTATTGGCCTTATTTCTATTCCTTAGGCAATATCAACCACAAAAAACCTCATAAGGTATGTGGCTGTCTAATATTTGCAAGTATAAGTGTTCAAATGCAAAGGTACCCCCTTGAAGATTTTTAATGAAAACATCTCCATTGATATATCCTCCAGAGCTGGAAGTTAAAGAGACCACCGATACAGCTTCGTCCGCATCATTTTTGGACTTATACCTCGAATTTGACGACAGTGGTCAACTCAGTACTAAAATTTATGATAAGCGGGACGACTTCAATTTTAAAATCATAAATTTTCCAAACATGTGCAGCAATATACCAGCTTCTCCTGCATATGGTGTTTACATCTCGCAATTGATTCGCTATGCAAGGGCCAGTAGCAATTATTCTGATTTCCTGAAACGTCATCTTCATTTGAGAAACAGGCTACTGGACCAGGGCTATAAAAAGATTCGCCTTATTCGATCTCTTAAAAAGTTTATATTCCGATATCAATATCTTGTCGAAATATATTCCGTCTCTGCAGAAAAAATTATAAGCGATGCATTTTCATATAGTGAAAATGTATAAAGATAAAGAAGTAAAAATTATTTTTGTCAATGTGTGACGTAAAAATATTTTTGACATTTACGTCACCGAATATGGTACTGCTTTGACAACTATTTTACCTATTTTGTTCCTGTATTTAAATACTGTTACAGTGACAGCCGCAACCTTTGAACCGTAATGAGAGCGGGAGGTTTGGCGCCTTAAAATCTGATTCAACCCACCATTTCTTTAGAAATGCCTGTACCAAGTCAGGGTCATTACGGTTTTCACAGTTTTCCGGTTGTTGACTGATTTTGTCTGTTTATATAATTATGAGTTTTGACTTTCCCTTTGTAAGATTGTTCGGAGTTCGGTAATTTTGTTATTACCCTTATTTACAGCTGTTGAGTTCAGACTGTGTAATATACCAAAACTTACCTATTCTCTTATATATTACAGTTATTAAGCTAATTTCTAACATAATAAGCAATTTCTACACATATATATGCCTCAGTTGTATATTTAATAGCTAAATACTATGAAATGTTTACATTTAGCCCCCCCTTTTTTCGTCCCATAAAATCAGTTCACATCATTCTTAATTTTGTTAATTCATGCTTTAACCCCATAAATTATGTAGTTTAAGGCATACAATAAGTTTTTGTATATAGATCTACAGTTGAAATTCCTTCTAATTCCATCAAATATGCAAAAATATGATTTATTGATATTCAAGTTTTGGAATTTCTTATGGTACAAAACTATAATTTCCCCCAAAACTCAATAAATATATGCTTCCACATCATTTTTTCCCACTGTTTAAGTAAGCTGGATGTTCAAATGTACTGTTACAGCCAAATAATACTCTAAAACATGAAATCCAAATTGACAATTTGAAAAATTTACAGAAAATGCTAAGCAGTGAAAATAATTTTTCTGGGATCACTTAAATTATCAGGTTTTTACTACATAATTTTCATTTAAAACTGCTTTCTATAGCCTTATATTATTTTATGAGTACATTGTACATGTATTCTAACTGAAACTATCAAAATTTACCAGGAAAATATTGTAGGATTGAAAAAAATCCAATCATGATATCGCCATATTCTATATTTGAAGTCAACAAACTGGTGCATGATGAAATTGTTTAAATTCTTAATATCAACCATATTTTCAATATTATATGCCCTTCTACTGCAAAAACACATTCAATAACATATTCCCAATAATTATAAAGTCATAAATAAAAAATAAAATGAGTTGCAATACCCTCTGTCCATGTATATCCAGTGTTTGGGAGCAATATTCCAAAATATTACATAACATGCATTTTGACCATGTAATCTGACACCACAATGCATTTTGTAACATTTTTGTATGAAAAATGTCACTCTGTGTCTGTTGTGACATTATTAGGCTAATTTGAACATGATAGCAACAAAAGTTCAATTTGATGTTTTTCAACTTAAGGTATGAAACCTATAATTAATTTCTTTAAGGTTTTCTACTAAATTTGTGTTTTTTCGAGCCTACCTGGCCATTTTATCTTAAGTTTAACCTTTCGAAGACCATACATTTTCTGAAACGTCCATGATTCCTCTACGTTCTGTCAAAATATCAGGCCATGTTTAAAGTCTTGCAGTGAAATGCCAGGCTATGGAAAATACCTACTCTAAAAATAGCTCTGTCATCCCCAGAAATTCCCTATTTATAGGTCATGCATCAAATCCTCCATATCCATATTAAAATACAACTAAATCAATCAAATTTGGGCTCAAAATAATCCTTATACATTTAACTTCAATTATCAATTTAATTATTCCATTCCATTCAGTATTTGTCACAATACAACAAAGTGAAAGGAACTTTTTTTCTTTAAAAGGGACTACTTTGTATATGTTCTTAGCTCTGATTGGTTGAATTACTGGTTTGACACCTAAAGAGCAACAAAACTTGTTTCTCCAACCCTTTATTGGCCTTATTTCTATTCCTTAGGCAATATCAACCACAAAAAACCTCATAAGGTATGTGGCTGTCTAATATTTGCAAGTATAAGTGTTCAAATGCAAAGGTACCCCCTTGAAGATTTTTAATGAAAACATCTCCATTGATATATCCTCCAGAGCTGGAAGTTAAAGAGACCACCGATACAGCTTCGTCCGCATCATTTTTGGACTTATACCTCGAATTTGACGACAGTGGTCAACTCAGTACTAAAATTTATGATAAGCGGGACGACTTCAATTTTAAAATCATAAATTTTCCAAACATGTGCAGCAATATACCAGCTTCTCCTGCATATGGTGTTTACATCTCGCAATTGATTCGCTATGTAAGGGCCAGTAGCAATTATTCTGATTTCCTGAAACGTCATCTTCATTTGAGAAACAGGCTACTGGACCAGGGCTATAAAAAGATTCGCCTTATTCGATCTCTTAAAAAGTTTATATTCCGATATCAATATCTTGTCGAAATATATTCCGTCTCTGCAGAAAAAATTATAAGCGATGCATTTTCATATAGTGAAAATGTATAAAGATAAAGAAGTAAAAATTATTTTTGTCAATGTGTGACGTAAAAATATTTTTGACATTTACGTCACCGAATATGGTACTGCTTTGACAACTATTTTACCTATTTTGTTCCTGTATTTAAATACTGTTACAGTGACAGCCGCAACCTTTGAACCGTAATGAGAGCGGGAGGTTTGGCGCCTTAAAATCTGATTCAACCCACCATTTCTTTAGAAATGCCTGTACCAAGTCAGGGTCATTACGGTTTTCACAGTTTTCCGGTTGTTGACTGATTTTGTCTGTTTATATAATTATGAGTTTTGACTTTCCCTTTGTAAGATTGTTCGGAGTTCGGTAATTTTGTTATTACCCTTATTTACAGCTGTTGAGTTCAGACTGTGTAATATACCAAAACTTACCTATTCTCTTATATATTACAGTTATTAAGCTAATTTCTAACATAATAAGCAATTTCTACACATATATATGCCTCAGTTGTATATTTAATAGCTAAATACTATGAAATGTTTACATTTAGCCCCCCCTTTTTTCGTCCCATAAAATCAGTTCACATCATTCTTAATTTTGTTAATTCATGCTTTAACCCCATAAATTATGTAGTTTAAGGCATACAATAAGTTTTTGTATATAGATCTACAGTTGAAATTCCTTCTAATTCCATCAAATATGCAAAAATATGATTTATTGATATTCAAGTTTTGGAATTTCTTATGGTACAAAACTATAATTTCCCCCAAAACTCAATAAATATATGCTTCCACATCATTTTTTCCCACTGTTTAAGTAAGCTGGATGTTCAAATGTACTGTTACAGCCAAATAATACTCTAAAACATGAAATCCAAATTGACAATTTGAAAAATTTACAGAAAATGCTAAGCAGTGAAAATAATTTTTCTGGGATCACTTAAATTATCAGGTTTTTACTACATAATTTTCAATTAAAACTGCTTTCTATAGCCTTATATTATTTTATGAGTACATTGTACATGTATTCTAACTGAAACTATCAAAATTTACCAGGAAAATATTGTAGGATTGAAAAAAATCCAATCATGATATCGCCATATTCTATATTTGAAGTCAACAAACTGGTGCATGATGAAATTGTTTAAATTCTTAATATCAACCATATTTTCAATATTATATGCCCTTCTACTGCAAAAACACATTCAATAACATATTCCCAATAATTATAAAGTCATAAATAAAAAATAAAATGAGTTGCAATACCCTCTGTCCATGTATATCCAGTGTTTGGGAGCAATATTCCAAAATATTACATAACATGCATTTTGACCATGTAATCTGACACCACAATGCATTTTGTAACATTTTTGTATGAAAAATGTCACTCTGTGTCTGTTGTGACATTATTAGGCTAATTTGAACATGATAGCAACAAAAGTTCAATTTGATGTTTTTCAACTTAAGGTATGAAACCTATAATTAATTTCTTTAAGGTTTTCTACTAAATTTGTGTTTTTTCGAGCCTACCTGGCCATTTTATCTTAAGTTTAACCTTTCGAAGACCATACATTTTCTGAAACGTCCATGATTCCTCTACGTTCTGTCAAAATATCAGGCCATGTTTAAAGTCTTGCAGTGAAATGCCAGGCTATGGAAAATACCTACTCTAAAAATAGCTCTGTCATCCCCAGAAATTCCCTATTTATAGGTCATGCATCAAATCCTCCATATCCATATTAAAATACAACTAAATCAATCAAATTTGGGCTCAAAATAATCCTTATACATTTAACTTCAATTATCAATTTAATTATTCCATTCCATTCAGTATTTGTCACAATACAACAAAGTGAAAGGAACTTTTTTTCTTTAAAAGGGACTACTTTGTATATGTTCTTAGCTCTGATTGGTTGAATTACTGGTTTGACACCTAAAGAGCAACAAAACTTGTTTCTCCAACCCTTTATTGGCCTTATTTCTATTCCTTAGGCAATATCAACCACAAAAAACCTCATAAGGTATGTGGCTGTCTAATATTTGCAAGTATAAGTGTTCAAATGCAAAGGTACCCCCTTGAAGATTTTTAATGAAAACATCTCCATTGATATATCCTCCAGAGCTGGAAGTTAAAGAGACCACCGATACAGCTTCGTCCGCATCATTTTTGGACTTATACCTCGAATTTGACGACAGTGGTCAACTCAGTACTAAAATTTATGATAAGCGGGACGACTTCAATTTTAAAATCATAAATTTTCCAAACATGTGCAGCAATATACCAGCTTCTCCTGCATATGGTGTTTACATCTCGCAATTGATTCGCTATGCAAGGGCCAGTAGCAATTATTCTGATTTCCTGAAACGTCATCTTCATTTGAGAAACAGGCTACTGGACCAGGGCTATAAAAAGATTCGCCTTATTCGATCTCTTAAAAAGTTTATATTCCGATATCAATATCTTGTCGAAATATATTCCGTCTCTGCAGAAAAAATTATAAGCGATGCATTTTCATATAGTGAAAATGTATAAAGATAAAGAAGTAAAAATTATTTTTGTCAATGTGTGACGTAAAAATATTTTTGACATTTACGTCACCGAATATGGTACTGCTTTGACAACTATTTTACCTATTTTGTTCCTGTATTTAAATACTGTTACAGTGACAGCCGCAACCTTTGAACCGTAATGAGAGCGGGAGGTTTGGCGCCTTAAAATCTGATTCAACCCACCATTTCTTTAGAAATGCCTGTACCAAGTCAGGGTCATTACGGTTTTCACAGTTTTCCGGTTGTTGACTGATTTTGTCTGTTTATATAATTATGAGTTTTGACTTTCCCTTTGTAAGATTGTTCGGAGTTCGGTAATTTTGTTATTACCCTTATTTACAGCTGTTGAGTTCAGACTGTGTAATATACCAAAACTTACCTATTCTCTTATATATTACAGTTATTAAGCTAATTTCTAACATAATAAGCAATTTCTACACATATATATGCCTCAGTTGTATATTTAATAGCTAAATACTATGAAATGTTTACATTTAGCCCCCCCTTTTTTCGTCCCATAAAATCAGTTCACATCATTCTTAATTTTGTTAATTCATGCTTTAACCCCATAAATTATGTAGTTTAAGGCATACAATAAGTTTTTGTATATAGATCTACAGTTGAAATTCCTTCTAATTCCATCAAATATGCAAAAATATGATTTATTGATATTCAAGTTTTGGAATTTCTTATGGTACAAAACTATAATTTCCCCCAAAACTCAATAAATATATGCTTCCACATCATTTTTTCCCACTGTTTAAGTAAGCTGGATGTTCAAATGTACTGTTACAGCCAAATAATACTCTAAAACATGAAATCCAAATTGACAATTTGAAAAATTTACAGAAAATGCTAAGCAGTGAAAATAATTTTTCTGGGATCACTTAAATTATCAGGTTTTTACTACATAATTTTCAATTAAAACTGCTTTCTATAGCCTTATATTATTTTATGAGTACATTGTACATGTATTCTAACTGAAACTATCAAAATTTACCAGGAAAATATTGTAGGATTGAAAAAAATCCAATCATGATATCGCCATATTCTATATTTGAAGTCAACAAACTGGTGCATGATGAAATTTTTTAAATTCTTAATATCAACCATATTTTCAATATTATATGCCCTTCTACTGCAAAAACACATTCAATAACATATTCCCAATAATTATAAAGTCATAAATAAAAAATAAAATGAGTTGCAATACCCTCTGTCCATGTATATCCAGTGTTTGGGAGCAATATTCCAAAATATTACATAACATGCATTTTGACCATGTAATCTGACACCACAATGCATTTTGTAACATTTTTGTATGAAAAATGTCACTCTGTGTCTGTTGTGACATTATTAGGCTAATTTGAACATGATAGCAACAAAAGTTCAATTTGATGTTTTTCAACTTAAGGTATGAAACCTATAATTAATTTCTTTAAGGTTTTCTACTAAATTTGTGTTTTTTCGAGCCTACCTGGCCATTTTATCTTAAGTTTAACCTTTCGAAGACCATACATTTTCTGAAACGTCCATGATTCCTCTACGTTCTGTCAAAATATCAGGCCATGTTTAAAGTCTTGCAGTGAAATGCCAGGCTATGGAAAATACCTACTCTAAAAATAGCTCTGTCATCCCCAGAAATTCCCTATTTATAGGTCATGCATCAAATCCTCCATATCCATATTAAAATACAACTAAATCAATCAAATTTGGGCTCAAAATAATCCTTATACATTTAACTTCAATTATCAATTTAATTATTCCATTCCATTCAGTATTTGTCACAATACAACAAAGTGAAAGGAACTTTTTTTCTTTAAAAGGGACTACTTTGTATATGTTCTTAGCTCTGATTGGTTGAATTACTGGTTTGACACCTAAAGAGCAACAAAACTTGTTTCTCCAACCCTTTATTGGCCTTATTTCTATTCCTTAGGCAATATCAACCACAAAAAACCTCATAAGGTATGTGGCTGTCTAATATTTGCAAGTATAAGTGTTCAAATGCAAAGGTACCCCCTTGAAGATTTTTAATGAAAACATCTCCATTGATATATCCTCCAGAGCTGGAAGTTAAAGAGACCACCGATACAGCTTCGTCCGCATCATTTTTGGACTTATACCTCGAATTTGACGACAGTGGTCAACTCAGTACTAAAATTTATGATAAGCGGGACGACTTCAATTTTAAAATCATAAATTTTCCAAACATGTGCAGCAATATACCAGCTTCTCCTGCATATGGTGTTTACATCTCGCAATTGATTCGCTATGTAAGGGCCAGTAGCAATTATTCTGATTTCCTGAAACGTCATCTTCATTTGAGAAACAGGCTACTGGACCAGGGCTATAAAAAGATTCGCCTTATTCGATCTCTTAAAAAGTTTATATTCCGATATCAATATCTTGTCGAAATATATTCCGTCTCTGCAGAAAAAATTATAAGCGATGCATTTTCATATAGTGAAAATGTATAAAGATAAAGAAGTAAAAATTATTTTTGTCAATGTGTGACGTAAAAATATTTTTGACATTTACGTCACCGAATATGGTACTGCTTTGACAACTATTTTACCTATTTTGTTCCTGTATTTAAATACTGTTACAGTGACAGCCGCAACCTTTGAACCGTAATGAGAGCGGGAGGTTTGGCGCCTTAAAATCTGATTCAACCCACCATTTCTTTAGAAATGCCTGTACCAAGTCAGGGTCATTACGGTTTTCACAGTTTTCCGGTTGTTGACTGATTTTGTCTGTTTATATAATTATGAGTTTTGACTTTCCCTTTGTAAGATTGTTCGGAGTTCGGTAATTTTGTTATTACCCTTATTTACAGCTGTTGAGTTCAGACTGTGTAATATACCAAAACTTACCTATTCTCTTATATATTACAGTTATTAAGCTAATTTCTAACATAATAAGCAATTTCTACACATATATATGCCTCAGTTGTATATTTAATAGCTAAATACTATGAAATGTTTACATTTAGCCCCCCCTTTTTTCGTCCCATAAAATCAGTTCACATCATTCTTAATTTTGTTAATTCATGCTTTAACCCCATAAATTATGTAGTTTAAGGCATACAATAAGTTTTTGTATATAGATCTACAGTTGAAATTCCTTCTAATTCCATCAAATATGCAAAAATATGATTTATTGATATTCAAGTTTTGGAATTTCTTATGGTACAAAACTATAATTTCCCCCAAAACTCAATAAATATATGCTTCCACATCATTTTTTCCCACTGTTTAAGTAAGCTGGATGTTCAAATGTACTGTTACAGCCAAATAATACTCTAAAACATGAAATCCAAATTGACAATTTGAAAAATTTACAGAAAATGCTAAGCAGTGAAAATAATTTTTCTGGGATCACTTAAATTATCAGGTTTTTACTACATAATTTTCAATTAAAACTGCTTTCTATAGCCTTATATTATTTTATGAGTACATTGTACATGTATTCTAACTGAAACTATCAAAATTTACCAGGAAAATATTGTAGGATTGAAAAAAATCCAATCATGATATCGCCATATTCTATATTTGAAGTCAACAAACTGGTGCATGATGAAATTTTTTAAATTCTTAATATCAACCATATTTTCAATATTATATGCCCTTCTACTGCAAAAACACATTCAATAACATATTCCCAATAATTATAAAGTCATAAATAAAAAATAAAATGAGTTGCAATACCCTCTGTCCATGTATATCCAGTGTTTGGGAGCAATATTCCAAAATATTACATAACATGCATTTTGACCATGTAATCTGACACCACAATGCATTTTGTAACATTTTTGTATGAAAAATGTCACTCTGTGTCTGTTGTGACATTATTAGGCTAATTTGAACATGATAGCAACAAAAGTTCAATTTGATGTTTTTCAACTTAAGGTATGAAACCTATAATTAATTTCTTTAAGGTTTTCTACTAAATTTGTGTTTTTTCGAGCCTACCTGGCCATTTTATCTTAAGTTTAACCTTTCGAAGACCATACATTTTCTGAAACGTCCATGATTCCTCTACGTTCTGTCAAAATATCAGGCCATGTTTAAAGTCTTGCAGTGAAATGCCAGGCTATGGAAAATACCTACTCTAAAAATAGCTCTGTCATCCCCAGAAATTCCCTATTTATAGGTCATGCATCAAATCCTCCATATCCATATTAAAATACAACTAAATCAATCAAATTTGGGCTCAAAATAATCCTTATACATTTAACTTCAATTATCAATTTAATTATTCCATTCCATTCAGTATTTGTCACAATACAACAAAGTGAAAGGAACTTTTTTTCTTTAAAAGGGACTACTTTGTATATGTTCTTAGCTCTGATTGGTTGAATTACTGGTTTGACACCTAAAGAGCAACAAAACTTGTTTCTCCAACCCTTTATTGGCCTTATTTCTATTCCTTAGGCAATATCAACCACAAAAAACCTCATAAGGTATGTGGCTGTCTAATATTTGCAAGTATAAGTGTTCAAATGCAAAGGTACCCCCTTGAAGATTTTTAATGAAAACATCTCCATTGATATATCCTCCAGAGCTGGAAGTTAAAGAGACCACCGATACAGCTTCGTCCGCATCATTTTTGGACTTATACCTCGAATTTGACGACAGTGGTCAACTCAGTACTAAAATTTATGATAAGCGGGACGACTTCAATTTTAAAATCATAAATTTTCCAAACATGTGCAGCAATATACCAGCTTCTCCTGCATATGGTGTTTACATCTCGCAATTGATTCGCTATGTAAGGGCCAGTAGCAATTATTCTGATTTCCTGAAACGTCATCTTCATTTGAGAAACAGGCTACTGGACCAGGGCTATAAAAAGATTCGCCTTATTCGATCTCTTAAAAAGTTTATATTCCGATATCAATATCTTGTCGAAATATATTCCGTCTCTGCAGAAAAAATTATAAGCGATGCATTTTCATATAGTGAAAATGTATAAAGATAAAGAAGTAAAAATTATTTTTGTCAATGTGTGACGTAAAAATATTTTTGACATTTACGTCACCGAATATGGTACTGCTTTGACAACTATTTTACCTATTTTGTTCCTGTATTTAAATACTGTTACAGTGACAGCCGCAACCTTTGAACCGTAATGAGAGCGGGAGGTTTGGCGCCTTAAAATCTGATTCAACCCACCATTTCTTTAGAAATGCCTGTACCAAGTCAGGGTCATTACGGTTTTCACAGTTTTCCGGTTGTTGACTGATTTTGTCTGTTTATATAATTATGAGTTTTGACTTTCCCTTTGTAAGATTGTTCGGAGTTCGGTAATTTTGTTATTACCCTTATTTACAGCTGTTGAGTTCAGACTGTGTAATATACCAAAACTTACCTATTCTCTTATATATTACAGTTATTAAGCTAATTTCTAACATAATAAGCAATTTCTACACATATATATGCCTCAGTTGTATATTTAATAGCTAAATACTATGAAATGTTTACATTTAGCCCCCCCTTTTTTCGTCCCATAAAATCAGTTCACATCATTCTTAATTTTGTTAATTCATGCTTTAACCCCATAAATTATGTAGTTTAAGGCATACAATAAGTTTTTGTATATAGATCTACAGTTGAAATTCCTTCTAATTCCATCAAATATGCAAAAATATGATTTATTGATATTCAAGTTTTGGAATTTCTTATGGTACAAAACTATAATTTCCCCCAAAACTCAATAAATATATGCTTCCACATCATTTTTTCCCACTGTTTAAGTAAGCTGGATGTTCAAATGTACTGTTACAGCCAAATAATACTCTAAAACATGAAATCCAAATTGACAATTTGAAAAATTTACAGAAAATGCTAAGCAGTGAAAATAATTTTTCTGGGATCACTTAAATTATCAGGTTTTTACTACATAATTTTCAATTAAAACTGCTTTCTATAGCCTTATATTATTTTATGAGTACATTGTACATGTATTCTAACTGAAACTATCAAAATTTACCAGGAAAATATTGTAGGATTGAAAAAAATCCAATCATGATA
Source organism: Bathymodiolus brooksi (assembly GCA_963680875.1). NCBI lineage: Eukaryota > Metazoa > Mollusca > Bivalvia > Mytilida > Modiolidae > Bathymodiolus > Bathymodiolus brooksi. Next base: position 134,895,859 of record OY804576.1, on the reverse strand, counting down.
TCGCCATATTCTATATTTGAAGTCAACAAACTGGTGCATGATGAAATTTTTTAAATTCTTAATATCAACCATATTTTCAATATTATATGCCCTTCTACTGCAAAAACACATTCAATAACATATTCCCAATAATTATAAAGTCATAAATAAAAAATAAAATGAGTTGCAATACCCTCTGTCCATGTATATCCAGTGTTTGGGAGCAATATTCCAAAATATTACATAACATGCATTTTGACCATGTAATCTGACACCACAATGCATTTTGTAACATTTTTGTATGAAAAATGTCACTCTGTGTCTGTTGTGACATTATTAGTCTAATTTGAACATGATAGCAACAAAAGTTCAATTTGATGTTTTTCAACTTAAGGTATGAAACCTATAATTAATTTCTTTAAGGTTTTCTACTAAATTTGTGTTTTTTCGAGCCTACCTGGCCATTTTATCTTAAGTTTAACCTTTCGAAGACCATACATTTTCTGAAACGTCCATGATTCCTCTACGTTCTGTCAAAATATCAGGCCATGTTTAAAGTCTTGCAGTGAAATGCCAGGCTATGGAAAATACCTACTCTAAAAATAGCTCTGTCATCCCCAGAAATTCCCTATTTATAGGTCATGCATCAAATCCTCCATATCCATATTAAAATACAACTAAATCAATCAAATTTGGGCTCAAAATAATCCTTATACATTTAACTTCAATTATCAATTTAATTATTCCATTCCATTCAGTATTTGTCACAATACAACAAAGTGAAAGGAACTTTTTTTCTTTAAAAGGGACTACTTTGTATATGTTCTTAGCTCTGATTGGTTGAATTACTGGTTTGACACCTAAAGAGCAACAAAACTTGTTTCTCCAACCCTTTATTGGCCTTATTTCTATTCCTTAGGCAATATCAACCACAAAAAACCTCATAAGGTATGTGGCTGTCTAATATTTGCAAGTATAAGTGTTCAAATGCAAAGGTACCCCCTTGAAGATTTTTAATGAAAACATCTCCATTGATATATCCTCCAGAGCTGGAAGTTAAAGAGACCACCGATACAGCTTCGTCCGCATAATTTTTGGACTTATACCTCGAATTTGACGACAGTGGTCAACTCAGTACTAAAATTTATGATAAGCGGGACGACTTCAATTTTAAAATCATAAATTTTCCAAACATGTGCAGCAATATACCAGCTTCTCCTGCATATGGTGTTTACATCTCGCAATTGATTCGCTATGCAAGGGCCAGTAGCAATTATTCTGATTTCCTGAAACGTCATCTTCATTTGAGAAACAGGCTACTGGACCAGGGCTATAAAAAGATTCGCCTTATTCGATCTCTTAAAAAGTTTATATTCCGATATCAATATCTTGTCGAAATATAATCCGTCTCTGCAGAAAAAATTATAAGCGATGCATTTTCATATAGTGAAAATGTATAAAGATAAAGAGGTAAAAATTATTTTTGTCAATGTGTGACGTAAAAATATTTTTGACATTTACGTCACCGAATATGGTACTGCTTTGACAACTATTTTACCTATTTTGTTCCTGTATTTAAATACTGTTACAGTGACAGCCGCAACCTTTGAACCGTAATGAGAGCGGGAGGTTTGGCGCCTTAAAATCTGATTCAACCCACCATTTCTTTAGAAATGCCTGTACCAAGTCAGGGTCATTACGGTTTTCACAGTTTTCCGGTTGTTGACTGATTTTGTCTGTTTATATAATTATGAGTTTTGACTTTCCCTTTGTAAGATTGTTCGGAGTTCGGTAATTTTGTTATTACCCTTATTTACAGCTGTTGAGTTCAGACTGTGTAATATACCAAAACTTACCTATTCTCTTATATATTACAGTTATTAAGCTAATTTCTAACATAATAAGCAATTTCTACACATATATATGCCTCAGTTGTATATTTAATAGCTAAATACTATGAAATGTTTACATTTAGCCCCCCCTTTTTTTGTCCCATAAAATCAGTTCACATCATTCTTAATTTTGTTAATTCATGCTTTAACCCCATAAATTATGTAGTTTAAGGCATACAATAAGTTTTTGTATATAGATCTACAGTTGAAATTCCTTCTAATTCCATCAAATATGCAAAAATATGATTTATTGATATTCAAGTTTTGGAATTTCTTATGGTACAAAACTATAATTTCCCCCAAAACTCAATAAATATATGCTTCCACATCATTTTTTCCCACTGTTTAAGTAAGCTGGATGTTCAAATGTACTGTTACAGCCAAATAATACTCTAAAACATGAAATCCAAATTGACAATTTGAAAAATTTACAGAAAATGCTAAGCAGTGAAAATAATTTTTCTGGGATCACTTAAATTATCAGGTTTTTACTACATAATTTTCAATTAAAACTGCTTTCTATAGCCTTATATTATTTTATGAGTACATTGTACATGTATTCTAACTGAAACTATCAAAATTTACCAGGAAAATATTGTAGGATTGAAAAAAATCCAATCATGATATCGCCATATTCTATATTTGAAGTCAACAAACTGGTGCATGATGAAATTTTTTAAATTCTTAATATCAACCATATTTTCAATATTATATGCCCTTCTACTGCAAAAACACATTCAATAACATATTCCCAATAATTATAAAGTCATAAATAAAAAATAAAATGAGTTGCAATACCCTCTGTCCATGTATATCCAGTGTTTGGGAGCAATATTCCAAAATATTACATAACATGCATTTTGACCATGTAATCTGACACCACAATGCATTTTGTAACATTTTTGTATGAAAAATGTCACTCTGTGTCTGTTGTGACATTATTAGTCTAATTTGAACATGATAGCAACAAAAGTTCAATTTGATGTTTTTCAACTTAAGGTATGAAACCTATAATTAATTTCTTTAAGGTTTTCTACTAAATTTGTGTTTTTTCGAGCCTACCTGGCCATTTTATCTTAAGTTTAACCTTTCGAAGACCATACATTTTCTGAAACGTCCATGATTCCTCTACGTTCTGTCAAAATATCAGGCCATGTTTAAAGTCTTGCAGTGAAATGCCAGGCTATGGAAAATACCTACTCTAAAAATAGCTCTGTCATCCCCAGAAATTCCCTATTTATAGGTCATGCATCAAATCCTCCATATCCATATTAAAATACAACTAAATCAATCAAATTTGGGCTCAAAATAATCCTTATACATTTAACTTCAATTATCAATTTAATTATTCCATTCCATTCAGTATTTGTCACAATACAACAAAGTGAAAGGAACTTTTTTTCTTTAAAAGGGACTACTTTGTATATGTTCTTAGCTCTGATTGGTTGAATTACTGGTTTGACACCTAAAGAGCAACAAAACTTGTTTCTCCAACCCTTTATTGGCCTTATTTCTATTCCTTAGGCAATATCAACCACAAAAAACCTCATAAGGTATGTGGCTGTCTAATATTTGCAAGTATAAGTGTTCAAATGCAAAGGTACCCCCTTGAAGATTTTTAATGAAAACATCTCCATTGATATATCCTCCAGAGCTGGAAGTTAAAGAGACCACCGATACAGCTTCGTCCGCATCATTTTTGGACTTATACCTCGAATTTGACGACAGTGGTCAACTCAGTACTAAAATTTATGATAAGCGGGACGACTTCAATTTTAAAATCATAAATTTTCCAAACATGTGCAGCAATATACCAGCTTCTCCTGCATATGGTGTTTACATCTCGCAATTGATTCGCTATGCAAGGGCCAGTAGCAATTATTCTGATTTCCTGAAACGTCATCTTCATTTGAGAAACAGGCTACTGGACCAGGGCTATAAAAAGATTCGCCTTATTCGATCTCTTAAAAAGTTTATATTCCGATATCAATATCTTGTCGAAATATATTCCGTCTCTGCAGAAAAAATTATAAGCGATGCATTTTCATATAGTGAAAATGTATAAAGATAAAGAAGTAAAAATTATTTTTGTCAATGTGTGACGTAAAAATATTTTTGACATTTACGTCACCGAATATGGTACTGCTTTGACAACTATTTTACCTATTTTGTTCCTGTATTTAAATACTGTTACAGTGACAGCCGCAACCTTTGAACCGTAATGAGAGCGGGAGGTTTGACGCCTTAAAATCTGATTCAACCCACCATTTCTTTAGAAATGCCTGTACCAAGTCAGGGTCATTACGGTTTTCACAGTTTTCCGGTTGTTGACTGATTTTGTCTGTTTATATAATTATGAGTTTTGACTTTCCCTTTGTAAGATTGTTCGGAGTTCGGTAATTTTGTTATTACCCTTATTTACAGCTGTTGAGTTCAGACTGTGTAATATACCAAAACTTACCTATTCTCTTATATATTACAGTTATTAAGCTAATTTCTAACATAATAAGCAATTTCTACACATATATATGCCTCAGTTGTATATTTAATAGCTAAATACTATGAAATGTTTACATTTAGCCCCCCCTTTTTTCGTCCCATAAAATCAGTTCACATCATTCTTAATTTTGTTAATTCATGCTTTAACCCCATAAATTATGTAGTTTAAGGCATACAATAAGTTTTTGTATATAGATCTACAGTTGAAATTCCTTCTAATTCCATCAAATATGCAAAAATATGATTTATTGATATTCAAGTTTTGGAATTTCTTATGGTACAAAACTATAATTTCCCCCAAAACTCAATAAATATATGCTTCCACATCATTTTTTCCCACTGTTTAAGTAAGCTGGATGTTCAAATGTACTGTTACAGCCAAATAATACTCTAAAACATGAAATCCAAATTGACAATTTGAAAAATTTACAGAAAATGCTAAGCAGTGAAAATAATTTTTCTGGGATCACTTAAATTATCAGGTTTTTACTACATAATTTTCAATTAAAACTGCTTTCTATAGCCTTATATTATTTTATGAGTACATTGTACATGTATTCTAACTGAAACTATCAAAATTTACCAGGAAAATATTGTAGGATTGAAAAAAATCCAATCATGATATCGCCATATTCTATATTTGAAGTCAACAAACTGGTGCATGATGAAATTTTTTAAATTCTTAATATCAACCATATTTTCAATATTATATGCCCTTCTACTGCAAAAACACATTCAATAACATATTCCCAATAATTATAAAGTCATAAATAAAAAATAAAATGAGTTGCAATACCCTCTGTCCATGTATATCCAGTGTTTGGGAGCAATATTCCAAAATATTACATAACATGCATTTTGACCATGTAATCTGACACCACAATGCATTTTGTAACATTTTTGTATGAAAAATGTCACTCTGTGTCTGTTGTGACATTATTAGGCTAATTTGAACATGATAGCAACAAAAGTTCAATTTGATGTTTTTCAACTTAAGGTATGAAACCTATTATTAATTTCTTTAAGGTTTTCTACTAAATTTGTGTTTTTTCGAGCCTACCTGGCCATTTTATCTTAAGTTTAACCTTTCGAAGACCATACATTTTCTGAAACGTCCATGATTCCTCTACGTTCTGTCAAAATATCAGGCCATGTTTAAAGTCTTGCAGTGAAATGCCAGGCTATGGAAAATACCTACTCTAAAAATAGCTCTGTCATCCCCAGAAATTCCCTATTTATAGGTCATGCATCAAATCCTCCATATCCATATTAAAATACAACTAAATCAATCAAATTTGGGCTCAAAATAATCCTTATACATTTAACTTCAATTATCAATTTAATTATTCCATTCCATTCAGTATTTGTCACAATACAACAAAGTGAAAGGAACTTTTTTTCTTTAAAAGGGACTACTTTGTATATGTTCTTAGCTCTGATTGGTTGAATTACTGGTTTGACACCTCATGGGTTATAATTGGGTTGAAATTTAAACTGATGGCGCAGGATTTGCTCACCCTTCCGTAGCACCGGTTTAAAAAACACAATAATTTTACCGTGTGACACGGGTGCTCCACAATGGAGGAAACTACGAAGAGAAGAAGAAGGTTGGTGTTCGTGTTGCCTTTTCGGGACTGTTTCAGTCGGTATTTGTGGATTGTGCGTGTCCCGTTTTTAATTTTTTTTTAGATGCTAGATGGTTCGTCATTTTTTATTGTTATTAATTGATGACTTTAGGAGTCATGTCTTGGTATCCCCTTGGCAGCATTATTAAAGGGAAAGAAACCTAATCATAATGTACTGTTATGAAAAAGGTAATAAACAATATTTTCTTGTTTAAAAAATAGCAGAATTTTTTTTCTTGTTTAAAAACTATTAATTGGTTATGGCTAAAATCAAATATTTTAAATTTCCCATCGGCAAGGCAGCTACAATATTGACAAAGGTAGTGACGTCATACCGTCTCTTCCGGCTAATTCAAACGTCAGTTATCACCACAATACATTTTCCAGTCAATCAAGAAACTGTACATTTATTTTAATGACAAGGGAATCACGCTATATGAGTTTACTTATAATTTCGGCCCAGAATATCTGGCAGTGGAAATTAACAGTCGTCAACATTGAAGCGCCGAAACAACAGCGTAACCAACCCTCTTTTACGTACGATCCCAATCATTTTTCAGAACGTTAACAAGCCATCTTAAATTTTATTGTTTTAATTTTCTTCCAAAAATAAAAGGATGTGTGGTTCGAGTATTTTGCTTATCTCTAGCTATTTTAGAATCTGTGTCGTTGGCGAATGTTATATGGTATCAGCGCAAGGAAACCAGTACAGATGGTGTGATGTTGAACAATGCAATGTTTGTGTTGTTCAGTACCAGAATTCCACAAAAGGGCGGCATCCATGAAAATCAAAATTATTTAATCGTCTGTGCTACTATACTATTGGTTAAATAAAAAGATAGAAACACCTAAGTTATATTGCTACATATATTCTTTGAAATAAACACACATCTTATGTTTAGCCATATATTTGGTATGAATCCCAGGACTACAATACTTTTGCCATGAAAATGATCTAAAATATACCTGGGCCTTGTAGCAGTATTTCGGTATAGTAAATTGTATATTTGATTGTTTAGATGAAGTGTCCGATAATGTCACGGAACTATGATCATCTGGTCATCTGGATAGTATAATGAATTAATATTGGTCTATATAGTACCAAACTAAAGTTCAAATATTATCGTATAATAGTAGCAGAATGAGTGTGGGACATTGACACGCTAACATACCGTGATATTTATGAGTGTGGGATATTGACACGCTAACATACCGTGATATTTTATGAGTGTGGGACATTGACACGCTAACATACCGTGATATTTATGAGTGTGGGACATTGACACGCTAACATACCGTGATATTTTATGAGTGTGGAACATTGACACGCTAACATACCGTGATATTTTAGGAGTGTGGGACATTGACACGCTAACATACCGTAATATATTATGGAAGCCTGTGTAATCAAACGAGTTGTCATTTCTGACTAAGACACTAGTAAAAATAAAAAAAAGCCGAATTATACAATACAATTTAGAATTATAATAACTATGCCTTTTTATATTGGTTTCATAACACAGTATTTCTTTGTGTTATGGAATAAAATGCTATCTATTTTGAATATTTATCAATGATAACGTACATCTAATTAAGTGTGCACGAGGTGTTTCTGGAACAATCTTCATCAAATATGGTAGTCAATAGATTGGAAAGTCAATTAGTACAAATTAATAGCCTTTGTGGGCAAGAAAGTCAGAACATGATACACAAAATCGACAAAGGTTGCCTATGTCTCCGGGATATTAACCTTAGCTTTAATGGGTCATTCTCTGACTACTTTTCAAAATACAGAGCTGTGTCTATATGAAAGGAAAATTTGTCACAAACGTTTCATTTGCTACAGTTCGTTTAATTAATCATTCTTGAGACAGAATTAAGTGTTTGGCAAGCTGTTTTATCAAAAATATATTTTTTCTACGTCTTTTACTCCCGTGAGGTGTAAATATTTGTCTTTACCGTCACAATACCTTAAACGCACATTTTCTGACTTTTTCTTCAACATAAACCATAAAACCGATATGAATATAAACGAATAAATTGTTCTGTTGATATATGTAGAATTACTTATTTAATTTTTCTTATATCTACGGAGTATTTAAAAGGTTTGTGTGTTGAGATCCGGGATGTATATATTTTTTATTATATTTTTTACTGTATTCTTTAACTAGTGCTCAATGGTAAAAAAAATAACTGAACTGGGTTATAGATGTGCTACTACAGCGTCATTTAAGGTTACACATGTTGTATAATTATACAATATACAAAGAACATTTTTGAATTCGTGACGGAAGGGGAGATCATAAATCTTAAATCTGGGAAAAGTAACTACGACATGACAAATCACTTGACCATTCAAAATTTACATCCTTTATTCGGAAATACCATTTAATATTATGAAATTATATCATTTCTATTTGGATTTTATTTTGGTGAAGAGTACTCAAGACGATATCAGAACACATCTTTTCAAATTGCAGACTAGAAAAATACCGTCCTTTTGTGTGTCTTTACGTTCTTAGTTCCATGTTTTGATGTCCGTTACGATTTCCGCATGGCAGCGATCTTCGGTTCGTCTTTGTCTCCGGCTGTTTGTGGGGTACTGTAATATCCGTGGCCGGGCATTAAATATAGACAATGTTTGTTTCTACATATCTAATCTAGAACTCTAAAGCTAATGTTACAAAGTAACATAAAGAGTACATAATATGCAAACACCACGTACATATGCTCCGCCCACTCACTCTGTACATATGCTCCGCCCACTCACTCTCGTTGGTTACTATAATTTCATTCATAAATCTGTATGTTACATCCCTTCCTTGTTTTCAGAATAGAAACATTTAATTACCGTTTAATTAATTACAATACACAGAAATAAATTTAAACTTTGAATCTTTAATGTCAAGTCCAAATCTTAAAAGTAACGTGAATAATTAGCTTTGCAAATATTAATGTCTTTCATGGTTAAAGATAAAGTAATAAATCTGTCACTTATTCTCCCCCTATCTCACAGACAAACACAACTAATGTCTCTAAATCCAATTAATCTGTTTGATTTCACGGTCAACTGAGAGTCTCTTCCAATTTATCGCACTGCGGTCGGTCGTGTAAAGTCTAGATCACAAAGTCATTAAATTTGTCTGGCATCTTCCTCAACCTGTGCGGTCTGGCTCTAAAGCCCGGTATACACGATGCAAGTTTTGCATCCAAGTCTCCATTCAAGTTTCTTGAATTCAAGTTTTTTGATCGTGTATACCATACAAGAAACTTGAATCAAAAAACTTGAACGGACTTGGATGGAATAGAAATGCATCCTATTTTTTTTCAACTTGGATGGAACTTGGATGGAGATTGACCAATCAGAAGACAGAATCCTTATCAGCATCAATTTGTGAATGTAAATAATAACAACTACACGTGTTGTGCAAAGATGGCGGGAAAAGAGGAAACTCCAAAATGCAGGAAAAAGACAGTTACATGGACTAATGAAATGATTGAAGATTTAATATACTTCATAGAAATACATCCCATCGTTGCCTTCGAAGCCATTTACGAGCCCATGTTGACCTCTTTTTGGAGCTTAATCTCCTTCGCAGTACAATTGTACATAATAATGCAATACAAAGGGCAGCACCCTCCTCTCCTCCCTCCCAAAAATGCCATTTTGTTTGTTGTATCTCCCGCCAAAACTTGTGTGTATTCATCAAAATTTCTTGCATCGTGTATACACAAACTTTAATTCAAGTTTTCTTGAATGGAGACTTGGATGCAAAACTTGTATCGTGTATACCGGGCTTAACAATGTTTTGACGGTTGTCGCAATGTGCATTTCTTTCGAATTTTCTGAAATAAGGACGCACATGTGAAACGTTAAGGTAGATAATATGTCCGTTATTTGACCTTAACATAACACTTGTTCCTCTTTGTCTCACAACTTTGTACGGTTTATCTTCATATCGGCTAGACATTTTACTCCCTTCTCTTCGCAATAAAATAGCATTTTGTCCTATTCGATATTTTTGAAAGTTGTTGCTCATTCTTTTGTCGGCATAGTATTTCATTTTTTTGTTTCTGCTCTTTGTCTCTGTTTTTTAGCGAATTTGGTACTTTGAATTTTGACATTTCTGGCACTTTTGTCATAACAGTTCTATTGAATAAAAGTTCTGCTGGTGTACGACCCGTTGTTAAATGTGGTGTGTTTCGGTATTGTAATAGGAACGTATAAAGTTCGTTATGCCAGATTTTGTTTTCAGCTCGGGCTGCTCTGATAGCTTTCTTTAATGACTTGTTAAAGTTCTCTACTAGTCCATTTGCTCTTGCCCAATAAGAGGTTACACGTGTATGTTTAATCCCTAATTCCTCTAAATATGACTTGAATTCTTCTGATACGAATTGGCTTCCGTTGTCTGACACAAGTTCATTACATATTCCATGCACAGCAAATATTTTTCTTAACTTGTTTATAATTGTAGCACTAGTAATTGAACGAACAATTTCGACCTCTGGAAATCTTGAGTAATAGTCGATCACAACAAGAAGGTATTCATTGTTTGTAAACGGACCAGTTAAATCAATTCCAAGTTTTTTCCACGGACGGTCTGGTAGTTTGGTTGTATTTACTGGCGGTGCTTGAGTCGGGTTTGCCATAATTTGACATGCATGACACGTTTTTATCATTTCTTCTAAATCTATATCCATTCTTGGCCACCAAACTTTTTCACGTAACAGTTGTTTTGTTTTCAAGACACCTTGATGGCTCTCATGAGCAAGTTGAAGAATACGTTGGCGGAGTTTGCGCGGAATTACCAGTTTTCGTCCTTTCAGTATGATAGACTCATGAACAGTTAAATCCTTGCGTACTATAAAATACGGTTTTAATTCACCTTCCTTTGTCCATTTGTTTTTCTCGATACATTCTCGAATTTTGCATACTGTTTTGTCTTTTTCTGAAGCTTCTTGTATTTCGGCGATTGTCATCGCTTTTGGCACAGCATTTTGCGCGACATAACACACAAATTGTTCAGTACTTTCATAGTCATTTTCGTATGATTCAACTGCCGGTGAACGCGATAAGATGTCAGCTGCGTTTAAATGACCTGATAAATATTTAACAACAAATTCGTGCTGCTGAAGATCTAACACCCATTTCTGAATTCTAGCAGGTGCTTCGTGAACACTTGTAAAAATCCTCCCTAACGGTTTATGATCTGTATATACGGTAAAACACATTCCGTAAAGATACATGTTAAATCGCTTTATAGCCCAATACACACTTAATGCTTCTCTCTCGGTCTGCGAGTAGCGTCTTTCTACGGGACTTAAAGTTCTACTTGCATAAGCTACCGGCTTAAAATTTCCATCTGATTGTTTCTGGTTTAATATGGCCCCTAAACCAAAAGGGCTACCGTCGACAATAATGTTCGTTTCCGCGTTCTGGTTGTAGTAGCTCATTACGTCGGCGCTAGTTAGTCTTTGTTTCAATGTTTCGAACGCGATTTGCTGTTCACTATTCCATTGCCATTTAACTTCTTTTCTCGTTAATTTTCTTAACGGTTCGGCAAGTGTAGCGAAATCACGAATATATTTTGCACAAAAGTTAACTAATCCAAGGAAACTCTTCACTTCAGTCGGATTTTCCGGAACTCTGAAGTTATTTACGGCTTTGATTTTCGCTGTATCTGGTTTCACACCCTCTTTCGACAATGTATGTCCTAAGAATTTTAGTTGTGACTTGTTAAATTCACATTTTGCTTTGTTGAGCGTAAGGTTTTTCTCGCGTAACCTTTGCAATACCAATCGTATCGTTTTATCGTGTTCCTCTTGGTTTTTCGCGAATATGATAATATCGTCAGCATTGTTTCTACAGTTGGGTATGTCCTGAAGTATTTGTTGTATAATTCGCTGATGAATTTCGGGTGCAGAGTCAATACCGAACATCAAACGTTTGTACCTATACAGGCCTTTATGACACACGAATGTGGTGATAAATCGTGATTGTTCATCTAATTCTATCTGATGAAACGACTGAGATAAATCAAGTCTCGAAAATACGGACGACCCGTTCATTTGTTGAATTATGTCTTCGATATTAGGCATGGGGAATCTTTCTCTCTGTACTGCTTTATTAGCGCATCTCATATCGACACAAATACGGATGTCTGAATTTGCTTTCGGAACAACGACTAGGGGTGAGACCCATGGAGTTGGACCCTGAACTTTTTCAATTACATCGGAATCTTCTAACTCTTTCAATTTATGTTCTAATTGTTTCTTCATTTTAAACGGAATTTTGCGTGCCGTTTGTGCAACTGGTTTTATGGATTCGTCAACGTGAAGCTCTAATTTGAAATCTTTTAATTTTCCTAAACCTGTAAATCCGTCCTGATATGACCCTATGATTTCATCGGTTGTTGACTTACGCATACAATTTACTGATCCTATGTGTAACAAACCTAACTCTGTCGCTGATTTACGACCTAATAATGGCTTTCCATTGCCTGCAATAACATGAAATTCTATCGCACACGTTTCATTGTTTACAGTTGCATTCATTTTAGTTTTTCCAATTAGCGGTATTGGTTTAGAACTGCCATATGGAAATATTTTGGTAGTTGTTTTCTCAAGCATGCTTTTTCGAGTTTTCAGTTTTTCAAAAGTTTGCTTGTCAATTGCATTGATAGATGAACCTGAATCAATAAGAAAATTAATTGACTGACCCTCAATTTCAATTGAAATTATAGCATCATCCTTGCCACTTAACGTGAAAATTTCCTGGTCGCTTTCTTCCTCAAAATATTGGTTCAATGAATTTACTTTCCCGGTTGTGAATTGTTTAGTTTTACAGACTTTTGCAAAATGTCCGGACTTTCCACATTTTCTACATATGGCGTCTCGATTTATTTGGCATTCCTTCCCATAATGTCCACTTCGGCCACAACGATAGCATTGCGCTGTTCGACGGGTAAAATTTGTCGGAGGTGGTCTGTTAAATGTTCTAGGTGCTCCCCTCGGCTTGAATTGAGTTCGCTTATTCTTTTGTATTTTGTTGACTTCTTCCTCTTTTGTATCTTTTGTTGAATCTTCACCTTTATCCATTTTCGATGCGTGTGTTACTGAAAGTTCATACGTTCTAGCAATCTTGCGAACTTTGTCTAATGTCAGATTTTCAACGGCAAGTAATTTCCGACGTAGTTCTGTAGACTTACACCCATCTACAACTTGATCACGGATCATGTCTTCTTTTTGATCAACTGTATACTCACACGAAACAGAAAGTTTCGAAAGTCTGACAATGAAATTATCTATTGTCTCTTCTTCCTTTTGCTTTGCGTGACGAAATACATGTCTTTCAAACGATATATGTTTTCTCGGTTTGAAGTAGTCACTTAATGCGGCAACTGCTTGATCGTATTTAGTACCTGTATTGTCAAGTGTCTCTATAATGTCTAGTACCTCTTCTCCGGCTACGTGTAAAAGCAAAGCACGTTTCTGTTCATCTTTTGTAACTCCTGTTGCTTTCAAATAGTACTCGAATCTTTTGAAATATTGTTCCCATGCTTTGGATAGGTTTGTATTATCTCCAAGCACTTTAAATGAACTAGGCGCACGAAGATCCAAATTTCCTGCCATACTTAAAAAATTGTCAACAAATTGTCAAATTGTCGAATTTAATCACAGTTTTGAATATCGGAATTTAATCCATTTCTGAAACACTTTGTTTTTCGGAATTTAATCCAATTGTCAATTGTTTTTAAAGATCTCCATCCTTAGTCGCCAATGTAATATCCATGGCCGGGCATTCAATATAGACAATGTTTGTTTCTACATATCTAATCTAGAACTCTAAAGCTAATGTTACAAAGTAACATAAAGAGTACATAACATGTAAACACCACGTACATATGCTCCGCCCACTCACTCTGTACATATGCTCCGCCCACTCACTCTCGTTGGTTACTATAATTTCATTCATAAATCTGTATGTTACAGGTACTCGTGTCTTATTTACGTTATTTGTATTTGTTTGCGTGTTTTGGTTTCCAACACGTATTGTGTTGTGTTTTTCTTCGTCTCACGAGTGTACCCTATATTGCCAGTTTCTCTGGGTTGTCCATTTTTGATTGCCCCTTCTGTATTCTCCGATGTTTATTATCAAACGATCCTTGCAAAGTTGGAGTTCAATCTAGACTATGATTTCTGAGAAATAATTTTTTAGTCGAGTTCTGATAAACCCACACTGTTTGATGACTTACCAACATCAGAAATATAACATTTGTATAAGATGATGCAAGAAACATGTCTGTCAAGTTTGTTTAAAATGATTCAGTGGTTTAAGAGAGGAATACTGAAACATTTTCTCAGATATAGTGTTGTGTTAACCGTTGTTCTGTGGTTATATGGCCACGATCTCGGATTTCCGAACCACAAAACTCTGTAAAAGAGACCACCTAATAATACCCTGTATAGAGTTATTGGAAACGAACCTGTACATATTTGTTATCGTTTGTTTATAACAAGCTTAACCCCGCCACATGTTTGTGACATGATATGGATTTCTAACGTCATACGTCACAGCCTTTCTTATTTTCAATTATTTGACGTGTTTGATTGATATTGGTGGAATTGTTGACCATCACTTTTTAAACTTTCTGTTCATAATTTGAAAATCAGCCACTCAAAATGAGTCATTGGCTCTGCCGGCCCAGTTGAATTTCAGATCGTCAAAAAAATCACAAATTCTCAAGGTCCAATAAAGGAACATTGCCACAAATTTGTATTGACCCTGTACATGTATACGTAGTTGTGGTGAGGATAGAAACGTATACTAACAACCCAAAAAAACCAAAAACAACCAGTAGGCAAATAACAAGAGACACAACTGACATTTTTTTTACTATTATTTTCATTTTGTTATACAAAATATAAAAAATGTATAAAGATTTCAAACAAAATACGAAGGTATACAGTGCAACAGTAAACATGTTGTGATAGTTTTACTAATGATATCAAATCTCTTATAATAATGCCACAATTTTATAATAATTGAAAACAAAAATATATATATTAAAAAAAGGAAGTACACGAGAAAATAATAATAACAGACATAAAACAACAATATGATTACATTGAATATATCTGGTAACTTATCTACAATATAGCCTGTCCCCTATGTAAAATGTGACATGTCCCTTATGTAAAATATAGCCGTCTCTGCCCTATGTAAATGTTCTACACATTTCCAATCTGAATAAAAACAGATGATTTACTTGATATGCTGAGTGTGGGATATCTGTATATCAGGGAAGCAAGTGAGAGAACTGAATTTAACCAGATTGACACCTTTCAAATTGAATATTCAAAAATAGAATGTTAATACCTGTTCTAATGAGGATAGACTAAATAATATACAGTTAAAACACAAAAATATGGTGCATAAATTAATATAATGTTAAAAACATGAGAATGATTCAAAACAAAACAAAACAAACAAGCAAACAAAAAACGTTTGTAATATTAATGAATTGTCTCTAAATTACAAACTGTAAGTTAATATCATATTTGGTTATGGGTGATAAAATAACTATTGCTGGACACATCAAGACCTTTTATTTGTGACAGAACATGTCTTACACAATGCCATAAAATACATACATTCAGACATATTTGCAATAACTGATCATCCAAATTAATATGCAACTTCCATACTAATCCAATTTATGAATTACATTTTACAATAAATCAGAAGAAATGTGTATTCAAATGGTGGCGGTGTTGGTGGGGATTGTTTTAGTATGACTTGGATAGCCCAATGATGAAGAAATAAAACAAAGAATACAACACCGTCTGTACAGTTCCTAATCTCTCTAGTTTGCACAAGTGCAATATAGTTTTTAACAAACATTCAAACGAGAAGCTCACCGGGTTTCTACTTGCCATCAACTGATTGAATTTCGTATATATTAAGTATTAACTGTGCCAAGTATTTCCAAGTGAAGATTTTAAAATCATTTTGTTTGTCAAAATGATTCCTAATTTGAATAATCGAAAAATTGGAAATACCACTGGAAAAATGCTATTTGTTAAATACAAGTACTTATTTATCATTTAGCTAGTTTAAGTTTTAATTCATTACACTCAAGAACATAGTCATATTTTCAATTTCAGGATAATAACGTTTCAGTAGCAATGGTCCAATTAAATTATGAAAGCTACAAATTAAATGTATTAAAGCAATGGGACTGTTAGATTCGAGGTACATTTCCATAGGCTGTAGACACCTACTAATTGTACCACATCTAAATATGATTAAAAAAAAAGTTATAAATTAATTATAGTTATCTTAAAAATCTCTAAAATCACGTTACTGTTTATGTATTAAAAGGGAACTAGATATTATATAGTTTATGTATTAAGAATTAAACATTAGATTTAAAATGATAACATATAACATTTTAAATAATTACATATAGCATGGCGTTTAAATAAAATCGTAGTGGCTTAAAATCTTTACAAAACTGAATTGACTCAAAAAAATTATTAATTGTTTAAGACACAACAAAAATAATTTAAAAAAACCCATGATTTCTAGATAAACCAAAAGAAACATCTTGCATGTCTCAAATCAATAGTATATAGTGACTTCATTGATATATGAAAACATAGAAAGATTTTTTTTTCTGGAAACTCTCAAGATATAAACAATGTCTATTGAAGGTACTGAAGGAAGGGACATTTTGAGCATCTCCTTAATATCTTAAAACACTGTCATGCAGTGATGACAAATTAATTACACAAGAAGACAAACCGTTGTTATTCCTTTTAAATAACTTATAGCACTGTAAGAAATTGACAAATACATAAGAAGAAAGACCGTTGTCATACATCCATAATATCATATTGCACTGCCAGAAATTGTACATTAAATACTAAGAAAAAAATACTGTTGTCATACCTCTTTAATATCTGATAGCACTGTCAGAAATTGTCAATCAAATACATAAGAAGACAGACCGCTGCAATGCCTCCTTAATATCTCATAGCACTACTGACAATTTCCGATTAAATACATTGGACCATCTTACATCTGTACAAAAATCTTATTAGAGCGACTATGAAACTGCTATCAGATCATATGGATAATATGACAGCGTTACTAGTCAAATATAGCACAAATCAACAGCGCTCGAAAGCATTTAAAAATAAACCTACTTTCTGAGAAAATAAGGCAAAACAATGCAAATATTGAAAGATAATCCCCTAATCAAAGTATCATGATATCCTTAGCTCAACCAGCAAATCTAATGTTAACATTCCATGATCGTCAAGTTGCTGTAACACTTTTGTTTGTCAAGATGATGAACAGTATATAGTAAAGTATACAAACACATAAACAAACCTCCATCACAATTGTTAGTAAACACCCTAAAAGAAATCATTGATAACCTTGACATGGACAAATATAAGTACAATCATTGTTGTAGAAAACTACTGACCTATTAACTATTAACCTACTTAGTATAGAATTTGCACGATACAGAAAAACAAACACAGTCGATCGTTGTCATGGAAAAGAAAGTCATATTGATCATTGACAGCACCTTAAATGTATCACCATCATATCATCAATGTCCTCCCTAAATATTATATCCTGGTAAAAGCCAATTCTTTGTCCACTTCAACTTCTTTCTGTTTGAATATCTGCATCAGAGCATCTTTCCGGTTTATAAATAATTGAGGATTTTTTATAAGTGTATAGGCTAGCTTCCATTTAAATCTAGCCACTGTGTTTATACGTCTTTTATGCTTTGTCATCATTGTTCCTGGATTTGAAAAAAAACCCTTATAATAAATAATTATTTTACAATAAATTCATAAGTTTGTCTGACATAATGTACAGAAGACAACCTCAAATCACAACTTGCTTTACATTTTTCTGTTATTCCAAACATACGTTCGGGATTGGGTTATTAATATATTAACTGTCAAAATGTCGTGATCATATGGTAGTTGGATTTACAACTACATGTGCAATCAATGCCTATCACCACTAAATTTGTGAGTTATAACCCCGCTCATGGCGAGGTATACTCGATACAACATTATGTGATAAAGTTTGCAATGACTTGCGGCAGGTCGGTGGGTTTTTTCCGGGTACTCCGGTTTCCTACATCAATATAACTGACCACTACGATATAACTGAAATATTGTTGAAAGTGACGTTAAACACCATACCCCTCAAAATGTCATTCAGTCTACAAAGCTTCACAAAAAGGAAAGTTATATATATGTTTAGATGCTTTTACAAGATTTTATACCACCAGTCAGTCAATAAAGGATTTCTTTTTATTAATCGGTGTCAAGCTTTCTCCCAATACATTTTAGAAATTACCTCCGAGGAACACCCGGTGTCTGAAACACGACCTACATGTAGTTTCTCCGATGCGAGATACAACCCTTCGAAAGTGTGGGGGGAGGGTCCGCTAGTTGTACGGGACGTATCTTATATAGAGCTAGCCCTTAGGACATGACATTAATGGGTGCTCTATGTTTTTGGAATGCCAATATACTTTGAGCGACAGTCTATTAGGAGTGGTCGGTGGAATTCCATAGTAAGACAAAGATGTCTGACCACATCTATCAAATCTCCTTCTTATGACCCAACCAACCATCATTTATTGGCTAAAGCATTCCTTGTTTGTACATGTGATCTCATCATGAATATAGTTGCAATACTGCTGACTTGAGATTAAACAACAACTAACCAGCCAATTAATCGATCAATCGAAAACATAATCTTCAACCCTTTGAAGGCGGTAAGTATTTGGTAGAAGACAGGTTGCCTCGGAATCTAGATAACATGTCCGAGTTGAGCGGTATGTCTATCCGTAAACTGCTTTAGTGAGCTAGCTCTATAAAAAATCCAATTAAGGAGCTGGTCAAGTACAAAGTGGACATCATCATGCTGGTCAAGTACAAAGTGGACATCACCATTATCTTATCTAAATGAATACAGCTGAGCTCACTTAGTGTTAAACAACAGTCACCCACAACTCACCTGCATTGTTGGTATTTAAGTGGAATAACTATATATCATATCGTACGGTTTTGAATGAGAGATATCGTGTCCACCCG
This sequence comes from Bathymodiolus brooksi, assembly GCA_963680875.1. Classification (NCBI taxonomy): domain Eukaryota; kingdom Metazoa; phylum Mollusca; class Bivalvia; order Mytilida; family Modiolidae; genus Bathymodiolus; species Bathymodiolus brooksi. The sequence continues at coordinate 134,876,730 of OY804576.1, read as the reverse complement.
TGCAATCTTTTGTAATTTTTCCTTATACAAAATTAAAAATAAAATACTACTTTTTGACTATATACATACCATTTTCAATGGTTTCTACAGATTGTTCTTTCTTCGCCCTCTTTTTTTCTATGATTTCAGCCTCAACGAGACTGATAAATGACAAGACAACAGGATGTGTATGGGCATTCTCCATATGCATAAAGCCACAAAAAGCATCAAACCCTGTATGAAAAAATGTGTTCAAAAGTAAAGAATAATTCATAATACAGCAGTAGATAACAATTGTTATTCATATCTGGTAATGATAGAAAAACTAATCATATTTATTTACCTTTCATAATTGTACTGTAATTTATCCTGTAATCATTATATTTGCTGTACAATGAAGATATGCAAATGAACATTTGATTTTTTGTCCAGTGCAATTATAAGAATTTCATGATACATGTTCCAAGTATAGCTAGTGGAAAGCAACAATAACAGTTTAGTGCGGGCGTGACAGGGGACACCCTTGAAGAAGATTGGAACGATGTTTGCTTCTCCTCTTTTTCCTAAAAAGTGTCAATGATATCCAATGCAGGATTAGTTGCATTTAGAAGAGTTTGTCAGAAAAGACAAAGAGTTTTTCAAAGTTCAGAATCCGGGACAGGTTATTTCCTGTCTCACATAAAAATGCCTAAATTAACCAAACCATACGTCAAATCGCGTTTCTTATCCATCTAGTGGCTGATGGCATTATTTTAATACCTTGATATATATTATCCTTAGATTAAAGTTGTTAAATCAAAGCAGAGTATCAAAATTAAAATCAAATAGAAGCAAGAAATTAATCTATGTGTATTTCAGAGTATTTTGCAATGAAAAATCACACAATTTTGACAGGCTGATCCATAAGTACAAATACTTGACATTATGCTGTTTATACAGCGAGACATCAGCTGATTAGAGGTAAATGGTGTCTGAAATGTGTTAACTGGGAATCATCACGTCATCACAAGTTTTACATTCAGTAATTATACCTGTGTTACCTTTTCGATGAGATAACTATGTACACCTCTTATTTTATTTTTAATCACATGGCGTGTTTGTTTAATTAAATCAAGTCTCTTGTTAATCAGTTACCTGGATCAAACCACTGGAATTTTCTTGGAAGAGTACTGTGATCTAATCGAGGTAGAAATAACGTTCCCAATACCATTGCTTTTATAATTCTCAGCAAACAGGATACCAATCCCAGGAAAATATTATAGAAAAACATGAAGTACACTACCACGAAGAATACACGTCTGTAAAAAAAAAACCCACATAGGTATCGTAATTGTAAAACAAATAGGCATCCATATTACAAAACAAATAAGTATCCGTATTACAAAACAAATAGATATTCTTATTACAAAACAAATAGGTATCCGTATTACAAAACAAATAGGTATTCTTATTACAAAACAAATAGGTATCCGTATTACAAAACAAATAGGTATTCTTATTACAAAACAAATAGGTATTCTTATTACAAAACAAATAGGATTTCTTATTACAAAACAAATAGGCATTCTTATTACAAAACAAATAGGTATTCTTATTGTTAAGAGTTCTATTACGTCCGCTTTGTTCTAGACCAACACGCTGGGTTGGATTTTTATAGTGCTAGCGCACTGAAACAACAGTCCGTGGGTAGACATGTCACTCCACTCGGAGACATTATTCTGATTCCGAGCCAACCAGTCTTTGCTCTTTTTCCTTAATGCTGCGTGCTTAGAGGAGAAGCAACACATACCAATTTTATAGTCTTTGGTTTGACCCGACCGGGGCTCGAATCCACGATCTACCGCACTCGAGGCGAGCACGCTAACTATTACGCCACCGATGCGGTTCTGTGGACTATGAACAGACGTCCAAAATATAAGCGTACGTTCTGCCTTTGTTCGGAAGATATCAACACCTGAAAAGAGGGAAATGTTGTCTGCAGAAATGTTTGAAGATACCGAAAGGTGTAGTCAGAAGCCGTAAATGGATGCTGGGAATTTTTAAGTTGTTGATTTTATCAATGATGATGAAGAAGAAGCAAATCTATATAACAAGTATCGTTGTGAATAGTCTCAATTGAATGACTTCAGGTGTGTTTGCCGAATCCTCAAACACAAAGGTTAACCTTGACAACATATTAAAAATAAACTGGTAGAACGTGCTAAAGTGGGTCACGGGTCACTGTGAGTTGCATGGTAATCGGGCGGCTGTATCGAGAAACAGATATGGTGTTGAAAAAACTGTTGATACTCATAAAATAATGATAAATGCAATACAATTTTATGTTTGTCTTCAAGAAATATGATAGACAAAACCATGTGCGAAGTTTTATGACGAAATATCTCCGATTTCTATGTAAATTTACGAGTTAAAGTGGGGAAACACCCACAGGTAATTTTAGCGATGTATTTTTTATCTTGGACAAGAATAATGAGCGTCCTGATTGGATGACCGATTTAAAACACACTGACTCCGCATGGTTTAGCAAGGTTACTCAGGTCAATAGTTTATAAATATAGAATCTTGACATCTCTAGCTTTCCATCCATGTAAGTATTTTTGCTCTACGGCGAGGAGAAGCTTATTACCGAGTGAATTAAAGGTTAAAATGTTATTATTTTTTAAATATAATTATTTTTTAAAAAGAAAAACAGCTATAAATGTACTCTTTGGTTCATATAGGAAAGGAAAATACCGGATTTTTAACATTGAAACGAACCATCTTACGCGGAAACCCACCCGAAAACCCCTACCCCCACTTGAATTTGATGAATGTTACAGCCACTATTTTCTTGATATAATAATGTAAAACAAAAAGATGCATGTAAAAGAAATCTATGTTATATTTATTCATTTGTTTGATTCTAGAATATTGTTGATCATTGATTTAAACAAGAAAAAAAGGGGAAAAAAAGGGGGGGGGGTGAATTTTATTTGTGAATTTTACAGTTAAATAAATGTTATGTTTCGACAGTTTAAAGAGAAAAATAAAAATTGTTGCGACTAAAGCTTACATCAGCGTTAAAAATTGAACAAATATCAGTGGTTTTGTAAATGAGATTTATTTTAAATAGAAAATCTGAATTTATTATTTATTAATTTATTATGAATTATACAATTTTATATCCCTTGGGAGGGGGAGGGGGGGGGGGGGGGGGGGGGCTATGATGAAAATTTGAAATAAAAACACAGGACCGGACTTAATAAATAATAATCCAGGATTAGTTTTTTATTTAAAAAATCCAGGACCCCTGTGTCAATGATTTTTTTTTTTAAAGTTATTAATATGAAATATTGACATCCACACTTGTCTTTTGGACAGCACATTTCTGTGTCCACACTTATAAAATAAAAAAATACCTGATAACTAATAACTGCCTCATTATCAACAATTACATTGTTAGAAATATCCTCTTGCAAGGTTAATATATGATACATACTTTAATGTTGTTGTTTAATATATGATACATACTTTAATGTTGTTGTTTAATATATGATACCTACTTTAATGTTGTTGTTTAATATATGATACATACTTTAATGCTGTTGTTTAATGCCAAGTTACAAGGTTAATATATGATACATACTTTAATGTTGTTGTTTAATATATGATACATTATACAATTAATGACTTTTCATAAGGTGGACACTGCGATTTATCAACCCCGAGAAAGTGATGTTCACCGAAGCCAACGGCTAAGGTGAACATCACTTCCAAGGGGTTAATAAATCAGTGTCCACCGAAATCAAAAGTCATCAATTGTTTTATTAAATGACACATTCTAAGTGTAATTGTGGGGTGAAAATTGTGAATTGTTGCTCAACTTGCTGTTTCTTAGACATTTCCATATATTCTTTTTTACATGTAGCTGCTTCAAACCAAACAAACACCAGTTTTTAAAGCTTGACATTTCTAATGTTTCAAAACAATAAAATTAATTAAGAAAAAACGAATACAATTTCAAAATTTTAACAAATAAAACTTGTTTTAACTTCTGGTTCTACTGATGAAGCTGCTTCGTTCATTTTTGTTTACTAACAGTCGTTTGCTGATTACCGAAGTTCGTTAGCAAGACCGCCTCTGATTTGTTGAGGTTCAAAATGACGGCCAATCAAATTTATCGATATTAATCAGTCTACTGGTTTTCCCCTGTTACTATATTTGGGAACGTATTAACTGCGACATGAGATTTATTAACCTCACGCGCAAAATTGCGCGGTGGACATGTAGTTCTGTTAGAGGAAGCAATGAACCTTCTAAACCAATGAGAATTAAGAAAATTCATAGTCATTTATGAACCTTCTAAACCAATGAGAATTAAAAAAATTCATAGTCATTTAATAAACACCGCCACCCTTGTGTGGATGTCCTAAACCAAGGCATGAATGTTCAACGTCATATTCCCTGGTATTTTTTATATTTAATGAGTTGAGGTGAGAGGTGATTGTTGTTGAGGTGAGAGGTGATTGTTGTTGAGGTCAGAGGTGAATGTTGTTGAGGTCAGAGGTGATTGTTGTTGAGGTCAGAGGTGATTGTTGTTGAGGTGAGAGATGATTGTTGTTGAGGTGAGAAGTGATTGTTGTTGAGGTGAGAGTTCATTTTGTTTACATTGGTGCAATTGTTCACCATCGCTGTTTAAGCTTTCTACTAATACTTTGCTATTGCCCCTCAAAGATGAATGCTTAGCAGTGAAGCAGCAAATTTCATTTGCATAGTTTTTGTTTTTCCGGACCAGGGCTCGAACCAATGATCTACCGCGATCGAGGGGAATGCACTAACCACTACACCACATACATTAACAACAAAAACTAGTACACAAACAAGTAGAATATTTACCTGTTATTGAGGGCCAACACTTTCCCTCTATTTTGTAAAAATGCAAATATTGCCATTAATTTCTGTGCTATGTTTACTACTAAGCTGGTAAGTAATACTGGCCTGAAATTAAATTAAAATGATTTTAATCATATTAACAAAAATGGGGCTAAGGCATCTAGTCTGGGCTTGTAACTTAAATATCATCAAAGTAAATTTGTAAAACCGACTTGATTTTTTGTATCTGTGGGATATATATTGTCATGTTCATTTACAGCAATAATTCTGCTTATATAGTTCAATAAAATAGTGTGTCAAAATAAAGAATACTAAGATGTAAAGTTATATTACGAAATTAAAATAAATAATCTCATTTACCATATTAATCGTACATTTATTATTTGTAAAGCTATTTCTTAATCATTATGCTACATGTAGATATTTTGAATGTATGTATAGAATAACTGACACACTTGCTATAACATATCAAATGCTAAAAACTCTATATCACGCCATATTGTGGTAATACATTAATCTAGCCTTTAGGTTTTTTTTCGGATTATACATAAACGACCTATTTATGAGAGATTTTCTGATTTATTTTTTCTATTACCATGATAGTGATATTGTTCTTGTGGTTGTGTTATTGATTTTAGTATCTAGCCTATTGAGTTTTGGACTTGAAAATGACACAAATGAGTCTGAGAAAAATAAACTTACCAAACATTATTAAGTATTGTCAATAACCAATCGTAGAATCCATTTATTACAAGAATAACAATACCAGCTAAAATAATAGCCACCAGGAAAAGTACCAGAAACTGTATGAAATAACCTGTAAAACATAGAATACCTTCAGGGTTAGTGTTATGGTGTTTAACGTCACTTTCAACAATATTTCAGTTATGTGGTGGCTGTCAGTTGTATTGGTGGAGGAAACCGGAATACCCAGAGAAAACCACAGACCGGCTGCATGTCATTGACCAACTTTATCACATAGTGTTGTATCGACTACACCTCGCCAATAGCGGGATTCGAACTCGCAACTTAGTGGTGATAGGCACTGATTCCATAGGTAGTATGGCCCCCTAATTAATAAAATGCCATTAATTTCTGGTATACAGGTAAACGTGACATACAAGCATATTCACGCTTTATTTTGGTAAAAAATATTCACGATTTATCAGATATTATTGGTTTATTTTGTTTTCGTTAAGTCCTAACACATATGTGATAAATGAGAACCTAATATAATTGTTTGGTTAAAAAACCTCAGTACTACAGATATTTCTTTGTATTTGTAAATATGCTTCTGTTAAAGTACAAAATAATACTCTTTTCCACAACTTGGACTTCTGATGAATGCAACACGCGTATTTTGTACCTAGTGAAATGTTCACAATGCTATCTTCCCATTGACACAGTATATTCAGATACATGTAGGAAATCTTTAATCGCGATTACAAATGCTGTACTTGCTGAAATACATTCAAAATTCAAGGAACATATATGAAAAATTAGTCACAAAGAACTGCTTACCCGTCCGCAGCACTCGCGTTCATTCCAGTTTTATTGTGAGGTTCGTGCTGTTCGATCATTATTTGTCTGACTAGTGTATTTTAGATCATTGTTTGTCCTTTTTTTCTTTTTTCTTTTTGCCTTTGTATTATCGGTCCTTCGATTTACGTCTTCTGATTACCTAATTGGCTTCTTCAAACTTTTCTATCTAAATAACTCCCATCCGATATACACTGTGCATATCAGACACCCACTCACGGTCAATATTTTAAAACATTATCCGGAATCAGATTTATCTTGTAATGGTGGAAGATTTAAAGAAGAAATCAACAACATAGAACAGTTGCTAGATGATGAAGACCCATTACTTACCCCAAGCTACATAAGCTACTTGATAACCAGCGTACCGCATACTACCAACCTACGAATGTAGAGATGTAGAGATAACAGTATAAGTTACTCATTTATGTTAAGCTTAGAACTTTATATTATTTCATTTATTTTAAAATTTGAGGAAAAACTAATGAATAATAATGCATCCATTTTGTTGAGCTGTTTTTGTGATCAGAAATATGATAAAAATCAGATCTCTCGCTTGCTACCTGTTTCTGTGTAGTGTTTTGCAGATCGGTTTTTGTTGGCCATTGCATTGTCTGTCCTTCCTCAATCTACGGCTTCTGATTACCACTTTGGTATCTTCAAATGTATGTAGGGGCGTGGCAGATCTGAGAAAACCCCATTACCTGTCACTTGACGTTATGAACCATTCAATGAAAATAGCGATTGCGAGATTATAAACTGCTTTGAATGTTAAAAGCAAATCCATTGGTCGAAAAGGACATAACTGTATTTAGCATATCATTATATATTCATGACAAGAGACCACTTGCATGTGACCCGTAATGGAGTTTTCTCAGATCTCCAATGCTACCACATATCAGTAACCAGAGCAAGTGAGCGATTTGCTTTTAATCAGATAATGAGATCGATTAAATAACACTATTTTGTTGAGTTGTTCCTGTGATTTGTTAAATACAACATAGAAACTGTCCATGTTTATGTTGTCATTCATTTTGGTGATAGTGTGTGGTCTGTCTTCGTGGAAGAGATAGGATACAATTTTACCGTTTAAACCCCATCACATTTGTGTGCCTGTCCCAAGGCACGACCTATATTTCTATCGGTATATGTTTTGTGCTCAATTATTTGAGGTGAGAGGTCGTTGTTCATTTTGTTGATATTGGTGGAATTACTTACCACTACTAATTGTTGGAAGCATATAAACTTAATTTTGAGAATATTTCTGTCTTATGGACCACAATAACATTGTGCTAACTGGGAACTTGTTACGTGAAGTCATATTTAAGACAAACAATATATAAATAATATTTATATTATATTTTACCAGTAGTGTTGAATTTGACTTTTCACTCTTCGGTGTAAGATGTCCATTGTCTCCCTTGTATAACCCAAGAAGTAAATTTCTATTTAAAAATAAAACTGTCATTTAGTACTATAATATTACTACTCCTTAAATATATACATGTGTGTAGCCTGTAAATATTATCTGTAAATAACACATATTTCCCAAATGCATAATTAAATTTTACAGAACAAGCATTAAAATTTTCAAAATTTCACAAAGATTTGTCAAATAATACCAAGTCATCGGTTACAAATAAGACATTGAAAACAAAGGAAGAAAATAGAGGAGATTCATTTGTTTCAATTTACAACAAAATGTCATATCAATCATACCATTTGGAATTCATTGGAATTCTTTAACCTTTCAGTAACCCCCATCTCTCAAATACCCGAGCCTGTATCCACCTATCTATGAATAATATTTACTCACATATGGAATACACTTGTATGACCACATTATTTCAATAAGAGGAGAGGTCTAAGTCAATAAAACTGGCTTAACCCCGCCACTTTTTTTTTTTAAAGTTCCTGTTGCACGCCAGGAAAATGACCGGTCTTGCATTTGTGTGTTTTTGTACGATTTTTCTGTTCTGACATTGTGGTATTTTTTATTTTTCATTTTATTATTAACTACTCAAGTATTAATCTATTGATAAATATCAGGTTTTTTTTAAAGAAATGTAATGACACTGGAGAATGAATAGAACCAAGATATGACAAGATCTCACCTGTATGATGCTAACGTGTGAAGTATCATGATACACCCTACCACGAATGCTATTGTCAGGGAAGTTAATAGGCTAACTACAAAAAACAATATCAATAAGAGTTATAAGCGCATTAATCAATGTGTGTTTCAAAGCATTTTACGTTACTTTCTCTATAAATACCTGCTTTAGAATTAACAGTGCTGGGATTATCTGAATGACTCATTTCACTGTCTTCTAATTCATAACATACAATAATGTATTCACAAATACACATTACAAAACCTTCGAAACATCAGAAAAACAAAACCCCGAAACCTTTGAAACCATACTAGGCTAAGGACTACCACAAACAAACGGCATATTATGGTATATATTTAAGACCAGGTCTTTCGAAAGATGTCAACACCTTTTTGAAAAAGTATTCTGCTACATGCAACATGCAACGGACAGTGAACCATTGTTTCCTTGTTGTGTTGTCTGATAGTCTTGTTGTGTTGTCTGATAGTCTTACGTACTATCCAACATTGACATGATTGGGAACTAGTATTATACATATGACAAATTTAGCATCAGAAAGAATAAATATACAGGGTGGGCCAAAATATGTTACCCTTATTAGATTCTTGCCAGTTCCACAATAACTAATATATCTCTCTCATTTTCAGATAAGTCATAGATAAAGCCTTAGATTTTCATCCCAAAGCATCAATGGATCCAACAACTCGATACACTATGCAAGAGAGGGGAAAGATTGTGGAGGCATATTTTGCAACGAAATCGGTAGTCCTCACTCAGCGACAATTCAGGAGAGACTTTCCCGGGAGAAATCCTCCCAGCAAAGTCACAATCAGGCGTTTCCTGGAAAAGTTCAGGGAAACAGGAAGTGTTGGGGATAAAAATAAAGGACACAGTGGTCGGCCACGATCTGCAAGGACAGCCAACAATATTGAGACTCTGAGACGACGTTTGGAGGAAACACCAAGAAAATCATTAATTATTGAACTACCAAGAAAATCATTAATTATTGAACTGTGTTCAGAAATGGTGACAAAATAGGAAACTATTAGTATCAAGCATACATTTCATGCTTCTGTGACATATTTCTGGAATTTTTTTGTTTAAAGTATTCATACTTAAAAAAGTAGTGTACAATCAGAATGGGTAACTTTTGCTTGGCCCACCCTGTATTATGTATTAATTTTGAAATTATGTGATGGTCTGGATTTTACTCACATGTGGAAAGCGGTTTGGATCACATATTTTCATTAAGGAAGTTTGGACCCATAAAACTAGCTTAACCTCGCCACCTTTTATTGTAAGCTGTACTAAGCCAAGAGAGTAAGAGGTCATATATGTGTGAGCTAGAGGTGTCGATTTAGTCAATTTTTACGATTTTCCGACCAGATATTGGAACTATTCTGACGATGTGGACTATTTTGTTTGTCATTTTATTAGACCTTGGACAAATCAAACTGCGAGACAACCAATTCGTCAAACAATAGTAAATATTATAGTAGTTAAGTGACCTTAAACACAAAACTTCAACTTTCTCATTTTTATTAACAACTTAAAAAAAAGTAGTGGATCAAGATCGCCAAATGTTGAACAGATAATAATTAATTGATATCTAGAACAAACTTCTGCCATTTTCAGGTTCAGGTCACACAACGGTAATTAAATATGTGAAATGTTTATAAACATCATCTCTGTATGATAAATAGAATAATTTGAATCTGCTTTTTATAATTCTAAAATACCTATCTCGGTCTACATTTATGTAAAAACTTTAACTTGCATTTAAAATATCCAAACTTACTTACTGTAAATTGCATAAAGAAAATAAGAGGCAATCCCAAGTATCAATATTGTTTGTTCGTCATCTGTTACGCTCGTGGTCTCATCAATAACGTAGAAAATAAGATGGGCATAACCAACAATAAGAACGATTAACTCCACATATGCCTATAAATAAAAATATTACGAAACATACTGTTTGTGCTTAAATTATTCAAAATCATCTATATCATGAGAGCATAATTCTTATTTAACACCAATATAGCAATTTTGCAGCCATAACATGGAGAGTGCAAGTAACTGTTTGATGAGACGGTAATGATATCTGGTTTTCCATAGACCAACACACTGAGTTAGATTCTTTTTATAGTCCTAGCTCACTGAAACAATTTTTATGAATGATGAAATTCATCTCTTAATCGATCTTTAGTTTTATATGTATGTTTTGTAGATCGTTGTTTGTTCTTTTGTCCTTTTTTTTCTTTTGGCCATCTGTTCTTCTTCGATATACGGATTCTGATTACCCCTTTGGTATCTTCAAACTCTTCTCACATATGTCTAATAATAACAAATGTACTGTAAGTGATTGAAGTTAACCTATATTTAGACCAGGGTGGTTATTCAAGAAACGTGTCGTTTTTCTTATGCATGTTTTAATTGGGGCGATGCTTCTGCTGATGGAACATTATTCACCATGAGTTTCACCCGCCAAGTAGTCAGTGCTTCGTAATTGACATGGTGTATTAGATATATATATGTTATAAATTTATAGTGCGTAAATAATATAATTGATCAAGACTCCGGCATAGGTAACCTTAGTAGATTTTGTCTATCATGTTGAGGCTCTTTGGATTATTTACTCCTAAAGAAACGTGTTGTTTGTACTAAATGAATTAATTAACTCTTCTATTAAATATTGATATATTTAATCTATTTATCTGTGTGCATTTATGTTGCAGAAATCCAGAAGACACAATCTGCCATAGTCTGGTCGAACACATTAATGTTTTTTGGTGGGGTTCGTGTTGCTCACCTTTTTAGTTTTCTGTGTTTGTTTTGTTTTGTTTTGTTTGATTGTTTTGTTTGTTTGTTTGTTTTTTATTGGGGAGGGGGGGGGGGGGGGGGGGGTCTTCGTTCTGTGTCTTGTTGCATGTGTTTCTGGTTGTCCATTCTTGATTACATGCTCTGACGTTTATTTATACAAAGATGATATACCGGTATAAAAATCGCATTCTGGCAAATATTATCTATAATACTCCATCTAAAATAATAACAATATTATCTGTTTGATTTATAAACATTATCATACCTCATATATAAGAAGAAATCCAACAACAGAAACTGACAACATTCTCGTGGAATATCTGAAATCTACAACAAAGCAAACCTGGATAAGTTTTTATTCCCAACAGCTTTATATAAAATTTGTATATCCAACATGTGTTTGTAACGTTGTCGTTTAATTTTTTTTTAAAGATTACCATTGTACTTATCTAAGCTTTCGTGATATCTACAGATGAACAGACAGTTTCACTTTCACACATTTGCTGACATTGCTACGAGTTGTGTTGTATTTTTATTAATATTTCGATAGACGGCACGCTATATATTATACCGTCGTCCATCCACAAGTCCGACAACAATTCTAGTTGGTTTTGACCAAATTTCAATAATTGTTTACACAGTGTAGAATTGAGGACAATATGGTACCATCAAATTTTGACGATTTTTAATTTTGCTGCTGCATAGTGATGGAACTTTATCCCATGAAAAGTAGTATGTTGTTAAAATTTGGCAAGGTAATGCTACTCTGTATTGGCTTATTTTTTGCAAACCTTGGCCTTTTGGTTTTATAGCTCTCCAAACGTTAAATTATTTGACTTTCCATTCTTTCGATTTTGAGCGTACCCAAGGAAGGTTATTCTGAGCGTACCTGATGAAGGTTATTCTGAGCGTACCCAAGGAAGGTTATTCTGAGCGTACCTGATGAAGGTTATTCTGAGCGTACCCAAGGAAGGTTATTCTGAGCGTACCCAAGGAAGGTTATTCTGAGCGTACCCAAGGAAGGTTATTCTGAGCGTACCCAAGGAAGGTTATTCTGAGCGTACCCAAGGAAGGTTATTCTGAGCGTACCTGATGAAGGTTATTCTGAGCGTACCCAAGGAAGGTTATTCTGAGCGTACCCAAGGAAGGTTATTCTGAGCGTACCCAAGGAAGGTTATTCTGAGCGTACCTGATGAAGGTTATTCTGAGCGTACCCAAGGAAGGTTATTCTGAGCGTACCTGATGAAGGTTATTCTGAGCGTACCCAAGGAAGGTTATTCTGACCGTACCCAAGGAAGGTTATTCTGAGCGTACCCAAGGAAGGTTATTCTGACCGTACCCAAGGAAGGTTATTCTGAGCGTACCTGATGAAGGTTATTCTGAGCGTACCCAAGGAAGGTTATTCTGAGCGTACCTGATGAAGGTTATTCTGAGCGTACCCAAGGAAGGTTATTCTGACCGTACCCAAGGAAGGTTATTCCAGAAACCCACCGTGCGCACTAAATTTGCTATCTACGTTTTCATTGCAAGATTATTAAATTGTTCCATGAACAAAAGCCTGATTTGAACATGTTGCCCAATAACTTCCACTTTGTCTTTACCAACATTTTCAAACATCATTAGATTATTAAGGATATTGGACTGCGGGTCTGTATATTTTTAATGATTTACTTTTTTGACGTTTCAAAGCTTTTAGACTTTGGCTGCTAACAAAGGCTGTCGTAATGGTGTTTCAGATTACAGATGTTAGTTGTCGGGGAGTCTATATACATTTTGATACGCTTCATCCTCACTGTACGAGAGTTATGTGATTTTATACAGGCGTATCATATTTTATATGTCATAGAAGCTTATTTTAGTTCCTAATACTGATTACAATGTCATCCTCTATTATTATTATTATTATTATTATTATTATTATTACTATTATTATTATTATTATTATTATTACTATTATTATTATTATCCTTGTTATTATTACATGTATTATTATTATTATTATTATTATTACTATTATTATTATTATTATTATTATCATTATTATTATTATTATTATAACAAAGCAATACTTACTAGCGAGTCGCTTATAAAACACCTTATGATATATTGCAATTATGACTGATTTTACTTTCTCCTTTACTCCAGTTGTTGGCCTGAAAAAAAATACTTCTAAATGTAAGTTTATTGGTGAACCAACCTGATTTCTCTGAACCAAACAAATAGCTTTATAACAGGTTAATTTTAACGGCATCTCGATATCAAATCAAGATTAGAGAAAACTTAAGGGGCAATCCAGAATGAACAATACATAGCTAGAGACACAGGCATCATTGACCAAAAGACACAGAACGAATACAAACAAACAAACAAACAAACAAAAGACAACACAGACAACTAAGAATATGAGCAACAAGAACACCACAAAAAACGAGGATAAACCCGAGTACTCGCGAAAGGGTAAGCAGTTCCTGTTTCTTATAAGACAAATACAATGTTACTCATAGTCAAGTCTTGTCGGTGATAGAGGAAAGAACAAATCTACCTAAACGGAAAAGATCCATTGCCATTTGCGAAATGGCTAGTTCGTTACGATTAACTAATTTGTAATGGCGATGGTAGATTTTTTTGTAGTGACGACTTCAAATAGGAGCACCTTAGCCTTAATTTACCAGCTTTGCATCAGCGACTGAGCTGAGCACAGGCTCTAGAATAATGCATGAGTTGTAAAATGTAAATTATACTCGCTGGTGCTGCTGGATTATTGCTACTTATGAATGGAAAGTTGACTATTGGAAAAGTCAAGTCATCACATTTATCGTAGAATTTTGTTTTTAATCTTACTCCATTGTCGATTTCAATGGGAAGGCAAGAGGCATACTTGTAAGTGTCGTTTGTATCCTTTAATTTTAGCTCATTTTGATGAGATGCAGATAATTACTGAATTACTCAGCGACAGAACATCATTTATATAGCGGAAGCTGGAATTAAAGGTTTGGGTTAATTTGCTGTATTTATTCTTGAGATGCCCATGAAGAACGTATATCTCGATTCTGGTGACGGTTTCCAAGGTTCTTGCCAAACATGACCCCATATAGCGGATAAGGGATGTCCTCTTCATAGTGCCACGATTCTTGCATGTTCAAGATCCCTTCGTAGATTAAAAAAGAATAAAGGCGCATTACAGCCGCTACAAAAAGTTATGTATTCGTCCATACTTAACTCTCCATACTTTTCCAGTGGAGGGAATATTCGTTGCCCCGGTTGTGCCGGGAATATTCGTTGCCCCGGTTGTGCGGGAATATTCGTTGCCCCGGTTGTGCCATTCTACTCTTATATTTGTTTTTATATATTGTTGAACTTGTTCAGAACGTGCACGAGATATTTTCCACTGGTCTCTAGGCAACCAAACATCAACACTAATATAGCAATGCTAGTTTATCTATATTATCTATTTATTCTAACAATTGTATATGTACAAAGTGATTCACAGGAAATAATTGAAACATCGCTATTAACGACACATCTATTTTGCTGACACACATGTAATCTACATTACATTTAGGTAGATATAATACAAGTTATAGCATGACGTCCTTCATTGGTTATATAAATAATACTGTGATAAAACTTCCGATATATTTTAATTCACACAATTCGTATTGACGAACAAATCACAAACATCATTACTAAAGTGAACTTATGTATTCATACAGGGCCGTGATGCATATATAAAACATTAAAAAATTGTGTATTGTTTCTAGACATTTTTTTTCGGAAAAAACATTGAAGACAACCATCTATCGATTTTGGTTGATAATTGTCTTCCGGTGCCGTAGTTTACAAAGACGATGGTGACATTGACACAAGCTAGTTATTGATTTATTTTACAATTTTGTGAGCATTTTACTTCTTTTAGTTGCTAAATTCAAAATGCCATCAAATTGGAAAATATCAGTAGCTTAAGTTGTCTTTTCGCTTAAATGTATTTATACTTACTTTGGTGGTTCTGGGGGTGGTTTAAACAGATTTCTAACATGAAGTCCTTGGTACGATCGTCTTATTGCTTCAAATATATCTTCGTCGTCTTCGACATCAACGGCTAGTCGATAATTCCTTTTTCTCCATATAGATCTGACAAATCGTACCGGACAACTTACTGATAAATACAAATG
Source organism: Bathymodiolus brooksi (assembly GCA_963680875.1). Taxonomy (NCBI): domain Eukaryota; kingdom Metazoa; phylum Mollusca; class Bivalvia; order Mytilida; family Modiolidae; genus Bathymodiolus; species Bathymodiolus brooksi. The sequence goes on along the minus strand of OY804576.1, from coordinate 134,861,234 downwards.
ACACAAAAGCTCTGGTA